>CAWUFW010013633.1:0-463523 GCA_963921515.1 Calotriton arnoldi | reverse complement strand
TGCTGACATGAAATGACTTTGATTTATGAACAAACTTATCGATCATTTTTTTGTCAAATGTAAATATTACTGCTTACTTCATTCCAATTGCATTTATTTTCGAATTTTATGCCTGAAATGATAAGCAATGCTTCGAATGTACAGTACCTTTTTGCATTCTAATATGTTTGGTTTTTTTTAAATGCCTTTTTTAAAATGGTTTTATGAAATATTTTAGAAATATGCGGTACTCCATTTTTATGTTTAGCATTTTAAATGTTTAGCATTTATGTATTATCGTATACACGAAAGAGGAGTGGGTGTTGTATTCTCCTTAGGGTGTCCATAACAGGCTTTCCAAATATCATGTCCTTATATAGGCACAATTCGCCCTGCCCTTATATAGGCATAGAATCCCAGGCCTTATTTAGGCATTAAACCGTGCACTCCAAATAGAGGCATGGTCTCTGACATCCGTCCACCCTAACGTCACAACGAGTTCATGAAGAACAGACCCTTAGGCTGCGGGAGTTTCCCTAGCTCAGGACTATTGATTTCTTCAAGGCCTCATCTATTATGCATGAACCATTATTCCTTAGGGGTTCATTCATGACGTCTTTCGTTGTCCAACTCACTTCAATGCTAACATTCCTAAGGTACTCTCAGGTATAAATATACCTTCCCTAGCCCCTGTAAACCAGAGGAGACCTCGACTTCAGAGGAGCCCGTATCCCGGCCTGACGCACTGAGAAGACGCTGCCATTCCCTGCACGCAGAGAGCCCAGCTTCCAGCTTCCAGTGATCTGACTTCCCTTGCGGGGTGTTGGAGTTCGAGTCTGGCAAAGAGATTCCAACCTCTCTCATTCTTCAGGTATGGAGCTGATAAGAACCTAGAGGGACTCTTGGCATACTAGGCATACTAGACTTAACATACTCTTAGTATACCATAGTAAGGAATACTTCACCTACTTCTTCCCTCTTCCTACACCTAGGTTAGGTTAGGTACACTGGGGTAGAACTAGCTTAGCACCGCATCGTATGAGTACTCGCATTTTTAGTCTGTGTTATTTATGTAACAGCATTTGTACTAAAAGACAATGCTATCACAGTATTATTTATTTCTACTGCTCACCCTGTACATTATTTATCTCGCATACTGTCTTGTGATCGTAACAGCACATTATACTTACACCAGAAACAAGACTGTTCAATAAATCTTTTATTGAAAACGCCCGTCTATTATTTCTGTGTAACTCTGAGGAAAACTAAGCATGCAAGACTCAGCTGAGTGAAATAGTTATCTAGTGTTTCCACGACTCTGGGACACGTTCTGATTCTAAAAGGAAAACATATTGGTCATGTTTTGCGGCTGCCAGAAATTACTCCCTTCTTGTTGTCAAGGAGTTTCTAGTGGCCTCTGAGCTAGCTGGCACAAGTAATTAAGTTTAATATACTCGATAGGGACATACCGACCTTAGTCCTATGTCAAACCTATAGGATATACTATTCCAATGCGCAGAGCCTATTAGGGAAACAGGAGCTACACTACACCCCTACACTGCCCGAACACCACTGCACTACCCTAAACCCTGAAACACCACCCCCAGCACGACCCCCTACACTGCCCGAGCACCACTGCACTGCCCTAAACCCTGAAACACCAGCCCCAGCACGACCCCTACACTGCCCGAACACCACTGCACTGCCCTAAACCCTGAAACACCAGCCCCAGCACGACCGCCTACACTGCCCGAACACCACTGCACTGCCCTAAACCCTGAAACACCAGCCCCAGCACGACCCCCTACACTGCCCGAACACCACTGCACTGCCCTAAACCGTGAAACACCAGCCTCAGCACGACCCCCTACACTGCCTGAACACCACTGCACTGCCCTAAACCCTGAAACACCACCCCCAGCACGACCCCCTACACTGCCCGAACACCACTGCACTGCCCTAAACCCTGAAACACCACCCCCGCATGACCCCTAAACTGCCCGAACACTACTGCACTGCCCTAAACCCTGAAACAACATCCCCAGCACGACCCCCTACACTGCACGAACACCAGTGCACTGCCCTAAACCCTGAAACACTACCCCCAGCAAGACCCCCTACACTGCCCGAACACCACTGCACTGCCCTAAACCCTGAAACATCACCCCCAGCAAGACCCCCTACACTGCCCGAACACCACTGCCCTAAACCCTGAAACACCACCCCCAGCAAGACCCCCTACACTGCCCGAACACCACTGCACTGCCCTGAACCCTGAAACACCAGCCCCAGCACGACCCCCTACACTGCCCGAACACCACTGCACTGCCCTAAACCCTGAAACACCACCCCCTGCACGACCCCCTACACTGCCCAAACACCACTGCACTGCCCTAAACCCTGAAACACCACCCCCAGCACGACCCCCTACACTGCCCAAAAACCACTGCACTGCCCTAAACCCTGAAACACCACCCCCTGCACGATCCCCTACACTGACCGAACACTACTGCACTGCCCTAAACCCTGAAACACCACCCCCAGCATGACCCCCTACACTGCACGAACACCACTGCACTGCCCTAAACCCTGAAACACTACCCCCAGCAAGACCCCCTACACTGCCCAAACACCACTGCACTGCCCTAAACCCTGAAACATCACCCCCAGCAAGACCCCATACACTGCCCGAACACCACTGCCCTAAACCCTGATACACCACCCCCAGCAAGACCCCCTACACTGCCCGAACACCACTGCACTGCCCTAAACCCTGAAACACCACCCCCAGCACGACCCCCTACACTTCCCGAACACCACTGCACTGCCCTAAACCCTGAAACATCACCCCCAGCAAGACCCCCTACACTGCCCGAACACCACTGCCCTAAACCCTGTAACACCACCCCCAGCAAGACCCCCTACACTGCCCGAACACCACTGCACTGCCCTGAACCCTGAAACACCAGCCCCAGCACGACCCCCTACATTGCCCGAACACCACTGCACTGCCCTAAACCCTGAAACACCACCCCCTGCATGACCCCCTACACTGCCCGAACACCACTGCACTGCCCTAAACCCTGAAACACCACCCCCAGCACGACCCCCTACACTGCCCGAACACCACTGCACTGCCCTAAACCCTGAAACACCACCCCCTGCACGATCCCCTACAATGCCCGAACACTACTGCACTGCCCTAAACCCTGAAACACCACCCCCAGCACGACCCCCTACACTGCACGAACACCACTGCACTGCCCTAAACCCTGAAACACTACCCCCAGCAAGACCCCCTATACTGCCCAAACACCACTGCACTGCCCTAAACCCTGAAAAATCACCCCCAGCAAGACCCCCTACACTGCCCGAACACCACTGCCCTAAACCCTGAAACACCACCCCCAGCAAGACCCCCTACACTGCCCGCACACCACTGCACTGCCCTAAACCCTGAAAGACCACCCCCAGCACGACCCCCTACACTGGCCGAACACCACTGCTCTGCCCAAAACCCTGAAACACCAGCCCCAGCACGACCCCCTACACTGCCCGAACACCACTGCACTGCCCTAAACCCTGAAACACCAGCCCCAGCACGACCCCTACACTGCCCGAACACCACTGTACTGCCCTAAACCCTGAAACACCACCCCAGCACGACCCCCTACACTGCCCGAACACCACTGCACTGCCCTAAACCCTGAAACACCAGCCCCAGCATGACTCCGTACACTGCCCGAACACCACTGCACTGCCCTAAACCCTGAAACACCAGCCCCAGCACGACCGCCTACACTGCCCGAAAACCACTGCACTGCCCTAAACCCTGAAACACCAGCACGACCCCCTACACTAGCCGAACACCACTGCACTGCCCTAAACCCTGAAACACCAGCCCCAGCACGACCCACTACACTGCCCGAACACCACTGTACTGCCCTAAACCCTGAAACACCAGCCCCAGCATGACCCCTACACTGCCCGAACACCACTGCACTGCCCTAAACCCTGAAACACCACCCCCTACACGACCCCCTACAATGCCCGAACACCACTGCACTGCCCTAAACCCTGAAACACCACCCTCTGCACCACCCCTACACTGCCCGAACACCACTGCACTGCCCTAAACCCTGAAAAACCACCCCCTGCACTGCCCCCTACACTGCCCGAACACCACTGCACTGCCCTAAACACTGAAACACCACCACCAGCATGACCCCCTTTACTGCTCGAACACCACTGCACTGCCCCAAACCCTGAAACACCACCCCCAGCACGACCCCCTACACTGCCCGAACACCACTGCCCTAAACCCTGAAACACCACCCCCTGCACGACCCCCTACACTGCCCGAACACCACTGCGCTGCCCTAAACCCTAAAACACCACCCCCTGCACGACCCCCTACACTGCCCGAACACCACTGCACTGCCCTAAACCCTGAAACACCACCCCCAGCACGACCCCCTACACTGCCCGAACACCACTGCACTGCCCTAAACCCTAAAACACCACCCCCAGCACGACCCCCTACACTGCCCGAACACCACTGCACTGCCCTAAACCCTAGAACACTACCCCCAGCATGACCCCCTACACTACCCGAACACCACTGCACTACCCTAAACCCTAAAAAACTACCCCAGCACGAACCCCTACACTACCCAAACACCACTGCACTACCCTAAACCCTAAAACACTACCCCCAGCAGTACCCCCTACACTACCCAAACACCACTGCACTACCCTAAACCCTAAAACACTACCCCCAGCAGTACCCCCTACACTACCCAAACACCATTGCACTACCCTAAACCCTAAAACACTACCCCCAGCAGTACCCCCTACACTACCCAAACACCACTGCACTACCCTAAATCACTACCCCCAGCACGACCCCCTACACTACCCAAACACCACTGCACTATCCTAAACCCTAAAACACTACCCCCAGCACGACCCCCTACACTACCCAAACACCACTGCACTACCCTAAACCCTAAAACACTCGCCCAGCACGACTCCCTATACTACCCAAACACCACTGCACTACCCTAAACCCTAAAACACCACCCCCAGCACGACCCCCTACACTGCCCGAACACCACTGCACTGCCCTAAACCCTAGAACACTACCCCCAGCATGACCCCCTACACTACCCGAACACCACTGCACTACCCTAAACCCTAAAAAACTACCCCAGCACGAACCCCTACACTACCCAAACACCACTGCACTACCCTAAACCCTAAAACACTACCCCCAGCAGTACCCCCTACACTACCCAAACACCACTGCACCACCCTAAACCCTAAAACACTACCCCCAGCAGTACCCCCTACACTACCCAAACACCATTGCACTACCCTAAACCCTAAAACACTACCCCCAGCAGTACCCCCTACACTACCCAAACACCACTGCACTACCCTAAATCACTACCCCCAGCACGACCCCCTACACTACCCAAACACCACTGCACTATCCTAAACCCTAAAACACTACCCCCAGCACGACCCCCCTACACTAACCAAACACCACTGCACTACCCTAAACCCTAAAACACTCGCCCAGCACGACTCCCTATACTACCCAAACACCACTGCACTACCCTAAACCCTAAATCTACCCCCAGCATGACCCCCTACAGTACACAAACACCACTGCACTACCCTAAACCCTAAAACACTACCCCCAGTACGACCCTCTTCACTACCTAAACACAACTGCACAATTTGTTACAGGCGTTGTAATGCAGGCCTTTGGTGCTTACTGGAAGTACCTGGTGGGCTAGTTGGGCCCCAGGGACCCTCAGGATTCAAGGTGACCTAATCCCCCAACTTAAAACGCTCCACGGGGCGCGTTTGCACAGTGGTGAAGGGAGGGGCGGGGCCTCAGGTGACATGTGCGCAAACACACCCTGTGGTGCGTTTTAAGTTGGGGGATTAATTCCCTTTGAATCCTGAGGGACCCTGGGGGCCAACTAGCCCACCAGGTACCTTCAGTAAGCACAACAGAGTTGCATTGCAGAGAGATGAAAAAGGTGCGTGGCCTCGGAACGCCTCTCTGCAACTCAGCTCTGTGGTCCTAACTGTAGGTACCTGGGGGGCTAGTTGGGCCCCAGGGACCCTCAGGATTCAAGGGGACTTAATCCCGCAACTTAAAATGCGCCACGGGGCGCGTTTGCACACATGTCACCTCAGGCCCCCTCCCTTCACCACTGTGCAAACGCGCCCTGTAGCGCGTTTTAAGAGGTAGTTTTAATCCCCCTGCCCTATTATGTACTAGGGACTTGCAGAGGAGGTCATGCTAATCACAGGGGTACCCCAACGCATAGTGTTCCCTAGTGTATGTAGGTGTTTTCACTGTATTCTAAGTGTCTTTTAGCATAGCACTGGCTCTGGTTAGTCAGAGTCAGTTACCACCAGTACCCGTCTGAAAAAGTTGTGGGCACAGGATGATTTTGCAATAAGGCCTCTTTCTGCTCCTCTGTTGGTTCTTTCTGCACATGTCTTGCTTCTTCCTGCACTTTTCTTCGTCTTTGTGGACTTCTGTTGCTTCTTTCTGCATTTCTTTTGCTTCTTTCTGTGCGTTTTTCTTCTTTCTTCACATGTCCTACCTCTGTAGGCATAGTTAGAAACTAGCATTTAAAAAACCTTTGAAATTCACTTAAAAAATCATAGGTTTCAGGCACGTTATAGTTAGAAATTAGCATTTAAAAAACCTTTGAAATTCACTGAAAAAACCATAGGTTTCAGGCACGTTATAGTTAGAAATTAGCATTTAAAAAACCTTTGAAATTCACTGAAAAAACCATAGGTTTTAGGGACAGTTATAGTTAGTTGGACATTTCACTCGTACAAAACCATAGAAATTCCCCCGTTATAGTTAGTTCAGCTAACTATAACTCGCGCCCACAATGCACTGCTGATGACATCACATATTACATCACTCATGACTTGGTCAGTGACATCACTGATGACATCTCAAATGACATCACTGATGACATCATCCATGTGATAATTTCATGCATCTTCTCACACCCTAATATAACTTTTGATACACCCACTCTAAATTACAGACTGCCATTCTCAAAACCATAGACACTCCAACACCAAAAACTACATACCCACTCACTGATTCTTAGGTCTACACACATATCCACTCACTCACCCGTACAGTCACTCATACTTACAGTCACTCAGTACAGGACTATCATATGCACTCATACACCTATATAAACACTCACACACCGCCACTCATCCATAGAGGTACTCACACACCTAGTCAGTCATGCAAAAAATTTATCACACACCCATTTACTCACCTATACAGTTATACACACACCAGCTCACTTGCTCATACAAATACTAGCACATTCTTACGCTCTTATACAATAACTGATACAAGCACACACGCATCCATTCAGCCACTCTCACTATCACACACTCTCACTTATAGCCATTTAAATACTCTAACACACATATATACTGCCTTTTACATATGTAGTTACTCGCACATGTACCACTGAGATATACATTCACTCACTAACACACCCATACACAAACTCACCCACCCAAGCAGTCCATCACAGATGCACTCTTGAAATTATGCACCCAGTGAATCACCCACTCACACATCTATGTACAGAGTCACACACACCCCACCCACACAAACACTCAGGCAGCCATACAGATACTCAGAGAACCAATCAATAACCCATATAGACACTCATGTAGCTATTCGCAAATCCATGCATCCACTTACACACCAACAAACAGACGGATACAGACATTCACACAGTTTAGTCACTAACCCATGCATTCAGTAAGATACGTTTAATCACTCACTTGTAGAGTCAGTCACTCGCGTACTAAATCATCCATTCAGACACTTATACACCCACTCATTCTTCAATACGCCTTTCCCTATATATATTAAACATATTTAAACTTTACAGAAACACACAGTCACTGGATGATGTCATCAGTGATGTCATCAGTGATGTCATTTGAGATGTCATCAGTGATGTCATCAGTGATGTCACTGACCATGTCATGAGTGATGTAATATGTGACGTCATCAGCAGTGCATTGCGGGGCGCGAGTTATAGTTAGCTGAACTAACTATAACGGAGGAATTTCTATGGTTTTGTACGAGTGAAATGTCCAACTAACTATAACTGTCCGTAAAACCTATGGTTTTTTCAGTGAATTTCTAAGGTTTTTTAAATGCTAATTTCTAACTATAATGTGCCTGAAACCTATGGTTTTTCAGTGAATTTCAAAGGTTTTTTAAATGCTAATTTCTAACTATAACGTGCCTGAAACCTATGGTTTTTCAGTGAATTTCAAAGGTTTTTTAAATGCTAATTTCTAACTATAACGTGCCTGAAACCTATGGTTTTTTCATTGAATTTCAAAGGTTTTTTAAATGCTGGTTTCTAACTATGCCTACAGAGGTAGGACATGTGAAGAAAGAAGAAAAAACGCACAGAAAGAAGCAAAAGAAATGCAGAAAGAAGCAACAGAAGTCCACAAAGACGAAGAAAAGAGCAGGAAGAAGCAAGACATGTGCAGAAAGAAACAACAGAGGAGCAGAAAGAGGCCTTGTTGCAAAATCATCCTGTGCCCACAACTTTTTCAGACGGGTACTGGTGGTAACTGACTCGGACTAACCAGGCCTAGAGCCAGTGCTCTGCTAAAAGACACTTAGAATACAGTGAAAACACCTACATACACTAGGGAACACTATGCGTTGGGGTACCCCTGTGATTAGCATGACCTCCTCTGTAAGGCCCTAGTACATAATAGGGCAGGGGGATTAAAACTTCCTCTTAAAACGCACCCGGGGCGCGTTTGCACAGTGGTGAAGGGAGGGGGGGGCCTGTGGTGACATGTGTGCAAACAAGCCCTGTGGCCGTTTTAAGTTGGGAGATTAAGTCCCCTTGAATCCTGAGGGTCCCTGGGGTCCAACTAGCCCACTAAGTACCTCCAGTAAGCGCCACAGAGGTGCATTGCACAGAGGTGTAAAAAGGGGCATGGCCTGGATCACCTCTCTGCAACGCAGTCCTGTGGCATGCACTGGAGGTACCTGGTGGGCTAGTTGGCCCCCAGGGTCCCTCAGTATTCAAGGGGAATTAATTCCCCAATTTAGAACGCGCCACAGGGCGTGTTTGCACACATGTCACCTGAGGCCCCGCCCCTCCCTTCACCACTGTGCAAACGCGCCCTGTGGCGCGTTTTAAGTTGGGGTATTAGGTCACCTTGAATCCTGAGGGTCCCTGAGGCCCAACTAGCCCACCAGGTACTTCCAGTAAGTGCCACAGGCCTGCGTTGCAGAGAGGTGGTCCGAGGCCACGCCCTTTTACACCTCTCTGCAACGCAGCTCTGTGGCGCTTACTGGAGGTACCTGGTGGGCTAGTTGGACCCCAGGGACCCTCAGGATTCAAGGGGCTTAATCCCCCAACTTAAAACACCCCACAGGGCGTGTTTGCACACATGTCACCTCAGGCCCCGCCCCCTCCCTTCACCACTGTGCAAACGCGCCCCGTGGTGCGTTTTAAGTTGGGGGATAAAGTCCCCTTGAATCCTGAGGGTCCCTGGGGTCCAACTAGCCCACCAGGTACCTCCAGTAAGCGCGACAGAGCTGCGTTGCAGAGAGGTGTAAAAAGGGGCGTGGCCTGCACCACCTCTCTGCAACGCAGCCCTGTGGCGTACACTGGAGGTACCTGGTGGGCTAGTTGGCCCCCAGGGACCCCCAGTATTCAAGGGGAATTAATGCCCCAATTTAAATCGCGCCACAGGGCACGTCTGCAGAGTGGCGAAGGGAGGGGGCGGGGCCTGAGGCACGATCGTGTATTTTTTGTTGTTGATTTTTAGAAGGGGGCTGTGTGGCCCCCTTTCTTTTTCCTTTTTTGGGCCCTGGGGACCCCATCCCCCAGGGCCTGACCCCTTTTTTTATTTAAAAAAAAAAAAAACTGAACGGGAAGGGGGCCGCGTGGCCCCCCTCCCATGGCCAATTCCGGCCCCGGGGACCCCATCCCCCGGGGCATGGCCGCATTTTTAAAAAATTTAAGGAGGGGGCTGTGTGGCCCCCTCCTGAGGCCTCTATTGGCCCCGGGGACCCCATCCCCGAGGCCGGCCTTTTTTTGTGTGTTTTTTTTGTATTTTTTTTTACATTTTGGGGAGGGGGGCCGCGTAGCCCCCCTCCAGGGCCACTACTAGCCCCCGGGACCCCATCCCCCGGGGCAGGCCCTATCCGTTGGGGACCGTGGGGGGAGCCCCAATGCCCCCACGGTCCCGCCGGCTCCCCGCGTCCTGCAGGAGCCGGCATTGCTTTTCCACATGGGGAGCTGCTAACATGGAGCTCCCCGTGTGGAAAAGCAATCTGCTTTAGATTTTGGAAGAGAGAGCAGGTTTCCTGCTCTCTTTCCAAAATCCAAAGCAAGTTTGCTATGGCAGGACGGGAGCCGCGAGGCTCCCGTCCCTGCCATAACAAACAGCAGTGTCCCGGGGGTGGGCACCCCGGGACACTGCAGGAGCCGACCCTGGGGGTGGTGGTCCCCAGGGCCATCACAGGCTCCAGGAGGAGGGCCGCGCGGCCCCCTCCCAACATTTTCAAAGCCCGGGGAGGTGGTGGTCCCCGGGACACTGGGGTCCGTAACGGACCCCCATATTTAAATATTTAGTGCCCCGGGAGGTGGCGGTCCCTGGGGAGTGTGGGGGGGCTCAAGCCCCCCCACACAGGTAATTTATTTAAAAAAAACAAGCCCTGGGGGGTGGCGGTCCCCGGGGCTGCGGGGGGGCTGTGTGCCCCCCACAAATATTTGACAAAAGCCCCGGGGGATGGCGTTCCCCGGGGCTTGGGGGGGGGCCTTGGAGACCCCCCAACATTAAAAAAACCAAGCCCCGGGGGGTGGAGGTCCCCGGGGCTGCGGGGGGATGTGTGCCCCCCGCAAATATTTCAGAAAAGCCCTGGGGGGTGGCGGTCCCCGGGCCTGCGGGGCCCCCCTGGGCCCCCGCAATTATGTGGAACATGCCCCGCGGGAGCGCGCTTCGTTTTTTTTCTTCACGGCAGGATTCGCGGATCCTACGCGAATTTCACCATTTTTAAAAATAAAATGCTTTTTTGGGCCCTGGGGGTCCTTGTGGGACCCCCTGAGCAGGCCTAGGGGATCAGGGTGTTTCTACCCTGCCCCCTTTTCTTTTTTTTTTGCGTTTTTTATTCTGATTTCTTTTACCGAGTCACAAGATAGCTGCCAACACTTCCTGGTTTGGAGTGTTGACAGCCAATTAGAATAAAGCTCGTGGTCGTGAGGGTCCTCGGATCCTCCATGCCTCTAAATATCGAAACTTTTATTTTTGATTTTCTCAGCAACTACTGAACGGATTTACACCATTTTTAAAAGGTCGCTTTCTGAGCCAAGCAGTACTTTTTTTGCCAAATTTGGGGTAAATCCGTTCAGTAGTTTCGGCTGTAGCCTTGCATAAAGTTTCCTATGAGAAATTGATTTTTTGACTCTTATTTTTTGAATTTCTCTGGAATTACTGAACGGATTTACACCATTTAAAAAAAAGGGCGATTTCTGAACCAAGCACTACCTTTTTGCCAAATTTGGTGTAATTCCGTTCAACAGTTCGGGCTGTAGCCGTGGCTAAAGTTTCCTATGGGAATTAACATGGAGAAAACACGTTTTGGGACCCCCCTTTTTTCTCGGCCCCCGCTTGCCGAATCACCCCGAAACTTTCAAGACAGGAGCTGACCGGAGCGCCCCACTAGTTTTGAAAATTTCGCAAAGATTCATCAAACGACGCTAAAGTTAATGGGAAAACAAAAAATGCTTTTCCTATGGAAAATAGGTCATAACTATAACTACCTACTGGCGACCACCAGTAGGTAAAATATATATATATATATATATATTCACTGAAAAAACCGTAGGTTTCAGACATGTTATAGTTACAAATTAGCATTTAAAAAACCTTTGAAATTCACTGAAAAAACCATAGGTTTCAGGGACGTTATAGTTACAAATTAGCATTTAAAAACCTTTGAAATTCACTGAAAAAACCATAGGTTTTAGGGACAGTTATAGTTATTTGGACATTGCACTCGTACAAAACCCGTGAAATTCCCACGTTATAGTTAGTCCAGCTAACTATAACTCGCGTCCGCAATGCACTGCTGATGACGTCACATATTACATCACTCATGACATGGTCAGTGACATCACTGATGACATCACTGATGACATCTCAAATGACATCACTGATGACATCACTGATGACATCATCCAGTGACTTTGTGTTTCTGTAAAGTTTAAATATTTTTAATATATATAGGAAAAGACGTATTGAAGAATGAGTGGGTGTGTAATTGTCTGTATGGATGATTTAGTAGGTGCGTGACTGACTCTATAAGTGAGTGATTTAACGTATCTTACTGAATGCATGGGTTAGTGACTAAACTGGGTGAATGTCTGTATCCGTCTGTCTGTTGCTGTGTAAGTGGCTGCATGTGTTTGTGAATAGCTACATGAGTGTCTATATGAGTTATTGAATGCTTGTGTGAGTATCTGTATGGGTGCCTGAGTGTTTGTGTGGGAGGGGTGTGTGCGACTGTGCATAGATGTGTGAGTGGGTGATTCACTGGGTGGATGGTTTAAAGAGTGCATCTGTGATAGACTGTATGGGTGGGTAAGTGTGTGTAAGAGTGTGTTAGTGAGTGAATGTATGTCCCAGTGGTACATGTGTGAGTAACTACATATGTGAAAAGCAGTATATATATGTGTGTTGGAGTATATAAATAGCTATAAGCAAGAGTGAGTGATTGTGATAGTGGCTGTATGGATGAGTGTGTGCTTGTATCAGTGATTGTATAAGAGCGTAAGAATGTGCTAGTATTTGTATGAGTAAGTGAGCTGGTGTGTGTATAACTGTATAGGTGAGTAAATGGTAGTGTGTTTAATTATTTGCATGACTGACTAGGTGTGTGAGTACCTCTATGGATGAGTGGCGGTGTTTGAGTGTCTATATAGGAGTATGAGTGCATATGATAGTCCTGTACTGAGTGACCGTAAGTATGAGTGACTGTACGGGTGAGTGAGTGGATGTGTGCGTAGACCTAAGAATCAGTGAGTGGGTATGTAGTTATTGGTGTTGGAGTGTCTATGGTTTTGCGAATGGCAGTCTGTAATTTAGAGTGGGTGTATCAAAGGTTATATTAGGGTGTGAGAAGATGCATGAAATTATCACGTGGATGATGTCATCAGTGATGTCATTTGAGATGTCATCAGTGATGTGATCAGTGATGTCACTGACCATGTCATGAGTGATGTAATATGTGACGTCATCAGCAGTGCATTGCGGGGCGCGAGTTATAGTTAGCTGGACTAACTATAACGGGGAATTTCACGGGTTTTGTACGAGTGCAATGTCCAACTAACTATAACTGTCCCTAAAACCTATGGTTTTTCAGTGAATTTCAAAGGTTTTTAAATGCTAATTTGTAACTATAACGTCCCTGAAACCTATGGTTTTTTCAGTGAATTTCAAAGGTTTTTTAAATGCTAATTTGTAACTATAACATGTCTGAAACCTACGGTTTTTCAGTGAATTTCAAAGGTTTTGTAAATGACAATTTTTAAATGTATTAATTGTTATATACATTTTTTTCATACTGAATTCCAAATTGTTTAGAAACAATTTTTTTTTACATATTTTATTTTTTAAATTACATTGTAATTACATTATACATTACATTACAAAAATACTTTCTCAGAATGAATTACTTTAGTTTAAATACTTTGCACATAGGCAATAGACTTTTAAGTACAGTAGTTACAGTTGTTGCAATGGGCAACACATTTTCAAACACAATGCAACATTCAGCTCAATGTGAATTTCTAGTTAAATGCAATTAGTTACTTTATGGATTACTTTTCTAACCACAGGACTGGATCCTAGATTCAGTCCTGGGACATCTCCTGTAAACAGTTGAGTAAAAGCGTTTTGGTTACAGTAGTGATTTTTAAGGAATATTATTGTATTTTAAAAGTTGACACTTAGAAACTTTTTCTCATAGAATCACCAATGTTATCCTAAGGAAGGAAATTCACTTAGCAGGTAAAAACTGTTATCGTTACTTTTTCTTACTCAGTGTTGGATCCTGGATCCAGCACTGGTGCATCTCCTGTAAACAGTTGAAAGAATGCGTTTAAGTCATACAGGCGATTTTCAAGGAATATTTGTAGTTTGTGAAAATCGACACTTTGAAAGTTTTCTGCTGAAAACCAGACAATGGATTCCTATGGAAGAAAATATAAGTTACTGGTAAGTACGGTTAAAATTACTTTTCAGGGTCAGTGTTGGGCTAAAAGATGCAGCACTGGGTTCTCTCCTGATAACAGGTGAGTAAATTGGAATTCGTACTTTGGTTGATTTTAGAGGAATATTATAAAGTTCCAAAACTCCACACTTAGAAGAATTTCCAAGTGAAACCAGTCAATGTTAGCCTATGAAGGAAATTCAAGTTACCGGTAAGTACGGTTAAAATTACTTTTCAGGACCAGTACTGGGCTGAAAGATGCAGCACTGAGGTCTCTCCTGATAACAGGTGAGTAAATCGGAATTCGTATTTCGGCTGATTTTAGAGGAATATTTTAAAGTTCCAAAACTCCACACTTAGAAGAATTTCCAAGTGAAACCAGTCAATGTTAGCCTATGAAGGAAATTCAAGTTACCGGTAAGTACGGTTAAAATTACTTTTCAGGACCAGTACTGGGCTGAAAGATGCAGCACTGAGGTCTCTCCTGATAACAGGTGAGTAAATCAGAATTCGGATTTCGGCTGATTTTAGAGGAATATTTGTATGTTTCAAAAATCAACACTTAGAAACTTTTTCAGCAAAAAGCAGGCAATGATATCCTATGGAAGGAAATTCAAGTTACTGGTAAGTACGGTTAAAATTACTTTTGAGGATCAGTACTGGGCTGAAAGATGCAGCACTGAGGTCTCTCCTGATAACAGGTGAGTAAATCAGAATTCGGATTTCGGCTGATTTTAGAGGAATATTTGTATGTTTCAAAAATCAACACTTAGAAACTTTTTCAGCAAAAAGCAGGCAATGATATCCTATTGAAGGAAATTCAAGTTACTGGTAAGTACGGTTAAAATTACTTTTGAGGATCAGTACTGGGCTGAAAGATGCAGCACTGAGGTCTCTCCTGATAACAGGTGAGTAAATCGGAATTCGTATTTCGGCTGATTTTAGAGGAATATTTTAAAGTTCCAAAACTCCACACTTAGAAGAATTTCCAAGTGAAACCAGTCAATGTTAGCCTATGAAGGAAATTCAAGTTACCGGTAAGTACGGTTAAAATTACTTTTGAGGATCAGTACTGGGCTGAAAGATGCAACACTGAGGTCTCTCCTGATAACAGGTGAGTAAATCGGAATTCGTATTTCGGCTGATTTTAGAGGAATATTTTAAAGTTCCAAAACTCCACACTTAGAAAAATTTCCAAGTGAAACCAGTCAATGTTAGCCTATGAAGGAAATTCAAGTTACCGGTAAGTACGGTTAAAATTACTTTTCAGGACCAGTACTGGGCTGAAAGATGCAGCACTGAGGTCTCTCCTGATAACAGGTGAGTACATCAGAATTCGGATTTCGGCTGATTTTAGAGGAATATTTGTATGTTTCAAAAATCAACACTTAGAAACTTTTTCAGCAAAAAGCAGGCAATGATATCCTATGGAAGGAAATTCAAGTTACTGGTAAGTACGGTTAAAATTACTTTTGAGGATCAGTACTGGGCTGAAAGATGCAGCACTGAGGTCTCTCCTGATAACAGGTGAGTAAATCAGAATTCGGATTTCGGCTGATTTTAGAGCAGAGGTCTTCAAACTTTTTGATGCCGAGACCCCCTTGTCAAACTTTTTTAGTCGTAAGGACCCCTTTCTGACAAAAACTTTTAGAACCTGGTACTTCTCGACAACCATAAACGCCCCAAATTCCCACAGCAAATAATTTTTACAGTGGGGAAATAATATCAAACGGTGTTTAGCAAACCAAAGGTGAGTGAGCGTGGGGCGTAGTCAAATGTGTAGCTAAAAGCAAAGGGCCTCATTTATGAGGAATTGGCGTAGGAGCAGCGCTTCAAGGCTTCTTGCTGCGCTGCCCTATGCCACTGTGAAAGGGTTGGAATGCACCTTTTTATGAAACACTGTGCATTCCTGTCCTTTTCCCTTGCGTTAGTGCACAAATTGCTGCATAGCACCAATATAGGTGGGATATTTTTGTACAGGAAGGGGCACCTTCCTTCACAAAAACAATCCTGAGTGGTGTTTTCCTCTTTCTATGTGAGCTGCAGAATGCAGCACACATGGAAAGAGGAACAAAAGAGGAGAAATTAAAACATTTCTCCTCGTTACACCTCCGCTGGGGAGGCATCCGTTTTTGGAGCTGCCTCAGGATTACTTGATTTTGTAAATATGGCCCAGCATCAAAATCCATGGGTATTGCGTGGGAACCCCACGCAAAGCCCATGGAACACCTCCTCTGACGCAGAGTAAGGCAACGCAGTGACTTGCGCTGTTATGTCTTACTCCATATCAATGAGGCCATGCAAAGCCATGCTGGGTGACTTTGCACCGCCTTATAAGTATGGTTGAGAATCTTGCGCCGCCGGAGCGTCAAAAAAGTGATGCTCTGGCGATGCAAGCCTCTCATAAATAAGCCCCAAAAATATTCTGTACGTTTTTAGGTCTTTCACCATCAGGTATCTTCATATAAAATAATGGGCAGCGTAGTGAAAAATAAATTTACAAAGTTGTTGCTCAGTGGGAAATGCACTGTAGTACATTATGAAACCTCTATCAGTTAATACACTGCAGAGGTCTATGTGTAACCAGAGAGACACAGAATTAAATCTTGATTGGTGCAGTGGAGAATAGTGAGGTGTATTTTTAGTGCTACAAGGTCACAGCCTATGACAGAAAGCACTGTGAATATGCAAGTCATTATTTTATACTTGCATTACACACAGTGTAAGATAGAGTCCTGCAAAACGTGCAAATAGTTTTACAATAAAATAGTGCTTCCAAAATGTAGATTTTAGTAATACCAGAGCGTATGTAATGCAATTTATTTTTACATAACTGTCCCTTCAACATCTCTTTAGGGGTACTAGGGGCTGTGTAAATGCAGTTAAAATTAAAAGCAAGCACTTCACAGCCCAGATGTTAACTCTTTGAACTACCATTCAAAAAAACAAATCTTTGTCATCACAAAGCTTGGAGTGATTTAATCAATTAAAGCCAGAACCAGCTCCCAAGCACCCTTTACCCTTGCATATTAACTGATAGCCACATTTGCAATTCATTCAGGCAAGCAGGCACAAAAGCTTTTCACAGCACTAAAGACTCAGTGGATAAAACTTCAGCTGATAACGATCTAAATTAGCTGTCCCAGGACGGCTGTCTTTTTCCAAAACGAAAGCAAAGGTTTTGGATTGCAGGCACAAGTGACGCTGGGGAATGCGCGACCCCCTTTCCAGGACTCCGTGGCCCCCCTGGGGGTCGCGCCCCACAGATTGAAGACCTCTGTTTTAGAGGAATATTTGTATGTTTCAAAAATCAACACAGAAACTTTTTCAGCAAAAAGCAGGCAATGATATCCTATGGAAGGAAATTCAAGTTACTGGTAAGTACGGTTAAAATTACTTTTGAGGAGCAGCACTGAGGTCTCTCCTGATAACAGGTGAGTAAATCGGAATTCGTATTTCGGCTGATTTTAGAGGAATATTTTAAAGTTCCAAAACTCCACACTTAGAAGAATTTCCAAGTGAAACCAGTCAATGTTAGCCTATGAAGGAAATTCAAGTTACCGGTAAGTACGGTTAAAATTACTTTTGAGGATCAGTACTGGGCTGAAAGATGCAGCACTGAGGTCTCTCCTGATAACATGTGAGTAAATCGGAATTTCGTATTTCGGCTGATTTTAGAGGAATATTTTAAAGTTCCAAAACTCCACACTTAGAAGAATTTCCAAGTGAAACCAGTCAATGTTAGCCTATGAAGGAAATTCAAGTTACCGGTAAGTACGGATAAAATTACTTTTGAGGATCAGTACTGGGCTGAAAGATGCAGCACTGAGGTCTCTCCTGATAACAGGTGAGTAAATCGGAATTCGTATTTCGGCTGATTTTAGAGGAATATTTGCACAATGGTGAAGGGAGGGGCGGGGCCTGAGGTGACATCTGTGCAAACGCGCCCCGTGGTGCGTTTTAAGTTGGGGGATTAAGTCCCCTTGGATCATGAGGGTCCCTACGGGCCAACTAGCCCACCAGGAACCTCCAGTATGCGCCAGGGGCTGCGTTGCAGAGACATGTACAGAGGCCACACCCCTTTTACACCTCTCTGCAACGCAGCTCTGTGGCGCTTTCTGGACGTACCTGTTGGGCTAGTTGGCCCCAGGGACCCTCAGGATTGAAGAGGATTTAATTCCCCATCTTAAAACGCGCCACGGGACCTGTTTGCACACATGTCACCTGAAGCCCCGCCCTCCCTTCACCACTGTGCAAACGCGCCCGTGGCACGTTTTAAGTCGGGGATTAACTCCCCTTGAATCCTGAGGGTCCCTGGGGTGCAACTAGCCCACCATAGGTTTCAGACACGTTATAGTTACAAATTAGCATTTAAAAAACCTTTGAAATTCACTGAAAAAACCATAGGTTTTAGGGACAGTTATAGTTACTTGGACATTGCACTCGTACAAAACCCGTGAAATTCCCCGTTATAGTTAGTTCAGCTAACTATAACTCGCGCCTCATAATGCACTGCTGATGACGTCACATATTACATCACTCATGACATGGTCAGTGACATCACTGATGACATCACTGATGACATCTCAAATGACATCACTGATGACATCATCCAGTAACTGTGTGTTTCTGTAAAGTTTAAATATTTTTAAAATATATAGGAAAAGACGTATTGAAGAATGAGTGGGTGTGTAAGTGTCTGTATGGATGATTTAGTAGGTGCGTGACTGACTCTATAAGTGAGTGATTTAACGTATCTTACTGAATGCATGGGTTAGTGACTAAACTGGGTGAATGTCTGTATCCGTCTGTCTGTTGCTGTGTAAGTGGCTGCATGTGTTTGTGAATAGCTAAATGAGTGTCTATATGAGTTATTGAATGCTTGTCTGAGTATCTGTATGGGTGCCTGAGTGTTTGTGTGGGAGGGGTGTGTGCAACTCTGTGCATAGATGTGTGAGTGGGTGATTCACTGGGTGGATGGTTTCAAGAGTGCATCTGTGATAGACTGTATGGGTGGGTAAGTGTGTGTAAGAGTGTGTTAGTGAGTGAATGTATGTCCCAGTGGTACATGTGTGAGTAACTACATATGTGAAAGGCAGTATATATGTGTGTTGGAGTATATAAATAGCTATAAGCAAGAGTGAGTGATTGTGATAGTGGCTGTATGGATGATTGTGTGCTTGTATCAGTGATTGTATAAGAGCGTAACAATGTGCTACTATTTGTATGAGTAAGTGAGCTGGTGTGTGTATAACTGTATAGGTGAGTAAATGGCAGTGTGTTTAATTATTTGCATGACTGGCTAGGTGTGTGAGTATCTCTATGGATGAGTGGCGTTGTTTGAGTGTCTATATAGTAGTAAGAGTGCATATGATAGTCCTGTACTGAGTGACCGTAAGTATGAGTGACTGTACGGGTGAGTGAGTGGATGTGTGTGTGTAGACCTAAGAATCAGTGAGTGGGTATGTAGTTATTGGTGTTGGAGTGTCTATGGTTTTGCGAATGGCAGTCTGTAATTTAGAGTGGATGTATCAAAGGTTATATTAGGGTGTGAGGAGGTGCATCAGATTATCACGTGGATGATGTCATCAGTGATGTCATTTGAGATGTCATCAGTGATGTCATCAGTGATGTCACTGACCATGTCATGAGTGATGTAATATGTGACGTCATCAGCAGTGCATTGCGGGAGCGCGAGTTATAGTTAGCTGAACTAACTATAACGGGGAATTTCACGGGTTTTGTACGAGTGCAATGTCCAAGTAACTATAACTGTCCCTAAAACCTATGGTTTTTCAGTGAATTTCAAAGGTTTTTTAAATGCTAATTTGTAACTATAACGTATCTGAAACCTATGGTTTTTTCAGTGAATTTCAAAGGTTTTTAAATGCTAATTTGTAACTATAACGTGTCTGAAACCTATGGTTTTTTCAGTGAATTTCAAAGTTTTTTAAATGCTAATTTCTAACTATAACGTGCCTGAAACCTACGGTTTTTCAGTGAATTTCAAAGGTTTTGTAAATGACAATTTTTAAATGTATTAATTGTTATATTAATTTTTTCATACTGATTTACTACATTTTTAGAAACAATTTTTTTACATATTTTATTATTTAAATTACATTGTAATTACATTATACATTACATTACAAAAATACTTTCTCAGAATGAATTACTTTAGTTTAAATACTTTGCACATAGGCAATAGACTTTTAAGTACAGTAGTTACAGTTGTTGCAATGTGCAACACATTTTCAAACACAATGCAACATTCAGCTCAATGTGAATTTCTAGTTAAATGCAATTAGTTACTTTATGGATTACTTTTCTAACCACAGGACTGGATCCTAGATTCAGTCCTGGCACATCTCCTGTAAACAGTTGAGTAAAAGCGTTTTGGTTACAGTCGTGATTTTTAAGGAATATTATTGTACTTTAAAAGTTGACACTTAGAAACTTTTTCTCATAGAATCACCAATGTTATCCTATGGAAGGAAATTCACTTAGCAGGTAAAAACTGTTATCGTTACTTTTTCTTACTCAGTGTTGGATCCTGGATCCAGCACTGGTGCATCTCCTGTAAACAGTTGAATGAATGCGTTTAAGTCATACAGGCGATTTTTAAGGAATATTTGTAGTTTGTGAAAATCGACACTTTGAAAGTTTTCTGCTGAAAACCAGACAATGGATTCCTATGTTAGAAAATATAAGTTACTGGTAAGTACGGTTAAAATTACTTTTCAGGGTCAGTGCTGGGCTAAAAGATGCAGCACTGGGTTCTCTCCTGATAACAGGTGAGTAAATTGGAATTCGTACTTTGGTTGATTTTAGAGGAATATTATAAAGTTCCAAAACTCCACACTTAGAAGAATTTCCAAGTGAAACCAGTCAATGTTAGCCTATGAAGGAAATTCAAGTTACCGGTAAGTACGGTTAAAATTAATTTTGAGGATCAGTACTTGGCTGAAAGATGCAGCACTGAGGTCTCTCCTGATAACAGGTGAGTAAATCAGAATTCGGATTTCGGCTGATTTTAGAGGAATATTTTAAAGTTCCAAAAATCAACACTTAGAAACTTTTTCAGCAAAAAGCAGACAATGATATCCTAAGCAAGGAAATTCAAGTTACTGGTAAGTACGGCTAAAATTACTTTTGAGGATTAGTACTGGGCTGAAAGATGCAGCACTGAGGTCTCTCCTGATAACAGGTGAGTAAATCGGAATTCGTATTTCGGCTGATTTTAGAGGAATATTTTAAAGTTCCAAAACTCCACACTTAGAAGAATTTCCAAGTGAAACCAGTCAATGTTAGCCTATGAAGGAAATTCAAGTTACCGGTAAGTACGGTTAAAATTACTTTTCAGGACCAGTACTGGGCTGAAAGATGCAGCACTGAGGTCTCTCCTGATAACAGGTGAGTAAATCGGAATTCGTATTTCGGCTGATTTTAGAGGAATATTTGCACAATGGTGAAGGGAGGGGCGGGGCCTCAGGTGACATCTGTGCAAACGCGCCCCGTTGCGCGTTTTAAGTTGAGGGATTAAGTCCCCTTGAATCCTGAGGGTCCCTAGGGGCCAACTAGCCCACCAGGAACCTCCAATATGCGCCAGAGGCTGCGTTGCAGAGACGTGTAGAGAGGCCACACCCTTTTACACCTCTCTGCAACGCAGCTCTGTGGCGCTTTCTGGATGTACCTGTTGGGCTAGTTGGCCCCCAGGGACCCTCAGGATTGAAGGGGATTTAATTCCCCATCTTAAAACGCGCCACGGGGCCTGTTTGCACACATGTCACCTGAAGCCCCGCCCCTCCCTTCACCACTGTGCAAACGCGCCCATGGCGCGTTTTAAGTTGGGGGATTAAGTCCCCTTGAATCCTGAGGGTCCCCGGAGTCCAACTAGCCCACCATATACCTCCAAAAGCGCCACAGAGCTGCGTTGCAGAGAGGTGTAAAAGGGGCGTGGCCTCTGTACACCTCTCTGCAAGGCAGCCCCTGGCGCATACTGGAGGTACCTGGTGGGCTAGTTGGCCCCAGGGACCCCCAGTATTCAAGGGGAATTCGTTCCCCTCTGCAAACGCGCCAGGGCGCGTTTGCAGAGTGGTGAAGGAAGGGGCGGGGCCTGCGGGCCCGATCGTTTTAATTTTTTTTTTGTTTTTCTCCCTGAAGGAGAGCTGTGTAGCCCCCTTCCTTTTTCTTTTTTGGGCCCTGGGGACCCCATCCCCCAGGGCCTTACCCCTATTTTAAATTACCTTTAAAAAAAAAAACGGGAAGGGGCCGCGTGGCCCCCTTCCCTTGGCCTGTATTGGCCCCGGGGACCCCATCCCCGGGGCATGGCCTCTATATTTATTTTTTTGAGGGGGCAGCGTGGCCCCCCTCCTCTGGCCATTTAAGGCCCCGGGGACCCCATCCCCGGGGCCGGCCTTTCCTTTTTTAAAAAAATTTTTGCTCTTTTTTGGGGAGGGGGCCGCGTGGCCCCCTCCCGAGCCACTACTTGCCCCGGGGACCCCATCCCCCGGGGCTGGCCCTCTCCGTTGGGGACTGTGGGGGTCCCCAATCCCCCACAGTCCCGCCGGCTCCCCACGTCCCTTGGGAGCCGGCATTGCTGTTCCACATGGGGAGCAGCTGACATGCTGCTCCCCATGTGGAAAAGCAATCGCTTTGGATATTGGAAGAGAGAGCAGGTTTCCTGCTCTCTCTTCCAATATCCAAAGCAGTTTGCTATGGCAGGACGGGAGCCGCGAGGCTCCGTCCTGCCATAGCAAACTACAGTGTCCCGGGGGTAGGCACCCCGGGACACTGCAGAGAGCCGACCCTGGGGGTTGCGGTCCCCAGGGCCATCAAGGGCTCCAGGAGGGGGCCGCGCGGCCCCCTCCCTACATCAGCACAGCCCCGGGGAGGTGGTGGTCCCCGGGGCTTCGGGGGTCCAAAACGGACCCCCATTTTAATTTGTTAGTGCCCCGGGAGGTGGCGGTCCCGGGCGTGTGGGGGGCTGGAGCCCCCACACAGGTTGTTTAATTTAAAAAAAAAAAGCCCGGGGAGGTGGTGGTCCCGGGGCTGCGGGAGGGCTCAGAGCCCTCCCGCACCATTATAAAAGAAAGCCCGGGGGTGGCGGTCCCCGGGGCTTGGGGGCCCTTTGAGGACCCCACACATAAATTAAACCCCCCACCATGCCCCTGGGACTTGGGCCACCCGGGGGCAAAATACAATCGAAGCGCGGAGACCGCGCTCGATTTTTTCGGCAGGATTCGCGCACCCTGAGCGCATCCTGCCGATTTTTTAAAAAAAAATGCTTTTTTGCCCAGGGGTCCTTGTGGGACCCCTGAGCAGGCCTAGGGGGTTAGGGTGTTTCTACCCTGCCCCTTTGTGCGTTTTGCACACTTGTTTCTTTTTTTCTCGGCGGGATACGCGCACCCTAAGCGCATCCGCCGATTTAAAAAAAAAATCTTTTCTGCCCAGGGGTCCTTGTGGGACCCCCTGAGCAGACCTAGGGGTCAAGGTGTTTCTACCCTGCCCCTTTTTGCGCTTTGCGCACTTGTTTCTGTCCCTCGGTTCTACCGAGGGACAAAATGACTGCCAACACTTCCTGAATCGGAATGTTGACAGCCAGCTGACAACCAATTAGCATGCAGCTCGTGATCGGGACGGTGCGCGCAGGGTGCGCTGAGGGTACGCGTATCCGGCGCGCCCATAGATATATATGTACTTTTACTTTTGATTTTCTCAGGAACTACTGAACGGATTTACACCATTTAAGCAAAAGGCACCAGTCTGAACTAAGGACTACCTCTTTGCCAAATTTGGTGTAATTCCGTTCAGCAGTTCGGGCTGTAGCTGCGACTAAAGGTTCCTATGGAAAAATGAATGGGAAAACGCGTTTTGGGACCCACCTTTTTCTCGGCCCCCGCTTCACGTATCACCCGAGACTTTCAGGGTAGGAGCGGAGCGGAGCGCCCAACAAGTTGGAAACTTTCACGAAGATTCGTCAACCGGCGCCAACGTTATTTCAAATAGAATGTCGTGGATTTCCTATGGATAATAGGTTGTAACTATAACTATCTACTGGCGACCGCCAGTAGATAATATATATATATATATATATATATATATATATATATATATATATATATATATATATATATATATATATATATATATATATATTATCTACTGGCGGTCGCCAGTAGATAGTTATAGTTAGGACCTATTTTCCATAGGAAATCTGCGACATTCTATTTGAAATAACTCTTGCGTCGGTTGACGAATCTTCGCGAAATTTTCAAACTTTATGGCCCGCTCCGGTCCGCTCCTACCCTGAAAGTCTCAGGGTGATTCGTGAAGTGGGGCCGAGAAAAAGGGGTCCCAAAGCGTGTTTTCCCCATTCATTTTCCCATAGGAAACTTTAGACACGGCTACAGCCCGAACTGCTGAACGGAATTACACCAAATTTGGCAAAGAGGTAGTTCTTGGTTCAGAAAGAACCCTTTTGTTAAATGGTGTAAATCCGTTCAGTAGTTCCTGAGAAAATCAAAAGTAAAAGTACATATATATCTATGGGCGCGTCGGATACATGTTTTAAGTGAGATCTCAAATCCTCTTCTATTTCATTAGAAAATTCTGACATGCAGACTGAAACAATCACTTTCAATACCAGCAGTAGACTTCCAGTTAACTCCTTGGTGAGCAGTAGCTTTACTACAGTGATCTAATGAACAACTAGAGTAATAACATTCTGAATTTATGGCAAATGTGTGACACATCTGAATGCCTTCTTGATGGAATCAAAGTAAAAAACTGAAAGCATTTCCTACTGAGGAGACTGCAGTAAATGAGGAAATTAGGAAACTTCATAACAAAGAAGTCTTCCAAGATGGCCACCAGTGAAAAAAGAGCACAAATGTAGCACAAATATTACCCAGATGTAGCCCACATATAGCCCAATGACAAAAGTGTGCAAAACACTTATTATTTTTAGTTTTTTGCAGTTTTATGTAGTGCAGACTGGTCAGGTATTGGAGCGTTGCATCTTAAAACATGACCCCCTACACTACAAACACACCACTGCACTACCCTAAACCCTAAAACACTACCCCAGTACGACCCCCTACACTACACAAGCACCACTGCACTATCCTAAACCCTAAAACACTACCCCCAGCATGACCCCCTACACTACACAAACACCAATGCACTACCCTAAACCCTAAAACACTACCCCAACACCACTGCACTAACCTAAATCCTAAAACACTACCCCCAGCACGACCCCTACACTACCCAAACACCACTGCACTACCCTAAAACATGACCCCCTACACTACACAAACACCACTGCACTACCCTAAACCCTAAAACACTACCCCCAGCACGACCCCTACACTACACAAGCACCACTGCACTACCCTAAAACCTAAAACACTACCCCCAGCACGACCCCTACACTACACAAACACCACTGCACTACCTTAAACCCTAAAACACTACCCCCAGCACGACCCCTACACTACCCAAACACCACTGCACTAACCTAAATCCTAAAACACTACCCCCAGCACGACCCCCTACACTACCCAAACACCACTGCACTACCCTAAAACATGACCCCCTACACTACACAAACACCACTGCACTACCCTAAACCCTAAAACACTACCCCCAGCACGACCCCCCACACTACACAAGCACCACTGCACTACCCTAAACCCTAAAACACTACCCCCAGCACGACCCCCTACACTGCCCGAACACCACTGCACTGCCCTAAACCCTGAAACACCACCCCCTTCACGACCCCCTACACTGCCCGAACACCACTGCACTGCCCTAAACCCTGAAACACCACCCCCAGCATGACCCCTACACTGCCCGAACACCACTGCACCGCCCTAAACCCTGAAACACTACCCCCAGCAAGACCTCCTACACTGCCCGAACACCACTGCACTGCCCTAAACCCTGAAACATCACCCCCAGCAAGACCCCTACACTGCCCGAACACCACTGCCCTAAACCCTGAAACACCACCCCCAGAACGACCCTCTACACTGCCCGAACACCACTGCACTGCCCTAAACTCTGAAACACCACCCCCAGCACGACCCCCTACACTGCCCGAACACCACTGCACTGCCCTAAACCCTGAAACACCACCCCCTGCACGACCCCCTACACTGCCCGAACACTACTGCACTGCCCTAAACCCTGAAACACCATCCCCAGCACGACCCCCTACACAGCACGAACACCACTGCACTGCCCTAAACCCTGAAACACTAACCCCAGCAAGACCCCTACACTGCCCGAACACCACTGCACTGCCCTAAACCCTGAAACACCACCCCCAGCAAGACCCCCTACACTGCCCGAACACCACTGCCCTAAACCCTGAAACACCACCCCCAGCAAGACCCCTACACTGCCCGAACACCACTGCACTACCCTAAACCCTAAAACACTACCCCCAGCACGACCCCCTACACTACACAAGCACCACTGCACTACCCTAAAACCTAAAACACTACCCCCAGCACGACCCCTACACTACACAAACACCACTGCACTACCTTAAACCCTAAAACACTACCCCCAGCACGACCCTCTACACTACCCAAACACCACTGCACTAACCTAAATCCTAAAACACTACCCCCAGCACGACCCTCTACACTACCCAAACACCACTGCACTACCCTAAAACATGACCCCCTACACTACACAAACACCACTGCACTACCCTAAACCCTAAAACACTACCCCCAGCACGACCCCCCACACTACACAAGCACCACTGCACTACCCTAAACCCTAAAACACTACCCCCAGCACGACCCCCTACACTGCCCGAACACCACTGCACTGCCCTAAACCCTGAAACACCACCCCCTTCACGACCCCCTACACTGCCCGAACACCACTGCACTGCCCTAAACCCTGAAACACCACCCCCAGCATGACCCCTACACTGCCCGAACACCACTGCACCGCCCTAAACCCTGAAACACTACCCCCAGCAAGACCTCCTACACTGCCCGAACACCACTGCACTGCCCTAAACCCTGAAACATCACCCCCAGCAAGACCCCCTACACTGCCCGAACACCACTGCCCTAAACCCTGAAACACCACCCCCAGAACGACCCACTACACTGCCCGAACACCACTGCACTTCCCTAAACTCTGAAACACCACCCCCAGCACGACCCCCTACACTGCCCGAACACCACTGCACTGCCCTAAACCCTGAAACACCACCCCTGCACGACCCCCTACACTGCCCGAACACTACTGCACTGCCCTAAACCCTGAAACACCATCCCCAGCACGACCCCCTACACTGCCCGAACACCACTGCACTGCCCTAAACCCTGAAACACTACCCCCAGCAAGACCCCCTACACTGCCCGAACACCACTGCACTGCCCTAAACCCTGAAACACCACCCCCAGCAAGACCCCTACACTGCCCGAACACCACTGCCCTAAACCCTGAAACACCACCCCCAGCAAGACCCCCTACACTGCCCGAACACCACTGCACTGCCCTAAACCCTGAAACACTACCCCCAGCAAGACCTCCTACACTGCCCGAACACCACTGCACTGCCCTAAACCCTGAAACATCACCCCCAGCAAGACCCCCTACACTGCCCGAACACCACTGCACTGCCCTAAACTCTGAAACACCACCCCCAGCACGACCCCCTACACTGCCCGAACACCACTGCACTGCCCTAAACCCTGAAACACCACCCCCTGCATGACCCCCTACACTGCCCGAACACTACTGCACTGCCCTAAACCCTGAAACACCATCCCCAGCACGACCCCCTACACTGCACGAACACCACTGCCCTGCCCTAAACCCTGAAACACTACCCCCAGCAAGACCCCCTACACTGCCCGAACACCACTGCACTGCCCTAAACCCTGAAACACCACCCCAAGCAAGACCCCCTACACTGCCCGAACACCACTGCCCTAAACCCTGAAACACCACCCCCAGCAAGACCCCCTACACTGCCCGAACACCACTGCACTGCCCTAAACCCTGAAACACCAGCCCCAGCACGACCCCTACACTGCCCGAACACCACTGCACTGCCCTAAACCCTGAAACATCACCCCCTGCACGACCCCCTACACTGCCCGAACACCACTGCACTGCCCTAAACCCTGAAACACCACCCCCAGCACGACCCCCTACACTGCCCGAACACCACTGCACTGCCCTAAACCCTGGAACACCACCCCCTGCACGATCCCCTACACTGCCCGAACACTACTGCACTGCCCTAAACCCTGAAACACCACCCCCAGCATGACCCCCTATACTGCACGAACACCACTGCACTGCCCTAAACCCCAAAACACTACCCCCAGCAAGACCCCTACACTGCCCGAACACCACTGCCCTAAACCCTGAAACACCACCCCCAGCAAGACCCCCTACACTGCCCGTACACCACTGCACTGCCCTAAACCCTGAAACACCACCCCCAGCATGACCCCCTACACTGCCCGAACACCACTGCACTGCCCTAAATCCTGAAACACCACCCCCAGCACGACCCCCTACACTGCCCGAACACCACTGCACTGCCCTAAACCATGAAACACCAGCCCCAGCACGACCCCCTACACTGCCCGAACACCACTGCACTGCCCTAAACACTGAAACACCACCCCCAGCACGACCCCCTACAATGCCCGAACACCACTGCACTGCCCTAAACCCTGAAACACCAGCACAACCCCGTACACTGCCCGAACACCACTGCACTGCCCTAAACCCTGAAACACCAGACCCAGCACGACCGCCTACACTGCCCGAAAACCACTGCACTGCCCTAAACCCTGAAACACCAGCCCCAGCACGACCCCCTACACTGCCCAAACACCACTGCACTACCCTAAACCCTCAAACACCAGCCCCAGCATGACCCCCTACAATGCCCGAACACCACTGCACTGCCCTAAACCCTGAAACACCAGCCCCAGCAAGACCCCCTACACTGCCCGAACACCACTGCACTGCCCTAAACCCTGAAACACCACCCCCAGCAAGACCCCCTACACTGCCCGAACACCACTGCACTAAAGCCTGAAACACCACCCCCAGCAAGACCACCTACACTGGCCAAACACCACTGCACTGCCCTAAACCCTGAAACACCACCCCTGCACGACCCCCTACACTGCCCAAACACCACTGCACTGCCCTAAACCCTGATACACCACCCCCTGCACGACCCCCTACACTGCCCGAACACCACTGCACTGCCCTAAACCCTGAAACACCACCCCTCAGCACGACACCCTACACTGCCCGAACACCACTGCACTGCCCTAAACCCTGAAACACCACCCCCAGCATGACCCCCTACACTGCCCGAACACCACTGCACTGCCCTAAACCCTGAAACACCACCCCCTGCACGACCTCCTACACTGCCGTAACACCACTGCACTGCCCTAAACCCTGAAACACCACCCCCAGCACGACCCCCTACACTGCCCGAACACCACTGCACTGCCCTAAACCCTGAAACATCAACCCCAGCAAGACCCCTACACTGCCTGAACACCACTGCCCTAAACCCTGAAACAACACCCCCTACACTGCATGAACACCACTGCACTGCCCTAAACCCTGAAACACCACCTCCAGCAAAACCCCTACACTGCCTGAACACCATTGCTCTGCCCTAAATCCTGAAACACTAGCCCCAGCATGACCCCCTACACTGCCCAAACACCACTGCACTGCCCTAAACCCTGAAACACCACCCCCAGCACGACCCCCTACACTGCCCGAACACCACTGCACTGCCCTAAACCCTGAAACACCAGCCCCAGCAAGACCCCCTACACTGCCCGAACACCACTGCACTGCCCTAGACTCTGAATCACCAGCCCCAGCAAGACCCCCTACACTGCCTGAACACCACTGCACTGCCCTAAACCCTGAAACACCAGCCCCAGCATGACCCCCTACACTGCCCGAACACCACTGCACTGCCCTAAACCCTGAAACACCAGCCCCAGCACGACCACCTACACTGCCCAAAAACCACTGCACTGCCCTAAACCCTGAAACACCAGCCCCAGCACGACCCCCTACACTGCCCGAACACCACTGCACTGCCCTAAACCCTGAAACACCAGCCCCAGCACGACCCCCTACACTGCCCGAACACCACTGCACTGCCCTAAACCCTGAAACACCAGCCCCAGCACGACCCCCTACACTGCCCGAACACCACTGTACTTCCCTATACCCTGAAACACCAGCCCCAGCACGACCCCCTACACTGCCCGAACACCTCTGCACTGCCCTAAACCCTGAAACACCACCCCCTGCATGACCCCTACATTGCCCGAACACCACTGCACTGCCCTAAACCCTGAAACACCACCCCCTGCAGCACCCCTACACTGCCCGAACACCACTGCACTGCCCTAAACCCTGAAACACCACCCCTGCACCGCCCCCTACACTGCCCGAACACCACTGCACTGCCCTAAACCCTGAAACACCACCCCCAGCACGACCCCCTTTACTGCTCGAACACCACTGCACTGCCCCAAACCCTGAAACACCACCCCCAGCACGACCCCCTACACTGCCCGAACACCACTGCCCTAAACCCTGAAACACCACCCCCTGCACGACCCCCTACACTGCCCGAACACCACTGCACTGCCCTAAACCCTGAAACACCACCCCCTACACTGCCCGAACACCACTGCACTGCCCTAAACCCTGAAACACCACCCCCAGCACGACCCCCTACACTGCCTGAACACAACTGCACTGCCCTAAACCCTAAAACACCACCCCCAGCTTTACCCCCTACACTGCCCAAACACCACTGCACTGCCCTAAACCCTAAAACACTCCCCCAGCACGACCCCCTACACTACCCGAACACCACTGCACTGCCCTAAACCCTAAAACACTCCCCCAGCACGACCCCCTACACTACCCAAACACCACTGCACTGCCCTAAACCCTAAAACACTACCCCCCGCATGACCCCCTACACTACCCAAACACCAATGCACTACCCTAATCCCTAAAACACTACCCCCGCATGACCCCCTACACTACCCTAAACCCTAAAACACTACCCCGCACAACTCCCTACACTACCCAAAGACCACTGCACTACCCTAAACCCTAAAACACGACCTCCTACACTACACAAACACCACTGCACTACCCTAAACCCTAAAACACTACCCCTACACTACACAAACACCACTGCACTACCCTAAACCCTAAAACACTACCCCCAGCAGTACCCCTACACTACCCAAACACCAATGCACTAACCTAAACCCTAAAACACTACCCCCAGCAGTACCCCTACACTACCCAAACACCACTGCACTACCCTAAATCACTACCCCCAGCACGACCCCTACACTACCCAAACACCACTGCACTACCCTAAACCCTAAAACACTACCCCCAGCACGACCCCCTACACTACCCAAACACCACTGCACTACCCTAAACCCTAAAACACTCCCCCAGCACGACTCCCTACACTACCCAAACATCACTGCACTACCCTAAACCCTAAATCTACCCCCAGCATGACCCCCTACACTACACAAATACCACTGCACTACCCTAAACCCTAAAACACTACCCTCAGCACGACCCTCTTCACTACCTAAACACAACTGCACAATTTGTTACAGGCGTTGCAACGCAGGCCTGTGGTGCTTACTGGAAGTACCTAGTGGGCTAGTTGGGCCCCAGGGACCCTCAGGATTCAAGGTGACCTAATCCCCCATCTTAAAACGCACCACGGGTCGCGTTTGCACAGTGGTGAAGGGAGGGGGCGGGGCCTCAGGTGACATGTGCGCAAACACGCCCTGTGGTGCGTTTTAAGTTGGGGAATTAATTCCCTTTGAATCCTGAGGGACCCTGGGGGCCAACTAGCCCACCAGGTACCTTCAGTAAGCACAACAGAGTTGCGTTGCAGAGAGGTGAAAAAAGGTGCGTGGCCTCGGAACGCCTCTCTGCAACTCAGCTCTGTGGTCCTAACTGTAGGTACCTGGGGGCTAGTTGGGCCTCAGGGACCCTCAGGATTCAAGGGGACTTAATCCCGCAACTTAAAATGCGCCACGGGGCGCGTTTGCACACATGTCACCTCAGGCCCCCTCCCTTCACCACTGTGCAAACGCGCCCTGTAGCGCGTTTTAAGAGGTAGTTTTAATCCCCTGCCCTATTATGTACTAGGGACTTGCAGAGGAGGTCATGCTAATCACAGGGGTACCCCAACGCATAGTGTTCCCTAGTGTATGTAGGTGTTTTCACTGTATTCTAAGTGTCTTTTAGCATAGCACTGGCTCTGGTTAGTCAGAGTCAGTTACCACCAGTACCCGTCTGAAAAAGTTGTGGGCACAGGATGATTTTGCAACAAGGCCTCTTTCTGCTCCTCTGTTGGTTCTTTCTGCACATCTTTTGCTTCTTTCTGTGCGTTTTTCTTCTTTCTTCACATGTCCTACCTCTGTAGGCATAGTTAGAAACTAGCATTTAAAAAAACCTTTGAAATTCACTTAAAAAATCATAGGTTTCAGGCACGTTATAGTTAGAAATTAGCATTTAAAAAACCTTTGAAATTCACTGAAAAAACCATAGGTTTCAGACACGTTATAGTTAGAAATTAGCATTTAATAAACCTTTGAAATTCACTGAAAAAACCATAGGTTTTAGGGACAGTTATAGTTAGTTGGACATTTCACTCGTACAAAACCATAGAAATTCCCCCGTTATAGTTAGTTCAGCTAACTATAACTCGCGCCCCGCAATGCACTGCTGATGACGTCACATATTACATCACTCATGACATGGTCAGTGACATCACTGATGACATCACTGATGACATCTCAAATGACATCACTGATGACATCATCCATGTGATAATTTCATGCATCTTCTCACACCCTAATATAACTTTTGATACACCCACTCTAAATTACAGACTGCCATTCTCAAAACCATAGACACTCCAACACCAAAAATTACATACCCACTCACTGATTCTTAGGTCTACACACACATCCACTCACTCACCCGTACAGTCACTCATACTTAGTCACTCAGTACAGGACTATCATATGCACTCATACACCTATATAAACACTCACACACCGCCACTCATCCATAGAGGTACTCACACACCTAGTCAGTCATGCAAAAACTTAATCACACACCCATTTACTCACCTATACAGTTATACACACACCAGCTCACTTACTCATACAAATACTAGCACATTCTTACGCTCTTATACAATCACTGATACAAGTACACACTCATCCATACAGCCACTCTCACAATCACACACTCTCACTTATAGCCATTTATATACTCCAACACACATATATACTGCCTTTCACATATGTAGTTACTCACACATGTACCACTGAGATATACATTCAATCACTAACACACCCATACACACACTCACCCACCCATACAGTCCATCACAGATGCACTCTTGAAACCATGCACCCAGTGAATCACCAACTCACACTTCTATGCACAGAGTCACACACACCCCACCCACACAAACACTCAGGCACCCATACAGATACTCAGACAATCAATCAATAACCCATGTAGACACTCATGTAGCTATTCAGAAAGCCATGCAGCCGCTTACAAACCAACAGACAGACGGATACAGACATTCACACAGTTTAGTCACTAACCCATGCATTCAGTAAGATACATTTAATCACTCACTTGTAGAGTCAGTCACTCACGTACTAAATCATCCATTCAGACACTTATACACCCACTCATTCTTCAATACGCCTTTCCCTATATATATTAAACATATTTAAACTTTACAGAAACACACAGTCACTGGATGATGTCATCAGTGATGTCATCAGTGATGTCATTTGAGATGTCATCAGTGATGTCATCAGTGATGTCACTGACCATGTCATGAGTGATGTAATATGTGACGTCATCAGCAGTGCATTGCGGGGCGCGAGTTATAGTTAGCTGAACTAACTATAACGGGGAATTTCTATGGTTTTGTACGAGTGAAATGTCCAACTAACTATAACTGTCCCTAAAACCTATGGTTTTTCAGTGAATTTCAAAGGTTTTTAAATGCTAATTTCTAACTATAACGTGTCTGAAACCTATGGTTTTCAGTGAATATATATATATATATATATTCACTGAAAAAACCATAGGTTTCAGGCACGTTATAGTTAGAAATTTGCATTTAAAAAACCTTAAAAATCACTGAAAAAGCCATAAGGTTTTAGGGACAGTTATAGTTAGTTGGACATTGCACTCAGTACAAAACCCGTGAAATTCCCCTGTTATAGTTAGTTCAGGTAACTATAACTCGCGCCCGCAATGCACTGCTGATGACGTCACATATTACATCACTCATGACATGGTCAGTGACATCACTGATGACATCACTGATGACATCTCAAATGACATCACTGATGACATCACTGATGACATCATCCAGTGACTGTGTGTTTGTGTAAAGTTTAAATATGTTTAATATATATAGGGAAAGGCGTATTGAAGAATGAGTGGGTGTATAAGTGTCTGAATGGATGATTTAGTAGGTGCGTGACTGAGTCTATAAGTGAGTGATTAAACGTATCTTACTGGATGCATGGGTGAGTGACTAAACTGTGTGAATGTCTGTATCCGTCTGTCTGTTGCTGTGTAAGCAGCTGCATGGGTTTCTGACTAGCTAAATGAGTGTCTATATGGGTTATGGATTGGTTCTCTGAGTATCTGTATGGGTGCCTCAGTGTTTGTGTGGGTGGGGTGAGTGTGACTCTGTCATAGATGTGTGAGTGGGTGATTCACTGGGTGCATGGTTTCAAGAGTGCGTCTGTGATGGACTGTATGGGTGGGTGAGTGTGTGTATGGGTGTGTTAGTGATTGAATGTATATCTCAGTGGTACATGTGTGAGTAACTACATATGTGAAAGGCAGTATATATGTGTGTTGGAGTATATAAATGGCTATAAGTGAGATTGTGTGATTGTGAGAGTAGCTATATGGATGAGTGTGTGCTTGCATCAGTGATTGCATAGGAGCGTAAGAATGTGCTAGTATTTTTATGAGTAAGTGAGCTGGTGTGTATAACTGTATAGGTGAGTAAATTGGAGTGTGATTAATTATTTGCATGACTGACTAGGTGTGTGAGTACCTCTATGGATGAGTTGCGTTGTGTGAGTGTTTATATAGGTGTATGAGTGCATATGATAGTCCTGTACTGAGTGACTGTAAGTATGAGTGACTGTACGGGTGAGTGAGTAGATGTGTGTGTGTAGACCTAAGAATCAGTGAGTGGGTATGTACTTATTGGTATTGGAGTGTGTATGGTTTTGAGAATGGCAGTCTGTAATTTAGAGTGGGTGTTTCAAAACTTATATTAGGGTGTGAGAAGATGCATTAAATTCTCACATGGATGATGTCATCAGTGATGTCATCAGTGATGTCATTTGAGATGTCATCAGTGATGTCATCAGTGATGTCACTGACCATGTCATGAGTGATGTAATATGTGACGTCATCAGCAGTGCATTGCGGGGCGCGAGTTATAGTTACCTGAACTAACTATAACGGGGAATTTCACGGGTTTTGTGCGAGTGCAATGTCCAACTAACAATAACTGTCCCTAAAACCTTATGGTTTTTCAGTGATTTTTAAGGTTTTTTAAATGCAAATTTCTAACTATAACGTGCCTGAAACCTATGGTTTTTTCAGTGAATTTCAAAGGTTTTTTAAATGCTAATTTCTAACTATAACGTGTCTGAAACCCATGGTTTTTTCAGTGAATTTCAAAGGTTTTTTAAATGCTAATTCCTAACTATAACATGTCTGAAACCTACGGTTTTTTCAGTGAATTTCAAAGGTTTTGTAAATGACAATTTTTAAATGTATTAATTGTTATATTTATTTTTTTCATACTGATTTACTACATTTTTAGAAACAATTTTTTTACATATTTTATTTTTTAAATTACATTGTAATTACATTATACATTACAAAAAATACTTTCTCAGAATGAATTACTTTAGTTTAAATACTTTGCACATAGGCAATAGACTTTTAAGTACAGTAGTTACAGTTGTTGCAATGGGCAACACATTTTCAAACACAATGCAACATTCAGCTCAATGTGAATTTCTAGTTAAATGCAATTAGTTACTTTATGGATTACTTTTCTAACCACAGGACTGGATCCTAGATTCAGTCCTGGGACATCTCCTGTAAACAGTTGAGTAAAAGCGTTTTGGTTACATTAGTGATTTTTAAGGAATATTATTGTATTTTAAAAGTTGACACTTTGAAACTTTTTCTCATAGAATCAGCAATGTTATCCTATGGAAGGAAATTCACTTAGCAGGTAAAAACTGTTATCGTTACTTTTTCTTACTCAGTGTTGGATCCTGGATCCAGCACTGGTGCATCTCCTGTAAACAGTTGAAAGAATGCGTTTAAGTCATACAGGCGATTTTTAAGGAATATTTGTAGTTTGTGAAAATCGACACTTTGAAACTTTTCTGCTGAAAACCAGACAATGGATTCCTATGGAAGAAAATATAAGTTACTGGTAAGTACGGTTAAAATTACTTTTCAGGGTCAGTGCTGGGCTAAAAGATGCAGCACTGAGGTCTCTCCTGATAACAGGTGAGTAAATCGGAATTCGTATTTCGGCTGATTTTAGAGGAATATTTTAAAGTTCCAAAACTCCACACTTAGAAGAATTTCCAAGTGAAACCAGTCAATGTTAGCCTATGGAAGGAAATTCAAGTTACTGGTAAGTACGGTTAAAATTACTTTTCAGGACCAGTACTGGGCTGAAAGATACAGCACTGAGGTCTCTCCTGATAACAGGTGAGTAAATTGGAATTTGTATTTCGGCTGATTTTAGAGGAATATTTGTATGTTTCAAAAATAAACACTTAGAAACTTTTTCAGCAAAAAGCAGGCAATGATATCCTATGGAAGGAAATTCAAGTTACTGGTAAGTACGGTTAAAATTACTTTTGAGGATCAGTACTGGGCTGAAAGATGCAGCACTGAGGTCTCTCCTGATAACAGGTGAGTAAATCGGTATTCGTATTTCGGCTGATTTTAGAGGAATATTTTAAAGTTCCAAAACTCCACACTTAGAAGAATTTCCAAGTGAAACCAGTCAATGTTAGCCTATGGAAGGAAATTCAAGTTACTGGTAAGTACGGTTAAAATTACTTTTCAGGACCAGTACTGGGCTGAAAGATACAGCACTGAGGTCTCTCCTGATAACAGGTGAGTAAATCCGAATTCGTAGTTCGGCAGATTTTAGAGGAATATTTGCACAATGGTGAAGGTAGGGGCGGGGCCTGAGGTGACATCTGTGCAAACGCGCCCCGTGGCGCGTTTTAAGTTGGGGGATTAAGTCCCCTTGAATCATGAGGGTCCCTAGGGGCCAACTAGCCCACCAGGAACCTCCAGTATGCGCCAGGGGCTGCGTTGCAGAGACGTGTAGAGAGGCCACACCCCTTTTACACCTCTCTGCAACGCAGCTCTGTGGCGCTTTCTGGATGTACCTGTTGGGCTAGTTGGCCCCCAGGGACCCTCAGGATTGAAGGGGATTTAATTCCCCATCTTAAAACGCGCCACGGGGCCTGTTTGCACACATGTCACCTGAAGCCCCGCCCCTCCCTTCACCACTGTGCAAACGCGCCCCGTGGCGCGTTTTAAGTTGGGGGATTAAGTCCCCTTGAATCCTGAGGGTTCCTGGGGGCCAACTAGCCCACCATGTACCTCCAAAGCGCCACAGAGCTGCGTTGCAGAGAGGTGTATAAAGGGGCGTGGCCTCTGTACACCTCTCTGCAACGCAGCCCCCTGGCGCATACTGGAGGTTCCTGGTGGGCTAGTTGGCCCCCAGGGACCCCCAGTATTCAAGGGGAATTACTTCCCCATTTGCAAACGCGCCAGGGGGCGCGTTTGCAGAGTGGTGAAGGAAGGGGGCGGGGCCTGCGGGCCGATCGTTATTTTTTATTTTTTTTTGTTTTTTTTCCCTGAAGGGGGGCTGTGTGGCCCCCCTTCCTTTTTCTTATTTTTGGGCCCTGGGGACCCCATCCCCCAGGGCCTTACCCCCTTTTTTTTTAAATTATTTCTGGGGAGGGGGCCACGTGGCCCCCTCCCGAGCCTACACTTGCCCCGGGGACCCCATCCCCCGGGGCCTGGCCTCTGGTTGGGGACTGTGGGGGTCCCCAAACCCCCACAGTCCCGCCGGCTCCCCGTGTCCTACGGGAGCCGGCATTGCTTTACACATGGGGAGCAGCTAACATGCTGCTCCCCGTGTGGAAAAGCAATTGTCTTTGGATATTGGAAGCGAGAGCAGGTTTCCTGCTCTCTCTTCCAATATCCAAAGCAGTTTGCAATGACAGGACGGGAGCCGCGAGGCTCCGTCCTGTCATTGCAAACAGCAGTGTCCCGGGGTAGGCACCCCGGGACACTGCAGGAGCCGGCCCTGGGGGTGGCGGTCCCCAGGGCCACCACAGGCTCCAGGAGGGGCCGCGTGGCCCCCTCCCCACATCAGCAAAGCCCCGGGGAGGTGGTGGTCCCCGGGGCTTCGGGGGTCCAAAACGGACCCCCATTTTAATTTGTTAGTGCCCCGGGGAGGTGGCGGTCCCCGGGCGTGTGGGGGGCTCGAGCCCCCCCACACAGGAAAAAAAAAAAAAAAAAAAGAAGCCCCGGGGAGGTGGTGGTCCCCGGGGCTGCGGGAGGGCTCAGAGCCCTCCCGCACCATTTTAAATAGAAAGCCCCGGGGGGTGGCGGTCCCCGGGGCTTGGGGGCCCTTAGAGGCCCCCATACATAAAATAAATACCCCCAGCATGCCCCCGGGACTTGGCCCACCCGGGGGCAAATTAACTATCGAAGCGCGGGAGACCGCGCTCGATTTTTATCGGCAGGATCCGCGCACCCTGAGCGCATCCTGCCGATTTAAAAAAAAAATGCTTTTTGCCCAGGGGGTCTTTGTGGGACCCCCTGAGCAGACCTAGGGGTCAGGGTGTTTCTACCCTGCCCCCTTTGTGCGTTTTGCGCACTTTTTACTGCTTTCTTGTTCCTCGGTTCTACCGAGGAACAAGATGGCTGCCAACACTTCCTGGTTTGGAGTGTTGACAGCCAATTAGCAGACAGCTCGTGATCGGGAGGGTGCGCGAATCCGACGCGGCCATAGATATATATGTACTTTTACTTTTGATTTTCTCAGCAACTACTGAACGGATTTACACCATTTAACAAAAGGGTTCTTTCTGAACCAAGAACTACCTCTTTGCCAAATTTGGTGTAATTCCGTTCAGCAGTTCGGGCTGTAGCCGTGTCTAAAGTTTCCTATGGAAAAATGAATGGGGAAAACACGTTTTGGGCCCCCCTTTTTTCTCGGCCCCCGCTTGACGAATCACCCCGAGACTTTCAGGGTAGGAGCGGACCGGAGCGCCCCACAAAGTTTGAAAATTTTGCGAAGATACGTCAACCGGCAAGAGAGTTATTTCAAATAGTATGTCGCGGATTTCCTATGGAAAATAGGTTCTAACTATAACTATCTACTGGCGACCGCCAGTAGATAATATATATATATATATATATTCACTGAAAAAACCATAGGTTTTAGGGACAGTTATAGTTAGTTGGACATTGCACTCGTACAAAACCCGTGAAATTCCCCCGTTATAGTTAGTCCAGCTAACTATAACTCGCGCCCCGCAATGCACTGCTGATGACGTCACATATTACATCACTCATGACATGGTCAGTGACATCACTGATGACATCACTGATGACATCTCAAATGACATCACTGATGACATCATCCAGTGACTGTGTGTTTCTGTAAAGTTTAAATATTTTTAATATATATAGGAAAAGACGTATTGAAGAATGAGTGGGTGTGTAAGTGTCTGTATGGATGATTTAGTAGGTGCATGACTGACTGTATAAGTGAGTGATTTAACATATCTTACTGAATGCATGGGTTAGTGACTAAACTGGGTGAATGTCTGTATCCGTCTGTCTGTTGCTGTGTAAGTGGCTGCATGTGTTTGTGAATAGCTACATGAGTGTCTATATGAGTTATTGAATGCTTGTGTGAGTATCTGTATGGGTGCCTGAGTGTTTGTGTGGGAGGGGTGTGTGCGACTCTGTGCATAGATGTGTGAGTGGGTGATTCACTGGGTGGATGGTTTCAAGAGTGCATCTGTGATAGACTGTATGGGTGGGTAAGTGTGTGTAAGAGTGTGTTAGTGAGTGAATGTATGTCCCAGTGGTACATGTGTGAGTAACTATATATGTGAAAGGCAGTATATATGTGTGTTGGAGTATATAAATAGCTATAAGCGAGAGTGAGTGATTGTGATAGTGGCTGTATGGATGAGTGTGTGCTTGTATCAGTGATTGTATAAGAGCGTAAGAATGTGCTAGTATTTGTATGAGTAAGTGAGCTGGTGTGTGTATAACTGTATAGGTGAGTAAATGGTAGTGTGTTTAATTATTTGCATGACTGACTAGGTGTGTGAGTACCTCTATGGATGAGTGGCGGTGTTTGAGTGTCTATATAGGAGTATGAGTGCATATGATAGTCCTGTACTGAGTGACCATAAGTATGAGTGACTGTACGGGTGAGTGAGTGGATGTGTGTGTGTAGACCTAAGAATCAGTGAATGGGTATGTAGTTATTGGTGTTGGAGTGTCTATGGTTTTGCGAATGGCAGTCTGTAATTTAGAGTGGGTGTATCAAAGGTTATATTAGGGTGTGAGAAGATGCATGAAATTATCACATGGATGATGTCATCAGTGATGTCATCAGTGATGTCATTTGAGATGTCATCAGTGATGTCATCAGTGATGTCACTGACCATGTCATGAGTGATGTAATATGTGACGTCATCAGCAGTGCATTGCAGGGCGCGAGTTATAGTTAGCTGGACTAACTATAACGGGGGAATTTCACGGGTTTTGTACGAGTGCAATGTCCAACTAACTATAACTGTCCCTAAAACCTATGGTTTTTCAGTGAATTTCAAAGGTTTTTAAATGCTAATTTGTAACTATAACGTCCCTGAAACCTATGGTTTTTTCAGTGAATTTCAAAGGTTTTTTAAATGCTAATTTGTAACTATAACATGTCTGAAACCTACGGTTTTTCAGTGAATTTCAAAGGTTTTGTAAATGACAATTTTTAAATGTATTAATTGTTATATACATTTTTTTCATACTGATTTACTACATTTTTAGAAACAATTTTTTTTACATATTTTATTTTTAAATTACATTGTAATTACATTATACATTACATTACAAAAATACTTTCGCAGAATGAATTACTTTAGTTTAAATACTTTGCACATAGGCAATAGACTTTTAAGTACAGTAGTTACAGTTGTTGCAATGGGCAACACATTTTCAAACACAATGCAACATTCAGCTCAATGTGAATTTCTAGTTAAATGCAATTAGTTACTTTATGGATTACTTTTCTAACCACAGGACTGGATCCTAGATTCAGTCCTGGGACATCTCCTGTAAACAGTTGAGTAAAAGCGTTTTGGTTACAGTCGTGATTTTTAAGGAATATTATTGTACTTTAAAAGTTGACACTTAGAAACTTTTTCTCATAGAATCACCAATGTTATCCTATGGAAGGAAATTCACTTAGAAGGTAAAAACTGTTATCGTTACTTTTTCTTACTCAGTGTTGGATCCTGGATCCAGCACTGGTGCATCTCCTGTAAACAGTTGAAAGAATGCGTTTAAGTCATACAGGCGATTTTTAGGAATATTTGTAGTTTGTGAAAATCGACACTTTGAAACTTTTCTGCTAAAAACCAGACAATGGATTCCTATGGAAGAAAATATAAGTTACTGGTAAGTACGGTTAAAATTACTTTTCAGGGTCAGTGCTGGGCTAAAAGATGCAGCACTGGGTTCTCTCCTGATAACAGGTGAGTAAATTGGAATTCGTACTTTGGTTGATTTTAGAGGAATATTATAAAGTTCCAAAACTCCACACTTAGAAGAATTTCCAAGTGAAACCAGTCAATGTTAGCCTATGGAAGGAAATTCAAGTTACTGGTAAGTACGGTTAAAATTACTTTTCAGGACCAGTACTGGGCTGAAAGATGCAGCACTGAGGTCTCTCCTGATAACAGGTGAGTAAATCAGAATTCGGATTTCGGCTGATTTTAGAGGAATATTTGTATGTTTCAAAAATCAACACTTAGAAACTTTTTCAGCAAAAAGCAGGCAATGATATCCTATGGAAGGAAATTCAAGTTACTGGTAAGTACGGTTAAAATTACTTTTGAGGCTCAGTACTGGGCTGAAAGATGCAGCACTGAGGTCTCTCCTGATAACAGGTGAGTAAATCGGAATTCGTATTTCGGCTGATTTTAGAGGAATATTTTAAAGTTCCAAAACTCCACACTTAGAAGAATTTCCAAGTGAAACCAGTCAATGTTAGCCTATGAAGGAAATTCAAGTTACCGGTAAGTACGGTTAAAATTACTTTTCAGGACCAGTACTGGGCTGAAAGATGCAGCACTGAGGTCTCTCCTGATAACAGGTGAGTAAATCAGAATTCGGATTTCGGCTGATTTTAGAGGAATATTTGTATGTTTCAAAAATCAACACTTAGAAACTTTTTAAGCAAAAAGCAGGCAATGATATCCTATGGAAGGAAATTCAAGTTACTGGTAAGTACGGTTAAAATTACTTTTCAGGATTAGTACTGTGCTGAAAGATGCAGCACTGAGGTCTCTCCTGATAACAGGTGAGTAAATCGGAATTCGTATTTCGGCTGATTTTAGAAGAATATTTGCACAATGGTGAAGGGAGGGCGGGGCCTGAGGTGACATCTGTGCAAACGCGCCCGTGGTCGCGTTTTAAGTTGGGGGATTAAGTCCCCTTGAATCCTGAGGGTCCCTAGGGGCCAACTAGCCCACCAGGAACCTCCAATATGCGCCAGGGGCTGCGTTGCAGAGACGTGTAGAGAGGCCACACCCCTTTTACACCTCTCTGCAACGCAGCTCTGTGGCGCTTTCTGGATGTACCTGTTGGGCTAGTTGGCCCCAGGGACCCTCAGGATTGAAGGATTTAATCCCCAACTTAAAACGCGCCACGGGGCGCGTTTGTACACATGTCACCTGAAGCCCCGCCCCTCCCTTCACCACTGTGCAAACGCGCCCCGTGGCGCTTTTTAAGTCGGGGATTAACTCCCCTTGAATCCTGAGGGTCCCTGGGGGCCAACTAGCCCAACAGGTATATCCAAAAGCGCCACAGAGCTGCGTTGCAGAGAGGTGTAAAGGGGCGTGGCCTCTGTACACCTCTCTGCAACGCAGCCCCTAGCGCATACTGGAGGTTACTGGTGGGCTAGTTGGCCCCAGGGACCCCCAGTATTCAAGGGAATTCGTTCCCCCTCTGCAAACGCGCCAGGGGCGCGTTTGCAGAGTGGTGAAGAAAGGGGCGGGGCCTGCGGGCCCGATCGTTTTTTTTTTTTTTGTCCCCTGAAGGGGGGCTGTGTGGCCCCCTTACTTTTTCCTGTTTTTGGGCCCTGGGGACCCCATCCCCCAGGGCCTTACCCCTTTTTTAAATTAAATTTTTTTAAAAAAACGGGAAGGGGCCGCGTGGCCCCCTTCCTGGGCCTGTATTGGCCCCGGGACCCCATCCCCGGGGCATGGCCTCTATTTTTATTTTTATTCTTTGGAGGGGGCTGCGTGGCCCCCTCCTCTGGCCATTTAAGGCCCCGGGGACCCCATCCCCGGAGCCGGCCATACCCTTTTTAAAAAAAAATGTTAAACTTTGGGGAGGGGGGCCGCGTGGCCCCCCTCCCGGGCCACTACTGTCCCCGGGGACCCCATCCCCCGGGGTTGGCCCTCTCCGTTGGGGACTGTGGGGGGGTCCCCAAGCCCCCCACAGTCCCGCCGGCTCCCGCGTCCCTTGGGAGCCGGCATTGCTTTACACATGGGGAGCTGCTAAGATGCAGCTCCCCATGTGGAAAAGCAATCGGCTTTGGATATTGGAAGAGAGAGCAGGTTTCCTGCTCTCTCTTCCAATATCCAAAGCAGTTTGCTATGGCAGGACGGGAGCCGCGAGGACACTGCAGGAGCCGGCCCTGGGGGGTGGCGGTCCCCAGGCCCCCCTCCCTTAAATTGCACAGCCCCGGGAGGTGGTGGTCCCGGGGCTCTGAGGTCCGTAACGGACCCCCATATTTAAATGTTTAGTGCCCCGGGGAGGTGGCGGTCCCAGGGCGTGTGGGGGGCTAGAGCCCCCACACAGGTTTTTCAATTTTTAAAATAAAAGCCTCGGGAGGTGGTGGTCCCCGGGGCTGCGGGAGGGCTCAGAGCCCTCCCGCACCATTAAAAAAAAGCCCCGGGGGGTGGCAGTCCCCGGGGCTTGGGGGGCCCTTGAGGCCCCCACACATAAAATTAACCCCCCACCATGCCCCCGGGACTTGGGCCACCCGGGGCAAAATACAGTCGAAGCGCGGGAGACCGCGCTTCGATTTTTTTCGGCAGGATTCGCGCACCCTGAGCGCATCCTGCCGATTTTTTAAAAAAATTCTTTTTTTTTTTGCCCAGGTTGTCCTTGTGGGACCCCCTGAGCAAACCTAGGGAGTCAGGGTGTTTCTACCCTGCCCCCTTTGTGCGCTTTGCACACTTGTTTCTGTCCCTCGGTTCTACCGAGGGACAAAATGGCTGCCAACATTTCCTGAATCGGAATGTTGACAGCCAGCTGACAGCCAATTAACATGCAGCTCGTGATCGGGAGGGTACGCGGACCCTACTCGGCCATAGATATCACTATCTTTTTACTTTTGATTTTCTCAGCAACTACTGAACGGATTTACACCATTTAACAAAAAGGGTTCTTTCTGAACCAAGAACTACCTCTTTGCCAAATTTGGTGTAATTCCGTTCAGCAGTTCGGGCTGTAGCCGTGTCTAAAGTTTCCTATGGAAAATTGCATGGGGAAAACGCGTTTTGGGACCCCCTTTTTCTCGGCCCCGCTTGACGAATCCCCCGAGACTTTCAGGGTAGGAGCGGACCGGAGCGGGCCACAAAGTTTGAAAATTTTGCGAAGATACGTCAACCGGCAAGAGAGTTATTTCAAATAGAATGTCGCGGATTTCCTATGGATAATAGGTTGTAACTATAACTATCTACTGGCGACCGCCAGTAGATAATATATAATGAAAAATAAAATTGCTACTTTAAAACAATAAAAAAGATACGTAACTTTCAAACAAATGTAAGCAGTAAATACAGACAACTGCAATTAATATGTAAATACATACACATATAAAAAAGTAATATAATAATGGAATAAACATATACCAATAATTTAAATCAGATTAAAAATAACACTAATAGATAAATGTACAAAATAAATTGTAAAAATACATTGTAATTACTACAATTAAATATAAAAAATGCATTAATAAAACAAATTTAAAAAAAAACATTTCTACAGTAGAAAATTAAAATATACATTTAAAATAAATGTTGACATTAAAATAACATTTATGAAAGCATAACTAAATATAATAAAGCAAATAAATAATTAACAAAATTTGAATAAGCACAATTAAAATAAAATACACAAATACTAAGGGGCCTATTACGATGGCCGGCGGAGACACGACCGCGGTGCTGGCGGTGGCGTTAACACCCATTTACCGCACGCCTCCAGCGGTCTTCACGCCCGCCATATTAGGATGGCCACACATTGGCCATTTCCCGCCCGCCGCGGTGCGACGCCGACCGCCATCAAAGTGCGCCCGCCACCGCGGCGGAGTGACCCAATCACCACACACCGCCGTGCGGAATGACGTCCCGTACGCCGAAGATATCACGATGCCGGAAACATGGCAGCGCACCGCGACGGAGAAACCGCACAGCGAGAGACGGCGGAGACACCACAGCGGAGACAAAAAAGAGACACCCGGGACACACCGTGATGGATCCTGCCCTACACGCCATCCCGGTGCTGTACATGATACACCACCTGCAAGTCATCGTCCGCCGCGGACGCCTCCGCAGGTACGTACAGACACAACAGTGCAAGTAACACAATACACAGCTCCAGGGTGGAAAAACTTCGCATGGGAACACCACACACCCCTGTGGGGACAGGCCCACAGCCATCACTGCACACACACATGTTCCACCTGTGACAAACACACCTCACCACATACTGCCCACCCATGTTCCGCCATCATGAACAAATGTCCCGGTGACGTCACCGCCGCGGTCAGTGTGCAGGAAACCATGCACACAACGCAGAGCCCAGGGCCAGCGCATGCCAAGGGCACTGTACAAATAGCACAGAGCCACAACTCCATCCACAACACACCAGCTACCTCCCTGAAGGGACACAACATGTGCCTCCCAAGTGCCACTCCTGCACAACAACCACACAACTACAGCCACACCATGCCCCACGTCCCAACAACTGCATATACAGCCACAGCAGGACCCTTTGCACAGGAACACATAGCACAGAAGCCCAGGCCCCAGCCAACACACACACCACAACAACATCACACACAAGCCAAGAACACTGAGGCCAGGCACAAAATGTACACACACACAGATGAGGACCAAACACTGCACTGCACACACTACCTGACAAGTCACACACACACACACCACCCTGACTCACAGCTACATACACACACCACATGCCAGCAGTAATGGAGGACAACATATATGAAAGCCAAAGTGAGTTGCCCACAAATGGAAGGGCAGTGACACAACCATCAAGCATGTGTGATGCTCATGCAAGACAAGACACATGTGAGAACACACACAGCCCATCACAGCACACATGGCTGAGACAGTCAGTCAACACAAACCACGGTCACCCCAATGCAACAACTCCTGGAGACAGCAAGGACACCCATGTATAGGCACAGGGATGTAAGGAAGGCCCTGAACTCAAACACTGACCAGCCCCACATAGGCATCCAAATACTGGACAAGATAATGTCTGCTGCACAACACACAGGGCCCAGTGACACACTACATGACAGCCAAGCACAAGTAGGATATGTCACACATACCTCCTCCCACAACAGCACCACACAATACTGACATGTGCACAAAACACAACCACAGGGCTCAACAAGTACACATACAGGCACACCACTCCAGGGTGACAAATGGCAGTAGTTGACAATGCAGGTGCACACACATCCACAGTCACAACAAAGTCACCCCCTTCACACCATACACTTCTCCACCACCCAAGTGCACACATTGGAAGTAAGCCATGGGACCTGGATAACTCATCACCACAAGATGTCCATACACCGACACTGATTGGCACACAGAAAGGAAGCTCACACAGACCCCATGACCCTGGCCTGCCTGCCTGTAAGCCTGTGCCCAAACTCCCACCCTGTGCTGCCATTGCCCACAAACCTGAGATGTGTCCACCATAGATAACATGAGCAAAGAAGGAAGATGACAACAAGAATTCATTGCCAACCACCTGCACTGCACCCATAAGTATCACAGTCAGGTAGAAATGAAGTGCCTCCCACCCCTGCAAAAAAAATGAAATGTGAGACAACCTATTGGCAATGTTGAAGTGGCATACTGAGCATGTGACACAGTAAACCATGCACACACAGAAACAACTTTATTCAGGAAGGACACTGACACAACTCACAGCAGGATCAACTGTGTTTATTCACAATTTGCATAGTGAGACAACAAATTTGGGCAACAGCAAGGCCAGTGGGCATTTCAATATGCACAGTATTTACATGAGAAGCTGCACAGGCAGGGAGCAACCAGCAGTGAGCAATAAGGCCAGTGGCCAGTCCAATGTGCAGATGAAGTCCATGAGAAGCTGCACAGGCAGGGGGCAAATAGCAGTGAACAACAAGGCCAGTGGCCAGTACAATGTGCAGAGTAGGGACACCAGAAGCTACACAGGCAGGGGGCAAATAGCAGTGAACAACAAGGCCAGTGGCCGGTCCAATGTGCAGATGAAGTCCATGAGAAGCTGCACAGCCAGGGAGCAAACAGCAGTGAACAACAAGGCCAGTGGCCAGTACAATGTGCAGATGAAGTCCATGAGAAGCTGCACAGCCAGGGAGCAAATAGCAGTGAACAACAAGGCCAGTGGCCAGTACAATGTGCAGAGTAGGGACACCAGAAGCTGCACAGGCAGGGGGCAAATAGCAGTGAACAACAAGGCCAGTGGCCAGTCCAATGTGCAGATTAAGTCCATGAGAAGCTGCACAGGCAGGGGGCAAATAGCAGTGAACAACAAGGCCAGTGGCCAGTACAATGTGCAGAGTAGGGACACCAGAAGCTGCACAGGCAGGGGGCAAATAGCAGTGAACAACAAGGCAAGTGGCCAGTACAATGTGCATAGTGGGGACATCAGAAGCTGCACAGGCAGGGGGCAAATAGCAGTGAACAACAAGGCCAGTGGCCAGTACAATGTGCATAGTGGGGACATCAGAAGCTGCACAGGCAGGGGGCAAATAGCAGTGAACAACAAGGCCAGTGGCCAGTACAATGTGCAGATGAAGTCCATGAGAAGCTGCACAGGCAGGGGGCAAATAGCAGTGAACAACAAGGCCAGTGGCCGGTCCAATGTGCAGATGAAGTCCATGAGAAGCTGCACAGCCAGGGAGCAAACAGCAGTGAACAACAAGACCAGTGACCAGTCCAATGTGCAGAGTGGGGACATCAGAAGCTGCACAGGCGGGGGCAAACAGCAGTGAACAAAAAGGCAAAGACATTGTGCAGAGTAGTGACATCAGAAGCTACACAGGGAATGTATGCAACTCTACCATGCCATGCCCAGCAACAGAGTAATGGGGCTGACAATGGGCATCACACGCACCCCTGTGGACAGACAGGTGCGTGAGGGTGACCACCACTCAGATGGGGCTGTCTGTCAGACTTGGAGCTGACTGTGTGTTGGGGTCAGTTGGAGGGATGCCCTGGGCAGTGGGAGTAACAACTGTGGAAGAGCCAACTGTGCTTGTGGGAGCTGGGGGGCTGCTTGGACCAGGTGGGGTGGTGGCCCGGGGAGGTAGACTCATGCCCTGGTGAGACACAGTGTGTGCCGGAGATTGTGGAGGGGTGCCTCTCCACTTCTTGGGGATCCTGAAAGGCTTCCCTGTCTGGGGATTGAGGTGAACTGGGGCAGACACAACAGGTGACCCCACTACCAAAGCTGATTCTGGTGTGGATGGTGACCCTCCCTCTGGGGACATGCTGGATCCCGCTGTGCGTTTGACTGGTGTTTGCCGCCGCCCTGCCTCCCTCTGTCCACCAGCTTTGCCCCCTACAGTGTCCTCCCGTGCTGGCTTCACAGGGCTTGGGATGGGAGTGGAGGTCAAGGATGGATTATCCATGGGGCCCTCATCCTGTGTAATGTTTGCAGGCAACACCTTCTCAGTGGGTGTGGAAACTGTAATTTTGCCTCTGCAAGACGTCTTTGGGACAGGGGAGTCTTTTGTGGGGGAGGAAGGTGAGGCCTGTGACCCTGATGCTTGTTTCTTTGCTTTGTGGCCCTTGCTGTCGCCTGATGGGCTTTTCTCTCTGCGCTCTGGGGTGGCCTTACTTTTATGTGGGGATGGTGTCTGCGCCCTAGTACGCTTGGGCTGCTGCTGCTCCTGTGTGCTGCGGGTTCTGTATCAGGACTTTGGGGTCCGTTGAGCATTGTCACTGTCGTCAGAGGTGCACAGTGACACGGGGCCGGACCGAGTGCTGGGAGCCGCTCCCTGACTATGTGCCTGTTGCAGGGCTGCTGTCACAGTTGATGACAAGGACTGCACAGTCCGGTGTAGCCCACCTACGTCGGAATGTATGCGCTCCATGAAAGCTATAACCTGCCCCAACTTTTTGTCGTGCTCTTGGAAGGCATTGAGAAGTGCTGTCTGCCCCACACACAGCTGGCGCAATAGCTCGAATGCTTCTGCACTGAGGGCAGCAGGGCTGACATGGGCTGGGGCAGCTGTGCCTGGGGTGAAGGTGACTCTTCCCTTCCTACTCGTGCGGACACGGGCAGCACCAGTGGAGGTTGAAGGGAGGCTGGGCACTGGACGCTGTGTGGTGGAAGAGGAGGCCGAGTCCCCGTTCCCTGTACCCCCCCAACATGGAAGCGTCACCGCTGGCGTCAGATGACGTAGAGCTTTGTGTCTCCGGCTGTGAATCCTCTAGCAGACTCCTGTCCCCCTCCTCGGCACTGGTCACATCTATGCCAGTCTGCTCCGGTGCGGCTGTTGCACTGGAAGCCTCACCACTGGTGTCCGTCCCCTCTCCCGCTGCACATACGGGAGCTGCTGCATAGGAGAGAGAAGTACTGTGAGATGAGTGGCATCAACAGAACTAACACGTGCCAATACATCTGCATCCTAGAAGAGGTGTGCAGCACATCGCATGCCACCCTGTGCACACATATATCTTGCCACCCAAAATATCAAGCCAACGGTGCATGTCCAACACACATCCTGCCATAAGTGCCCCAGGTGACTCACACAGCACACCATCCTGCTGTTGGCTCACATCAGACACAGCCACAAAATGGTCTGTGCACACACACTGTCCCGATGTTGGCAAGGATGAACACCACAACATGGTGCACATCACCTACATGGATGGAGCAGTAGGGGACCACACAGACCACAACATACCAGCCCACAATGACCCTGCACACATGCCATCCACCATATCGAGTTCATGGGCACATCTACTGTTGCACATTGGCCTCAGATGTCTGACTGGCAGACATCTGAGGTCTGGAATTGCACGCATTCATTGAAACGCATTCACAGTTGGCACACTGGCATTCCCATCCATCTGAATTCACACACTACCCCACAGCAGAAGGTACCTGAAGGCCACAACTCCAAATGTAAGAGAGATGCACAGTGCTAAAACTGACTTCATGAAGCGCCGTTTGGGCAAATGCATGGCACATACACCCAGCACAGAGGCCACTCACAAAACATTGCACCACACAACCAACGTCACACAGCTGACAATTTGCACACTCTGTAGACACATGCACCCACTCCCATCCAAAGGCAGCCTGCAACACATACTCAACCCTAGCTTGCTGCTGATGCTCCTTCAGTTGTCTGTCCAGCTCAGGTTGTGTGACAGCCAGGATGCGGACCATTAGTGGTGTCATGCTGCGCCTAGCCAACCTGCCAGACTGAGGGAGCAGCCCCAGCGTCATCTCGGCCACGTTCTTGCTCAGCCGGCAGATGTTGTCCCACCTTTTATGACAGTGGGTGCGCCTTCGGTTTGACACACCCAGATCTCGCACTCTGGAGGCAATTTCCCTCCACACGGCTTTACGCTGGTGGACCTTCAGCTGCAGGCATGGGAGACAAGAGGGGTGAGGTTCCAGTGACACAGTGCACAATGACAACACAACGAAAATGCAGTAGCACGACAGTGACTCATCCAAAACTCCAGCTACAACTGTAACAGAGCCAACAATTGCTGTGAACATGGTACAATGTCATTGGTCAATCAGACGTACAGGCATGCATGTTCGATGGTGGACACAGTACCTCCACATCCCATTCACATGCAGGATACCAACACAGCAAGCGACGTGTAGTCTGGCCGCAGCTACTGTCTGCAGTTACCTACAACTACACATAGAGAAGATAGCAAAACATGTGTCTTGTTGTTGGACTCACTGTGTCCAACACTGCGCAGACCTAAGTGTCCTAGCCCTGTGAAAGCCTCACTGTGTCCTGGAACTCACATAGAGTGATAACAACTGTCATAGACACACACCCTTCTCCCACGGCTGCTCCTGTGCAATCTACATGGCAGAGATGGGACTTAGATGAAGAGGCGTGAACCAAACACACATGGAACACACTGTACATGCAGTGATGTGGACATGTGGCATTCGGCGGGGACTGTGCAGGGGAGGTGGACTGACACTGAGTGGGTAAATTGGGAGCAACACAGCCATTCACACAAACGATAACTGGCCAGACTCCTGCATCACCAAAATGCAGCTGCACTGTATGGCTGACACTACAAAACATGTCCCTCTACTCAGGATAGGCATGCAGGGTAATGTGTGAAAGAGCCCACCAAGCCCTTCCCGCTGTAGTAAACATGCTAGGCAGTGCATGTCAGAGCCCCACAACCACTGACACATACCGAAGCACCTCCACCTCACGTGTGCCCACCCTGCACTCTCACTCACAGTCTGGGAGACTTACCACGACATTAGGGCCGCCATAAAGCCTTGGGTACTGTGCAAGCACCCCGTCTACCAGGACCTCAAGCTCCTCGCTGGTGAAGGGACTGGCACGGATCTTCTGAGTCCTCGACATCACAATGGACATGTGGCAGCAGCAGCACGTTGAGGGTGGCAGCCAGCAGTCCCTTGAGGCAGCAGCAGCAGGTAGAGGGTGGCAGCCAGCAGTCCCTTGAGGCAGCAGCAGCAGGTGGAGGGTGGCAGCCAGCAGTCCCTTGAGGCAGCAGCAGCAGGTGGAGGGTGGCAGCCAGCAGTCCCTTGAGGCAGCAGGTGTAGGGTGGCAGCCAGCAGTCCATTGAGGCAGCAGCAGCAGGTGAGGGCTGTCAGTCAGCAGTCCCTGGTAGCTGTGGGAATGTGGGGCACCCTCCCACACATATATAGGCCCCTGGGGCTGTGTCAGTGGTCCCAGGGTGCTGCAATTGGTGTACCAGGTCTGCCTCATTCAAATACATCCAATGTCCGCCTCCGCGGTGGCGGTGCACGCCTACCGTGATTTTCAAACTCGCATCAGGCTACCGCGAGGCTGCTTCCCATTGGCTGCAAGGGCATGGTCCATGGCGGTGACACACCGTAGGGGCCAGGCGCGCGCTACTGCGGTGGTGCATCTTTTGAATGCCTCCAGTGACCGCCTCCGCGGTGGCGGTGCACGCCTACCGCGATTTTCAAACTCGCATCAGGCTACCGCGAGGCTGCTTCCCATTGGCTGCAAGGGCATGGTCCATGGCGGTGACACACCGTAGGGGCCAGGCGCGCGCTACCGCGGTGGTGCATCTTTTGAATGCCTCCAGTGACCGCCTCCGCGGTGTCGGTGCACGCCTATCGCGATTTTCAAACTCGCATCGGGCTACCACGAGGCTGCTTCCCATTGGCTGCAAGGGCATGGTCCATGGCGGTGACACACCGCAGGTGTCAAGTGGTAGGCACAGCCATATGGGTGCCCGACAGTGCCTGGAGTGACCGTGATTTGGGTAGCGGTGCATGGTGACCGCCATTGTCACATACATATCTGGCGGTGTCTCCCACGATCGTGCCTGGGTCATGGGCGGTGCCAGTCCACAGGGGCCAGGTGGTAGGCACCGCCATATGGGTGCCAGACAGTGCCTGGAGTGACCGTGATTTGGGTAGCGGTGCATGGTGACCGCCATTGTCACATACATATCTGGCGGTGTCTCCCGCGATCGTGCCTGGGTCATGGGCAGTGCCAGTCCGCAGGGGCCAGGCGATAGGCACTGCCATATGGGTGCCAGACAGTGCCTGGAGTGACCGTGATTTGGGTAGCGGTGCATGGTGACCGCCATTGTCACATACATATCTGGCGGTGTCTCTAGCGATCGTGCCTGGGTTATGGGCGGTGCCAGTCCGCAGGTGCCAGGCGGTAGGCACCGCCATATGGGTGCCAGACAGTGCCTGGAGTGACCGTGATTTGGGTAGCGGTGCATGGTGACCGCCATTGTCACATACATATCTGGCGGTGTCTCCCGCGATCATGCCTTGGTTATGGGCGGTGCCAGTCCGCAGGGGCCAGGCGGTAGGCACCGCCATATGGGTGCCAGACAGTGCCTGGAGTGACCGTTATTTGGGTAGCGGTGCATGGTGACCGCCATTGTCACATACATATCTGGCGGTGTCTCCCGCAATCGTGCCTGGGTTATGGGCGGTGCCAGTCCGCAGGGGCCAGGCGGTAGGCACCGCCATATGGGTGCCAGACAGTGCCTGGAGTGAGCGTTAATGGAGTTGTGGAGTAGCTTTGCTGCACCTAACGTGTCCTCCAGCTCTCTGCATAGGCCAACATGTACAGTGCCCAGTGTCTCAACAATTGAAGGGTCCTCATGAGGGAAAATGCACAAAAGGGACATGTCACTCCACGTCACCGACACATACCATATATGGGTCGCAAATACATTGCATGGGCACATACACTTGCACATGTCACATGTGCTGTGTAATTAAATGTAGACTGTCCAGTTAATGTGTTGCATAGCATATGTAGATAATGGTCAATGTCTGTGTGTGCAATGTAATGCACAATGTCATCTCATTTACTGAACTAGGGGCATCAGCAACTGGCACATTGTCCAATGCACATGCACACACGTGTCCCTCATGCTCAGCCGGTGGTGTGTCAGTGTGTAGTTGATGTGTGCCATGTGCAACCTGTGTTGGGAGGTGTATCAGGGCCAGCAACATGGTGTGTTAGGGTAGTATTGCAATTAGTAACATATGCTGTTGGTCATACTCACAGGTGTGCACACATATCTGTTAGTATATCACACTGTGCATGCGAATGAGCCGGAGGGGTGCACAGATAATTGCTGCTGGTAAGGGGACAGGTGTACGAGTAGTGTGCCTGATGTGTACCTACTTGTAAAGTGCCCTGTCGGTTAATGGTGCATGTTGTAAAACTTGGGAATGTGTCTGTAGAAAAAATTGATGTGATGCACATTTCATGGTCTTCTGCATTGACATCTGTGCAGTTTGATCTGTCCTAGGAGGAGGAGGCCCAATATCCATCGTCCGTTCACAGTCCTGGCAGACATGGAGAATGAGGATATAATCCGCAAATTCAGGCTGGACCGACAAACCCTGCAGAACCTATGTGCCATGTTGGAGCCCCACCTGCAGCCACGTCGGACATATCCAACAGCTTTCACCGCAACATGTAAGGTGATGGCATGCCTGCATTTCTTTGCAACAGGCTCATTCTAGCACACGGTCGCATGTGCAGGCGGGATGTCACAGCCGATGTTCAGCATGGTGCTGAGGGATGTACTGTCGGCCATGATGCTCTACAAAGACAGATATATCCATTTTCCCAGGGGGCCTGAGTTGGTGGCTGTGAAGGGCGATTTCTATGCCTTTGGACATATCCCCCATGTCATTGGTGCAATTGATTGCACACATGTTGGGCTTGTGCCACCACAGGCACGTGACGTGAACAGGTTTACCGCAATAGGAAGCATTCACACTCGGTAAATGTTCAAGTGGTGTGCCTGGCGGACATGATCATCTCACACGTGTGTGCCAAGTTTCCCGGCTCAGCCCATGATGCCCACATCTTGCGCAGCAGCATCGTTCCTCAGCTGATGGCCAATCTGCTTCCGGAGCGTGCATGGCTTGTGGGTGAGTATGCATAGTGGATTAGAGTGGTGTGTGTGTGATATGCTGTCGTGTGGCATTTTGGGACTGCAAGGTTAATCTGTGTCTCTCACACCCAGGTGACTCGGCATATCCGAACTGCCCGTGGTTGCTGAGCCCATTGCGGAATCCCGTCACGCCAGCTGATGTGCGATACAATGATTCCCATGGGAGGACACAGCATGTGATAGAACGGACATTTGGTCTCCTAAAATCAAGATTTCGGTGCCTGGACCGTACTGGAGGAGCCCTTATGTACTCGCCAGGGAAGGTGTGTCAGATAGTGGTGGCATGCTGCATGCTCCACAACCTGGCCATTCGCAAGGCAATACCCCTGATCCTGGATGACGATGATGAGCAGCCAAGGCCCCCGCCTGCAAATCAATCCGGATCCAGTGACGAGGGCAGTGGAGAGGAGGAAGGGGTCGACATGCGTCAACAGCTCATCACCCGCTACTTCACTTGAAGGTGAGTGACGATGTAGAAGGGACAAAATGGTCTGATAGTGTTGCAGTTGCTGTGTGGGTGTATGTGAGCTTGCTTACTGCAGCTTTGTGTTGACTCATTGCTGCATGCCAATGTATGTGTAATTGGTTAGTGTGATACATAATGTCTCTATGGTGACTGTTGCTCTGTGTAAAGTTAGAAGATCTGAGTACCTTGTTGAAATGTGTTGTGTGATGTGTGCGATGCCACACCCATACAAGTGACTCTTGTTCTGCGGTTTTCCCTAGGTCCCTTCAGCATCTCACTGCCTACCTACATTCCATTCCCCTGGAACATGTCCTACACGTTGAAGGTTGCACATCCTGTATTAGAGATGGAGCAGACACAACAACATGTGTGTAAGGTGTATTTATTTACAATTGTGACATGCGAGGGTGGAGAACATGTGAAGGGGGAATTGAAGAAGTGAGTTGACAGTCATGGTAGATGAGATACTTGAGTAGTCCCCACAATGATGTGGAGACCCAGTCCAACAGATAGATGCCATTCACATGGCATTGTGGTGAAGGATAGTCCAAAAGGTCGATGCAGTGGTGCAGTGGTCTGCCATCATGGCTGGCTCGGGGACTAGCGTTTGGCAGGTGCTTTGGCACGTGAGGCCCCCTGGCCTCTCTTTGGACGGCCCCTTTTGTGGTTGACTGGAGGGGCCACTGCTGCAGGGACAGTGGTGTCTGAGGACTCACCCCCTCTGTGGACGCAGGGGAGGATGATGAAGTGTCATCCTGCTGCCCAACAGGGGGAGGGGTAGAATGTTGCACTGGCCTGTCTCTCAGAACCACCACTAGCTGCCCCAAGAGGTCCACAATCTGTCCCATGCGTGTGTCCATGGACCTCAGCAGCAGGAGGTGCTCCCGAGATTCTTCCTCTAACCGGCCCATACGTCCCTGGGCCTGTTGGTAGGCCCCACGGACTCTGTCAATGTGGCCCAGGGCTTCCGTCCCAGGATCAGTTCCCCTCTGCATGACCCTGTCCCGACCACCTGCACTGCTGCCACGGTCCTGTCCGGTCCTCACATTGGCCCGCTGCATCCTCTCCCTGGCCTCCACAGTCGATGTAGTGGGCTGCTCAACCCCTGGGGCAGGGAGGGTGTTGCAGCCAGCTGTGGTGGTGGTGGTGGTTGACACACAGGCCGTGACAGCAGCCGTCAGAGGATGGTCATGGGCTGCAGCTGATGTGGTTGGGGGGACAATGGGTGCCTGGGACTGGTTGCGGCCTGCCACACCAGATGGGCCAGCTTGGAGCTCCTCATCCAAGGAATCCAGGGAGTCCTCATACTGTTGTCTCTGTTCCGGGGGGGACTGGCTCTGCAGGGTGGTGTCATCCTCTGCAGTGAGTTCTTGGTCACCTGTGGGTCAGATGAGAAATGGTCATTGTGTTGCACCCAGCAAAGTTTGTGTTAGCAGTGTTACATCAACTGTTTGTACATCCAGCAGTTGTTCACTGTACAAATTTGCATTGACCGACATCCAGTGATGCATTACAAGCTGTTGTGGTACATGCATTACTTGTCCATATTGGGAGTTGTCAAGACATGACATGCACAATATAATTTTTTTACATTGACAGTCTCATGTTGGCATCCAGTTATTGATCAATCATATGTCATCCATTTACGCGTATGTGTCACTTGTTGAGCCCTTGCAGTGGTTTACTCTGCACATTGAGTGAACATTGTAGTTTCATGCATACCTTTTCAATGTGGTGTACATATCTGTATTTGCAATTCCAGACATGCTTAAGTTTGCTTTAATTAGATCCTAGGTGGTCTGGACCACTGCTACTGTCAGATGGCATGTAGTGGTGTGCATGGTTGTGCTCGGAGTTCCATCTACATGTGTTTCAGACTTTCACACTTTGGTAGCTGTCACAGTTTCATTTTCTTAGGTGTGTGCACACTATAGTTGCCAATGCTATCTGGGTGTGCAGTTGTGCATTGAGAGGCCTGGTGTCCTATGCCAACATTTTTTTTTCCAATGCATATCTGGCTGCATGTTGTGGCTGTTGATATGTAGTGTTTGCTGTTTTTTCCTTATATTTGAGAGACCTATCTGTGTGTGTATGATGATGGCTTCCATCTTGGTCCAGTGTGGGACAAGTCAGCATGATATGTCCACATGCCAGTTCTTTTGAAGTGTACATTGCAATGACTGACACATGCATGTTGGTGCCAGGAAGTAATGGGTCTTGTGTGCTGGCGGTCAGGTGGGCCCATGTGAGTGGTTGTGCAAGCTTCCCAGCCCCACACACCCCGACCTGTGAGATGCGGTTACCTACCTGTGAGTTGGGTGGGTAGCATACATTGCCTGCCACATGATTGTTATTGGGGGTGTAGTGTCCCATCCTCCATAGTGGTGGAACAGCATGCATGTTGCGTTTTGTGGGACGGATAGCCAAACACACTACACCGTCTCACTGTGAAGATGGCTAACTACCGTTTGAGGTGAAGGTGAGCAATGACATGGCTATGTGACTTGGTTGAAATTTTTGGATGGAATGTGCGTGTGGTGAGCAGAATGTGTGTGTGGCTTTTTGTACCCATTGATTTCAGATTACATTTGGTCATGGGGTATAGCCCCCCATCACTGTTGTCCCACCTATCTGGCTGTGGGGTTCAGTCCCCCAACATTTGAAGGCAGAATAGGGAATGGGGTATAGCCCCCCCATCACTGTTGTCCGACCTATCTGGCTGTGGGGTTCACTCCCCCGACATTTGAAGGCACAATAGGGCAAGGGGTATAGTCTCGTAGCACAGTGGTGACATACAGCAGGGTGAACATCTCACCCAGCATACATTATCACACTGTCATGGTTTCATGGTATTTGTGGACCTGAGAACATGAGCACAGTACTGGTGAAGCAGTTGTTCCAGGGCATCCATACACTGACATGTTGTGGTCAACAGTGCTGTGTGTGTGAGATGTACTCAGCCCTGTGCAGACAATGTGTGCTTTTGGGGCCAGACTATACCAGCACTGTTCAGACAGACAGTGTGAGATGTGAACATTGTCAATGCATACACACATTGGTGGTCCAAACAAGACACCTTTGACAATTTTAGTCAGACAAGGTGCTGTTCTGCAATTCAGTGCAGCACTGTGGTAGCTGGGTGTGTTGCAGGACATTTGGGATGTGCTTAGTTTAGCATTGTGAGTCCCAGCTGCAGTGTAGTTTTTGGGTACACTGCACTTCCACTGTTTACATTGCAACACTGTGGTATGACATGGGTGATTTGCACTTTGCCCAAAAAATTGCCAGACACTGCTGCAGGGCAGCATGATCGTTGTTAGTGTTGCAGTGTGTGATGCCTGGCACAGTGTACACAATGTGGGTCATTTTTTAACAGAGACTTGTGCATGGTGACTACAACACAACTGTTTTGCATTATTTGTGTAGGTGACTGTGGACTAAGTGGCATGGTGTCATGTGCGGCTGCACAGACGTCACATGCCTATGAGTGGGACAAGTGCTCCATCATGCTGAGCTGTGGGAGTAGGGGGCCTGTTGTGAGTTGTGCTGCTGTGTCACCAATTAAGAACAACACTCCCGGTTGAAATGGTTACCTACCCATGAGTTTGATGAGTGACATTCAATATCTGCCACATGTTTGTGGCTGGAGGGAGTGCTCCATCTTGCACAGCTGTAGGACAAGGGGGCCTGGTGGGAGTTGTGGGGCAGGCCTCCCTATTCCACAGACACCTCCCTGTAAAGATGGCTACCTACCTGTTAGGTGAGGGTGAAGCACACAATGGCTGAGGCATGCTTCTGGGTGGGGGGAGTGGTCCATCCTGCTCAGCTGTGGGACAAGGAGGCCTGGTGGGAGTTGTAGTGCAGGCCTCCCTATTCCACAGACACCTCCCTGTAAAGATGGCTACCTACCTGGCATGGTGTGTGATGTGTCAAGGTGTTTAAGGTGCAGGTTTGGAAGTGGTAGTGGTGGTTGTGATGTGTATGGTGTGTGCTGTGCAAAGGTGTTAGATGTGCAGGTGTGGAAGTGGTGGTGGTGATGTGTGTGTGTTGTGCAGATTTGCCTCTCCTGTCATCTGTGGTGGATGTCCCCTCAGTTGTGGAGTTTTGCAAAGGATTGTGGTCTGTTGGGGGCTGGATTTATACTGGTCTCTGTGGGTGTGTCAGGATGGGGTATTGGTAGCAGGTGTGGTGTGTGTGTGGACCTGGGATTTGTAGTTTTGGAGTTTCCCATGGGGGTGTGTCTTTGGGCTGTTTTAGGTATTTTTGGGTGCATGCCTTGTTTGGTTGGTGCACTTTGTGGCCATGTAGTGTGGTTTTCTCGCGACCGCCATTTTTTTAACGGAGCGCCCGCAGCGGTGGCTCGGCTACGGCGCTTCCGCCGTCTCACTCATTCATCAATGTTGTCGACCGCGGCGGTCGGAAACAGCGCACTGCACCGCGGCGATGTCGGGAATATCATAATTTCGATGGCGGTGTCTCCGCTGTGGTTGCGGTCGTTTGGGCTGTTTACGCTGCGAAACCGACCGCCGCGGACGGGTTTGGGCCTTCTCCGCAGGCGAACGGCGGTTTCTCGGGTCTCCTTTCCGCCGCGGTTGGATTTTTACTGCCGAGGATCCTAATCTAGCCGTCGGTTTTCCCACGGTAGCGGCGGGCGGTGATTTCCCGCTATCATGGCGGTCGGCTTGATTTTCCGACCGCCATCGTAATGACCCCCTAAGTTCTTTAAAATCCTAAAATCATTAATAAAAATAAAAGTAAAACATGACTGTATTCCAAATATGGCGCACCTCCTTGTGAAAGGTTTGTTGAGTTATGCAAAGAACATGCTGTACCCAGCACATTTCGCTTGCACCTGTCTTTCGGGTGATACAAAATTACCGCCATTGCCATTTATAAAGAGAATAAACATTTCTCTTTACACATCTTTTTTGCCTTAATAAAGTTTCTTTTGTTTGACAACAAACTCTCATCCAGATTTAAGGGACTGCTAAGGGTACCTGCTTCACCCCAGCTACGCCAATCTTTTGAAGGTATGGTGGGAGGACCAGGCGATCTGGGCAGCTGACGTGAGTAGATATAGAAAATACATCATTTCTAGAATCTGGTATGGAGACGACATGCTCATTATTTGGATATGTGAAGAATTACTAGCTAAATAATTCATAGATTTCCTCAACAACTACAACTTACATTTTACTAGTACCATTAACAACCGTACTACAGATTGCTTTAGACATCAGAGTGGAAATTGTTGAAAATCAGGTGACTACTATACTTTTTCATAAGGAGACAGCTAGAATTAGCTTGCTGCATGCTAAAACAGTCACCCAGACAAACTGAAGTGGAGCATTCCTTTTGCGGGACTTCTCTGGGCCAAGAGTAATTACAATGGCCAGGACATTTTTCTCAAGGAAGAAGTGGGGATGATTAAATGAATTTTGTGGGAGAGTTATCTGCCTTAGGTCTTAGAAAAAGGTAAGCAGAAAGTAAAGCTCAAAGATAGGAAAGATCTTGTACATTCACCCTTGGTTACAGAGAAATAGAGTGATACAGTTAGGTTCATTCCTACGTACAACTACAAACTACTGAGGTAAAAAAAATGAATGAGGAGACATTGGCACATTATTCTTTCAGGCCTGCCTTAAGCTAAAATATTGGGTTCTATCCGAGTAAAAATTTCAAGAAAAATCTCTCACTAACCGATAGATTGATAAGAAATGATACATCTCTTAGGTTGATGAATATCAATAAACCAATGTCTGGATTATACATTTGAAAAAGGCATGAAAGATCAACTACAATGCAAGAACATACTTGGTATTTCATTCTAACAAACCTGTTCGAATTTGCCAATTCTTAACCGGTCATTCTGAATTTGTGATTTATGTTTTGGTGTTTCCTTTTGAACTTCACTATGTAGGGACTATGGGCCATATGTATCAAGCCTTTTTCTCGTTTGCAAACGGGCAGATTCTCAGAATCTGCCCGTTTGCGAATGGGAAAAGCCTTTTGGGATGTATCATCCCAAAAGGCCATCGCAAAATAGAGAATCGCCAAATTTGCGATTCTCTATTTTGCGAATGCAATTAAGGAATTGCAAATTGCGATTCCTTAAATGCAATTCTGGAAGCACCAGAAATTTGCTATTTGGCCTTAAGGAATTGCAAATTACCACCAACTTCAAGTTGGTGGTAATGTGCGATTTTCTTTAAAAAAGCACTTTTTTGATTTTTTAAAAGTGCATATGTTGCACATACATGCCCTTAGGGCATGTATGTGCGCAAAATGTGCACACATGCATATTTCAGGGTTACAACAGGGTGTCCTTTTGGCACCCTTGCAACCTTGAAATTGCATTCTCAATTTGCGATTCTCTAATTGGTAATCGCAAATTGAGAATGTCTTCCCATTCATTCCTTTGGGCCTTCTAGCCCATAGGAATGAATGGGAATGTATTCCTTATTTGCGAATCTCAATTTGCGATTCGCAAATAAGGAATATGTAGGATTCGCAAAATATTTAGCAAATCCTACATACATGGCATTTTACGATTCTCTAATTGCGATTCGCTAAAAATCGCAATTTGAGAATCGCAAAACTCTTTTTTGATACATATGGCCCTATGATTCATGCTGCAAAGAAAAAGATACTTGAAAATCTGAGAGCAATAACAAACAAAAACCAAACATATCCCATAGTGAAAGTAAACATTTATATCTATGTTATATTGGATATATGTAGGCCCTCCCTCGCTGAAGTTTATATTCTCTAATTCATTTACGGTATTACCCACATCACATTATAAAAAAGATGCTGGTTTCATCAACTTTATGCTTATGCTCAGCATATGTCTTTATTAAGTATCAGATTATATACAGTGCTTGTATAAACCATTGTATCAATGTGTAGGTATGACCATTCAACACTTTACAATGTGCAGTATATTGATTAAATGTTATTGAATTGCTCGACCATTATGCAGGACTGATTATTCTGATTTCTGTCACACCTTTTTAAGAAGATGCCCCTTTTCCTTGAGAATGGAGTAAATGCAATTATTTGCTTGTACGCAATACTGTTGCTGGATGACCTGAATAATAATTTAATGTAATATAGTAATTGTTTTTTGATTGGCACTGATAATGAAGATACTTTTCCTAATGAATTCTAATGTCCCGAAACATGGAAGTTACATTTATTTATTTTTGATCTCAATGCAGTTTCACATATTCCAAGATGGCATGGCTACATGAGCAATTTTGAAACACTCATGAGAAAGGTGCTCGCTAAAACGTATGGTGCAGCGTGTTCTTTACATAACCAAACAAACGTTTCACTTGCAAACCCAAAGAGTGCAATATCTTTGGACTGCAGTTGTGTTTGAACTGGATTACTGGCTGGACCCCTCTCACCCATCACATAGCGCACCATTGTCTCCAGGGCCGGACAAGGCTCTCAGTTATTGAGAGGTGTTGTGCAATACTCATAATAAAAATATATACAACTTAGATATACATCATAAAAATATTCACAATGTTGCCGTCAATCTAATAAACAATAGACAGATACATATATAAAAGAAACCCCATTATATATCCATTCAAGCAAATATTATAAAACCACATGCATCAAAGAAAATCAAATTAAATATTCCCACTCCAACCTGAACAACAGAAGGGAAAAGTGGAACTTTGAAGGGTCGGATTTACTATTCCCACTCCAATCTGAGCAACAGTAGGAAACATGTTGGACTTTGGAGGGATACTATTTAATATTCTCACTTCAACCTGAGCAACAATAGGGAAAGTGGATACTTTGGAGGGGTCAGATTTACTATTCCTGCTCCAACTTAAGCAACAATTGGGAAATTGTTGTACTATAGGGGTGGAGGGTCAGAGTTATTATTTCCACCCCAATGTGAGTAACAATAAACAACATTTTCGACTTTGGAGGAGTCATATTTACTGTTCCCACTCCAACCTGAGAAATGGTACGAAAATTATTAGACTTTGGAGGGGACAGATTTACTACATTCACTCCAAACCTAACAAAATTGGGGAAAGTGCTGGCCTTTGGAAGAGTCAGATCTACTATTCCCATTCCAACCTGAGCAAAAGTAAAGAAAATGTTAGACTGTTGAGGGGACAGGTTTACTATTTACACTCCAAGCTAGCAACAGTAAGAAAAATATTGACTTTATATTCATATTATCTATTCCACTCCAATCTGACGAACATTATGAAAAGTGTTTTCTTTTGCAGGGGACCAATTTACTATTTCCACTGCAACATGAGCAACAGTAAAGAAAGTGTTGGGCTTTGGAAGCATCAGAGTTACTATTTCCACTCCAAAGTTAACTAAATTGGAAAAAATACAGGACTTTGAAGGGGTCAGATTTAGCATTCCCGCCCCAACAAGAAAAACAGTAAAGATAATACTGGACTTTGTAGTGGGCGAAATTCAGTATTTCCCCTCCAAAATAAGCAACTACAGGGAAGGGCTGGACTTTGGAGGAGTCATATTTAATATTCCAACTCCAACCTGAGCAACAGTAAGAAAAGTGTTCTGCTTTTGAGGGATATTTAATATTCCCAATCCAACCTAATGAGTGGTATAAAAGTTTAGTGCTTTAGAAAAATTTCATTTGCAATTCCCAATTATAAGTAATAGAAAAAATATTAAAATGATATACAATCCAATTCACAAAATATAAAAACAGATATTGCAATAAAAATCATTACAAAATTGTTACTGCTAAAACCATATCAAAAACATTAATTAATTATTTTACATAAATATATTAATTGATATTATGAAATACAACATGTACATTCACAACATAAAAATTATTATCTAACAAAAATAAATGTACGTTAAAAAGAACATTTAAAAAAGAATTCATTAAAACAATTTTAAAAACTATACAAAACATAAACATGAACATAACAGCAAAAAATACTACTTAATTTAAAAGGTAAAAATTAAAAGTTGTAACCATATAAACAAACATTTTTAAACTCTCTTTAAAATATTAAAACACATAATTCACAAATTGAATGAACAATTTCACCAAATAATAATGAAAAAATAAACTTTAAAATGAATAAAGATATATTTATAAACACTTTCCATTTTAGTTCCATACAAACACAAAACATTATCCATAAAGAAAAATAAAAAATAGTTATTAAAATGTATATCAAACATAATAAACACAAGCACAATATCAGTAAAAATATGCAGCAACACAAAACATGAAAAATATATATTTTCAGTTTTCAAACAAGCAAATATTTGAATGTTTTGAAAAATTAATTGTAATAATATATGTTACTGCTAAAACCATATCAAAAACATTAATTACTTAGTTTACATAAATATATTAAACAATATTATTAAAAATAGCATTTACATTCACAACATAAACCTTATTATCTAACTAAATAAATATAAAGTAGAAAGTACATTTAAAAAAAATTGATAAAACAATTAAAATAATTATAGAAACATAAAAATAAATATAACAGCAAAAAATACTACTTAATTTGAAAGGTATAAAATAAAAGATGTAGCCATATAAACAAAATATTATGAACACTCTATAAAATATTTCAACACATATTTCACAAAGCAAAAGAACAGTTTTACCAATTAATAATGAAAAAATAAACTTTAAAATGAACAAAGATGTACTTATAAACACCCTCATCCTACTTCCATACAAACACAACAAATGTATCAAACATACTAAACACAAGCACAACATCAGGAAAACATTCATGAATGCAAAAAATGGAAAACATATATTTACAATGTTTCAAAACAAGCAAATATTTGAATTTTCTTTTGAAAAATTCATTGCAATAATGTATGTTTGTTACAAAAATGTACCAATTAAAAATGAGTTAATCAATTCTAAATCTATAAATTTAAATCACTTCCCACCTTAATCCTCTTCAATGCCAATGACATATAAAATCCCCGAAAGAATATTAAATAAAAATGTATTGTTTTATATATATATATATATATAAAATAGACACATTATGTTACAAGATACTAATTAATAAAATCATTATAAAATAAACACACTATGAAACAAATGCACAACACTGTACATATTAAAGGCGAATTAACTAATTTACACAATCAATACTCCAATTAACCAATTAGAATGGAAAATAATAATTAATAACTTAATAAATACTAAAACAAATATAGGTATTTTAATACTTTTCCTACCCTATTTCCCTATAATCCCAATGATTCATCAACAAAAAAACAAATATATATAATTCCTAAACTAGATTACTAAACAAAAACATAAGCTCTACTAATAATAATTTAGAATAATTAACAATAATTTATAGCACTCAAATGAAAAAACATTACATAAAATGATTTAGATATTATATGCAATGATATTAAATGAAACAAAATGAAATTCTTACTGTTATTAATGAAGTAAAAGAAACTATATTGTTACCTGCGATGTTATGTCCCATGATAGACTGGAAATCACAAATTTCCTGCATTGGTATAAAAGATCAATAATATACGTTTGAAAGGATATTAAAGCAAAAATCCTCACGGCAGAATTGTGGAAAATGATTGTGTGTCAGGGAAAAGCAACAACCATCTACTACAATAACAAAAAGTAAAATAGCTTGTATTATTCATTCAGCGTAGTAGAAAAACCACTTGTCTCCCTTTAGTCTGTGTACAGATATATGTATCAGACTTCTCTTAGATGAAAATAGCTATAAGAAAAATTATCAAAAGATCCTAGTAGTGAGTTGGCAATCATCATAACAGTCGTAGACCTTGAGGAAGAAACAAATGACTGGTTCTCTAACAAAAGAGTTGGACCTTTTGATTTGAGAAAATTCAATAACTCCATAATTCTAAAATGTACCATATCAATCAATCAATCAATCACGGCATTTATAGAGCGCGCTACTCACCCGGGAGGGTCTCAAGGCGCTGGGGGAGGGGGTAAGTTACTGCTCGAACAGCCAGGTCTTGAGCTGCTTCCTGAAGGAGAGATGGTCCTGGGTTCGCCGAAGGTGAGTGGGGAGGGAGTTCCAGGTCTTGGCTGCCAGGTAGGAGAAGGATCTTCCTCCGGCGGTGGTTCTGCGGATGTGTGGTACGGTGGCGAGGGCGTGGCTGGTTGATCGTAGCTGGTGTGTGGGCGTGTAGAAGGTCATGCGGTCATTGAGGTACTTTGGGCCCAGGTCGTGGAGGGCCTTGTGTGCGTGGGTGAGGAGTCTGAACGTTATTCTCTTGCTGACGGGGAGCCAGTGCAGGTCTTTCAGGTGTCCGGTGATGTGGCTGTGTCGGGGGATGTCCAGGATGAGTCGTGCGGAGGCGTTCTGGATGCGCTGGAGTCTTTTTGAAGTTTGGCTGTGGTTCCGGCGTAGAGGGTGTTCCCATAGTCCAGTCGGCTGGGTGACGAGTGCCTGGGTGACGGTCTTCCTGGTTTCAGTGGGGATCCATCTGAAGATCTTGCGGAGCATGCGCAGGGTGTTGAAGCATGAAGATGAGACGGCGTTGACTTGTCTGGTCATCGACAGGGAGGAGTCCAGGATGAAGCCCAGGTTGCGTGCGTGGTCCGTTGGCTTGGGCGCGGTGCCCAGGGCCGGGGGCCACCAGGAGTCGTCCCAGGTGGAGGGTGATGAGCCCAGGATGAGGACTTCCGTCTTGTCTGAGTTCAGTTTAAGGCGGCTGTTCCTCATCCAGTCGGCGACGTCTCTCATCCCGTCGTGTAGGTTGGCTCTGGCGGTGGTGGGGTCGTTGGTGAGGGAGAGGATCAGTTGGGTGTCGTCGGCGTAGGAGATGATGTTGAGGTTGTGTCGGCGTGCGATGGCTGCGAGGGGGCTCATGTAGACGTTGAAGAGGGTTGGGCTGAGTGAGGATCCCTGTGGAACGCCGCAGATGACTTCGGTGGCTTCGGATATGAACGGGGGGAGGCGGACTCTCTGGGTTCTTCCGGCGAGGAACGAGATGATCCATTCCAGTGCTTTCTCTCGGATTCCGATGTTGCTGAGGCGCTTCACTAGGGTGCGGTGGCAGACGGTGCCATTCATAAGGGGAGACTATGCACCCACCACCCCTGGTAGACCATCATCTTTATCTAAATTCTGTGAAGTCGTTCTGAGGCCATAAGTCATAAAAATGCCTATGTACCCGAAACATGGAAAAGATGTTAAAAATTTCACAGAAGCACATCACACAATAGAGACAAATATTTCCTAATGGTTTTGGATGTGGAAGCACTTTACACATCCATTCCGCAATGGAGCACTTCAGAAAAGCTGTATGACATCTCATACCACATTGAGTAGTGATGGAGTGAGGTTTGTAAAATGCATCCTCATGAAATTAAGTAACCCCATAATAATGTATTGACTGCATGAACTAATCAACTCTGAATGCACAAATTTACACAGGGGGCAAACGCATTTTACATAATATACTACACCATGTTGGCATGAGTACGTATTAACTGTTTGCGCTTTGAAAAACTGTACTAATGCATGTTTATGCTGTGTTGTACATTGCACATTTTGCATGTTGTGCACAAATAACGAAAAGGTTGCTTTAAATTAATAGCCTTTGCTAGGATTTAATTAACACAGGGCATTAGTATGGTGGGAGGTAAACATAATGGGTTTTATTTCATGAATTAATATTCTTTTGTGTTTGTTTACTTTAGTACGGAATTGAGCCTGCAAGAAAATGGCCTCTCGTTTAAACCAGCATGTGGTTGGCCTGGTCGGCATGAAGTGTGCATGCGCCAGGATGGGTTGCCTGCTCGCAGACTGCAGAGTGTACAAGATGATGCAATCCGTGTGAAGGCCATGATGACCTGTGTCCTATTGTTTATGTGCCAAGATGCGACAGCGGGAACAGTCATCACTACATGCAATTCGAATGTGAAAGCGTATATCATAGTGAACAATGTGACAAAATGTATAATTCTGAATGCTAGTGGTATACGAATGTATTGGTCTTAAATCCTTCCTTTGTTAGAACCGGTATAGGATGGATTTGTTGGGAGAACTGGATGAGGCGACCCTAGTATGATTTATGACAACCAATCACAGACCGAGTTTCTACCGATACTGCAACATTGTAAGATAGTGTGTTAGGCAGAAAGGTATAATTGATATCCCAATTGGGGGGGTGTCAGAACGGATTCAAGAAGAGACGCAGATGAGACGAGACGCAGATCAGATGAGAGGGAGAGAGAAGGGTCGAAGAGAGATCAGACGAACCTGAGGCAGTGCGGTCCGGTATAGCAGTGCAGGCCGGAGTGGCAGATCCAAAACAGAGAGAGCAGACCAGCACAAAGCCAGAGAACTCTTTAGGTACGAGAACGTTGCGGGAGTGCTTGGGAGGAGACTGCGTCCGAGGAGAACTAGAGCAAGGTAGATTGTTTGGGAGATTAATTTTAGTAGTTAGTTTATGGCAAACTTCGCTGCATCTGTCCTGTTAACTTTGTCCTCTGAGCCTATCTCTGGGGACCTCTTGCCACAACCTCGGCCAAGGAAGTGGTTTTCCTGATTCTTTGGTGGGTATCACCCTCCTTGATTGCTTAAGTTTGCAAATATATTTCTGCAAGTATTTATGCTGTACCTTCTTTTCCCCATTCCTATGCACGCTTTGATATCGATGCAAATGATTCATTTTGATTACATTGCTTGATAATTTGTTCTCTTATATGTAATCTTGTGTGTGCACTGATGATCTAAGTAAGAGCATTTAATAAGATAAAATCATTAACTGAAGAAATGACTCTGTGGTTATTTAGTTAAATGTTAAACTGTTTTAGTTACTCATAGTCACCATCAACTCTTCAACTAATGGTCCATCGACCAAAAGAAGAAGTAGTTGAAATTACGAATAGTTAGAATTATACAAAATTGTTATTAATGAGAAGTATAGTACTTAATAAAACTGACAAATTAAACCCCCCAAATCCAGCGCCTGTCTTCGAGGATCAATTATGGGTAATGTGTGATGGGCCCCGTTGTTTGGTAAAGCAATTTATGTATGACGAGATTTCCTTTGGTCCCTGGCTCATGAATTTAGGGGTTGCGCTGGATCAGTTTTTCTGGTAGCAGAATGATGGTTATTATTGATTAGTTTGGTGATTTATTGATTATTGATTAAATGTTTAACATTCTATGTAAAGTGAGTTAGTATTTTGTTTTTATGTAGTGTTTGGAACACAGGTACAGAAGGGTATCTGGGAAGCCGTCAAAGTAAAAGTTAGCCTTAAATAAGGCAGAAGAAAAGTGTGAGAAGTGAAATCACACGGGAATAGGTGCATTGTCTGTTTAAATTAGTGATAACACTTATGTGTTATTGTAGGGACTATTTAGCGTGTATGTAAGAGAAGAGTGAAATAGTGAAGGGTCCACCTGTGAAACTTTGGCCTTATCCCCGGAAGAGTAGCGAGACCTCCTTTCAATAAAAGGTCCTCTTGTAAAATTTTGGCCTTATCCCTAAAGAAGTAACAGGTCCTCTCCTAGCTTGGGTGAAGGGAAGGATAGCGGAATTGTTATACTTGCCCATATTGGTAGGAATGTTCTTGAGAGTGAAAAACTATCTCTTTATTTAGTAAACAGACAGTGTGGTATTGTTTTATGTTGTGACTAATAAGTTATTGTAAAGAAAACGGATTTAGAAAAGTGCCGATAATTTTTGTAAAGGGAGGGCCAGCAGCAGGAGGAGAGGCTGACATCACAGAAAGCCGCGCTGGCATTGGTCAGTCTGTAAAGACAGAGTGAGCTCAGATTGGTTGGTTGGTGTGAGCCGCACTGGTATTGGACAGGATAACAGAGACGTAATGGTCCATATCTTGGATTCATCTGAAATGAAATAACACAGACTGTTTTCGATAATAGCAATTCGCTTCAGTGTTTGAACAAACGAGTAGCCGTCTGCCCTATAGGAGGACTACAACCGCCATGATTACCTGGGACCGGGATCGACTTCCGTGTCCCGAAATCAGTTCCGGTCATGTTTGGCGCAGGCGACAGAACGCACGCACTCCGAAGAGTTCATACCCGCCGGGCATGTAACCAGCCGTACCATCGGCACGGAGTGGGGATCGGAATAGGTAACACAGAAGGGTGTTCCTTTTGACGAAGTAAGTAGGGCCAATATACGGAGCGGGTGGATTTCTCGTATGTTACTGGTTTAACCCTTAAGAGGAGAAGCTAGACAACTTTGGGGCCCATCTAAACAATTAAGAACAATGATACCTACTGTCATATGGCTGATGGGGACATTATCAACATCGCTAAGTTAGCATGAGTTCTGCTGCCATGATGCTGCTTTTGCGCACGTTACTACATGACTTTATTTTGCAGGACTCTGTTTGTGTCTTTCACATGAGAACCGCCTGCTTCGCGGGTTCTCTGTCTGTTCCTGGAGTTTAGTCTGAACACTGTGAGCAAGGTCAATAAACACTGCCCCTTGTTATTCTGTTCTGGTCAGTCCCTAGCACCTAGACAAAACATGCTAAAACAGCTGCAGCTGCTAGAAACTCGTGCTTTGATATTATGGGGATTCATGTTTGGTTAACAAACACTTGGAGATGAACCTTTCCAGGGAGAAGAGCCATGCAGTTCCTATGATGTAGATATATACCATCTAGGCACTAAGGTATGTGGTCTGCTGACAAAGCCCAGAAATCTTCTATTATATAATAATACTGCTTCTTTCCAAGGGGAGGGTGGTTAGGCCTTATAGTCCTTAATCCACTGTCGATATAAGATGATATCTCCCTTTGTAATATATGGACTTGCCTTGAAGTCAAGGAGAGGGGGCTCTGTAAACCAAGGGGATAGAGCTCCCAATAACCATGAAGTTAAAGAAAGGGTTCCCTTTGGTCAAAATCTATGTAGAATCAATCATATCCCAAATATAACCACACTCATATCTCCCAACATGCACTACTTGACAACCCACTCAGAATGTATCAAAGCACTTATATAACAACAAATTGTATGAAAAATATATATATTTTAATCAGTAAAAAACCTGTCCACATATTCAATTTACACCATGGAAGTATATTAAAAACAATTTAAAAACACATCAATCCTAGACACAATGCACGATAAACACAATAAGCCAAAAACAGGAGAAAGACACAGAGAGTCTACTTTGTCATATAGACGTTAATTTGGATTCACTATAGACAGCAAAAAGCATGGGTCATAATTCCCTGTCTCTTGTTGACTGCTGAATTATCCAAATTTAACAAAAGCTGGACGTCAGCTTTTTGGATAATTCAGCAGTCAACAAGAAACAGGGAATTATGACCCATGCTTTTTGCTGTCTATAGTGAATCCAAATTAACGTCTATATGACAAAGTAGACTGTCTGTGTCTATTCTCCTTTTTTTGGCTTATTGTGTTTATCGTGCATTGTGTCTAGGATTGATGTGTTTTTAAATTGTTTTTAATATACTTCCATGGTGTAAATCGAATATGTGGACAGGTTTTTTACTGATTAAAATATATATATTGTTCATACAATTTGTTGTTATATAAGTGCTTTGATACATTCTGAGTGGGTTGTCAAGTAGTGCATGTTGGGAGATATGAGTGTGGTTATATTTGGGATATGATTGATTCTACATAGATTTTGACCAAAGGGAACCCTTTCTTTTAACAACAATATATGGACTTGCGGCAATGCTAACTGTTTTAGGTTCATGCGTTTTGCTGCTGGTAGTGGCTCGTATACTGCATTATAGAGCACCATAGTTAAAATAAACATTTTAAACTATATCAGTGTTTCTTTCAATTCGTACTGTGGACAAGTACAAGTGAGTGAGCGAAAGGGTACGTCTTGTCACCGCGATTCCTGAGAGAGTCTGGAGTGTTGTGTTCTGGGGTTTCTAATCATTTGCTTCTTCGTGATTGTGTAGGAGAGCGAGTGAGACATAACCGTTTACCGGCACACTAAAACATGTACTGTTAACGGTCCTGTATGACTGGAGGACCTAATCAACATCCTCAACAGATATCAATATGATTTCGATCAACGTAGCCAACTCAACTCAGTATGGTTATATGTTACATAGATTTTTTTAAAACTTGCTACTCTCACGAGATGATCTAGCGAAATTAAATTTGATTACAGGGTAGGTTTGGGAAAAGGGAACGTACGCTTGTATACTGATGGTCTCTCATGAGAGAATGAGCCGAGTAGTATCTTGTAACCCATCTCCTCGACTATTTGTTGGAGATCAATGATGAAATAGATAGTGTTTTGACATTTTCTGTATAGTGATGGTTATACATTCACCTGCGAAAAAATGTACATTTGTCTGGAATGGTAACTAGACAATTCGGAAGCAGGACACAAAATTAGAAATACAGAATACAACTAAAACCAATGATAGTCCCCTCCGTTGTGTTTTTAATTGAAATCTGTTTTTATTGTGGCTCTTTTTTTGCTAGTGTGTGACTACAAAGGACCACATCTCCTCTGTGACCTTGATACTGGTATCCCCTAAATCTAGGGTAAGGGACACACAGATAATGCCATTAGAGTGTCCACAATGCTACAAATTAAGGAACTAGTTCAACACAGGCTAACAGCCATAGCACTATAGTTCACATAGAACTCTCCATATTCTGAAGAGGATATTGATGAGCACTTGTAAGAGCACGACCTTAGATGTCTCTAGTGATTTCGTGACCTGATTTTCCCAAATGTACCCCAACTCACCCTAGTAATTCCTTTGTCCTGTTTTGTTTCTCTTTTATATTTCCCTAATGTAGGTTTCGAGTTCCCACAAACCTACTAACAGGTAGGATAATTTGATAGGGCATAAGTAGGATACCTCCTTGACCAACCCAATCAGTCCTAAGTTTATATTGTTTAGAAATAATTCACCATTAGGGATCCACATGCCCTGACGAATGCCCCAGACCTTTCAGGCTATTGACGACGGGCAGAAACATGTTGGCAGGTAGTGGATGGGTGTGAGTCATTGTTCTCCATTACCCACCCAATTTTGAATTTTTAACCATACCTAGTGTTCCACTTAATAAAGGCATTTTCCCTTGGCATACTAAGGTATCTTTAAGTATACATCTGGATCCCCTTTCTTTTGGTGTTGTCCAGTAAGATTTATCTAAGAACTCCCTCCTATCTAGTCAGTCTTCGAGGAGGTCGAGTCCGCCTTGGTGTTACTGTCCTACCAGGGTGGGGAGAGAATTCCTATGATGAAGCATGACACTAAAAATTGTGTGAGGTTTCCTCTTCCATTAAGGATGACTTTCCACAGACAGTAATCTAAGGGTTAACTTCTGCTCAGCCTATATTTGTGTCAGACCCAACAGTTTTGGAGCACTTAATATACAGTGGATAAGTTTTCTGATAATTGTCACCGTACCTGATGTTGTGTTAGATGTAATGTCGAAGGTACGAATGGTGCCATACCCTTTTCTTCTCCTTCAATTGTGTTTTCATAGTATGGGAGTAGACCACTCTATTGTAAATTTCCTTATAGATTTATATGGACAGGGTCGGGTCAGAGTGTGTTATGGCCTGAAAGGCGAATGTAGCAAATCATTTCTGATAGAAAGAGGCATATGCCAAGGTTGCGTACTCCCCCCATTTTTGTTTCATTTTTATCTTAATAGTTTAGGTGACACCCTTGCAACTAAGTGCACTGATCTAGCCCAAGTAGGTCAGCGCCCAATCCCGGCATTGTTATACGCTGATGACGTGGTATTAATGGCCCATACCCCATTAGGTTTACAGCGAGTATTAGATGAATTTGCCAAGTTCATGCGGGGTCTGGGTCTAAAAATAAATATTAGTAAAACTTTTAATATGAAGCTCGGGAACAGGTTCTCAAACTGTAGAGACATTTTTATAGAGGGCTCAAAGATACTATTTACACCTACATTTTCCTATCTAGGTATTTTATTCAGTAAAGATGGAAGCTGGTCTAATGCATTCAAATCAAGGAGGCTCCAATTTGTAAAAAGTACCACAGCTCTACTGGACTTTGCCGGGAAATTGAGCATAAAACATCCGAGGGAGATGCTGCACATTTATAAGGCCAAATATAGACCGACTGCCATGTACGGGTCCTAGCTTTGGGGATACGCTAATGTCGAACTATTACAGCATGTAGAAAATGCATTTTTAAGGAATCTTCTTGCCCTCCCAAAAAGTAGTTCTACCTACGTGTGTCGTTCTGAATTGGGAGTTTCATACCTGACATATACGATCAAGGTCCAGCCAGTCTTGCTCTGGCATAAGATCTGGTCCTCGGAACATACTATGCTTAATCGCTCTATTATAGAGGACTGTCTCAAATCTACATCGGAATTAAAAATTCCTTGGCTCAGATTTGTACGTGACTTTTTAGTCGACATCGGCCAGTGCGAGTTTTTTGACCATCCGGAGTTTAACAGCAGTATTAAAAAAAAAGCCCTAAAATCAAAATGATTTCCCTTATTAGAGGATTTGAGGCTATCTACCAAGATCATGAAACCTTCTGTGCGGAAAAACCAGCTAATTTTGACAAGCCATGATATGCAACCTTACCTAGCTAACGTAATCAACCATCGGGACAGATTTGTCCTGACTAGGTTTCGGCTGGTCATTTTTCATCATTTAATGACTTTTCCAAACATTATTAAGTGGGCCTCTGATCTTCCGCTATGTCCATGTGACAATGTCTCTAAGCAAAGTACTATCTATATTCTGATTTTTTGTTTGTTTTATACAGAGTTGAGAACATTTCTTATTAAGTCGCTGCTAAAACAACTTGAATTTGTCCAATGTCGCCCAGCTTTTATCTATTTGCATATGTGTTGTGTTGTCACAATATCTATCGGCTGTGATAAGACGTAGGAAGCAGTTGTAGGAATTTTATTGTCTGCTGGGGAGGACAATGCCTGTTTTTATTCATTGTGTTTTTATTCTCTCAATTCAGCGACCTGTTTTTCTCTTTTAATGAGGTGTTTTTAATTAGAGATGCCATTTTATGCCGCTTTTATGATACACAATGTGTTTTCAAATAAAGCTTATTTTGACTTGACTTACCTTCATCTTTTTTAAAAGTTAATCTTCTATTTGAACAATTCCTCACAGTCAAAAGGAACTGTTCTTACATCAATGCTTTCCATGAACCTGATGGAAACCCAATTGAAAAACTGTAAAAGAGGTGCTACCCTAACTCTGTTATTAATGAAAGTGAAGAATTGACCAAGAAATAATGATCAAGAGGCATTGCTGGAAAGCCGTGTTAAAGGGCCCATAAGACAGAATCACTTGTGTGACTACCATGTAGCTCTCATCCAATCAAATAAGGCAAACCATAAATACACTAAACATGGCCATTTCAAGGTATAAAAACTCCTTGTTCGCATTTTTAAAAAAAGAGTCTGAGACACTATCTGGTACATGCAAGACTGCTACAAAATAATTCAAGTAAAAACCAACAGACTTTGTGGAATTTACCAAAACATGACTGGGTTCAGGTCAGTATAAAATGTTATCAAACCGACTAAAAGCCTGGGCCTAAGACTAAGAACTTCATGGGAACAAAGATTACAGATGCCTTGCAACTTTGCTTTCCTGACCATGTATCTGTATGATTACATGTCCCTGCGGCCTAAAATATGTAGGCATGACAATAAAAAAATAAAAACAAGGATGGCTAAATACAGTAGACATCTACACATGGGAACTGTGACAACTAAGCTCATTAATCATTTCAAAGAACAACAACACAGTGTGAATGATTTCTTTTTGTCTGTATTGGAAACGGTACCTCCAGAACCTAGCTTAAGAATAACCTCACAGAGCTACAGGTTGGTGAACAATGGTGGGTTCACAGGAGCAGATTCTATCTCAAACAACTTTGAAATTTCCACTCAGAGCCCACATATCTAAGATGCTTCTGTTGTGAAACAGAGCTGAAGTTCTGCTTACTTCTTGTTCTGGTTCTTGTGGAGTGAGGCAGTGTTTTGGGGCCTTTGGGAGAAAGATTCAGGCAGCAGATGTGTGGAGGACGCAGCGAGCGGCAGTGCACCAACTGTGAACTTCAATTCCGAGCAAGCCAATAACTATCGAGAGTGTAGCCAGACAACAACCATCTTGGATCATCAGATGTATTGTCCCTATAGTTTATGATGTTCTTTGCTAGGCAATTGTGTTACAATGTTGCTGCAGCCAGGACCTTGCTACAATGAAGTCAAATTTCAAATGCCAAGACAATTGCTTCATCAAGCATTGTTCTATTGAGAAATATTCTGAAGTTGTGTGTTGTTGAAACAAACTTTGAAATAAGCCTTTCACATTTATTTGAACCCCTAAGACGATTACCATTATCTGCTTTTATAAGACTGCGAGTGTATGTGTTGCTAAGAGCCTCTGTGAAGGGAAAAGCTGGATTCTTAAAAGTGCAAGTGCATATATAAAGAGGGTATTGCTAAGGCACGTCTACTCAAACCTATAATTATGTTTATTATTCTACGAAAATCACTTAAGACATTTTTTATTTTGTAGAGATACTCTACAAAATAGAGGAGAGACACTTGGGTGGGCTAGTTTTGATCTTCCATAAAGTCCTGTTAAATGTTATTTTCTGCATCTCTCACATCTGCAGACTCAGGGAGGGGCTGGAGCTCAGCACAGTGGTGGTGTTTGGGGTATGGAGTTTAGAGCTTGCCCAATTTGGTGCTGCCTCTGATACTTTGGTAGGGATCGGCAGAGTTGGCTCCTTACTTGTGAGAGATGGGAGAATTCATCATGAAAGGTGCTGGACTAAGAGCCCTATGTCTATAGGTCTTACATAGCTGTGCAGTATTATGACACTGTTCACCATTGTGTATTACATCTGACCAGCAAGGTAAAAGGGGAGTTCAGACTTTGATTATACTTTCATTGGACTTTCAATGGGGACTACCATCAGATATAGGTGTGGTGTCATTAAATGTGTAGGTGAAGTGATGGTGCTTTTCTAATATAAGTATATGTGCCATGATGAGAAATGCCTTTACTTTCTCATTTTAAGAACAACTGTCCTGTCGAAAAGAGCAAGTGGTTCCACATTAGTTATCACAGTCCTGTGCTGATAAAATATGTTAATGTGTCATTAGAACTATAGCATTGTCACTTATATGTGTAAGTGCTGTCCCAAGGTTCTCTTCTGAGAAATGATGATAATGTGCCATAAAAAGCATTGGCACCATACTGAGAAGTGCTGGTACTAGGCCATTAAAAGAATAACAACCCTGCTGAGAAGTGTTGGTACCTTACATTAAAAAGACAATTTAGGTTTAGTCGTTAAGTTTGTTTACACCATTTTCCTTGGCGATTTAAGCTTTGTAAGACAGAACTAAGAATCCCTCTTTACACAGTTTCGGTAGGATTTGACCACAGATTTGTTATTTTTTGATTGTTTAATGTTGCAACAGATGCTAATTTCCATACTCCAAGAAATGTGTGTTTTCCAAATACTGGGTAGGAAATCATAATTTTAAGAAAGACACAGAGCCTCATATTAAGCAATGCTCCTTTATTGCTTGTCAGCCAGCAGCAACATTTAAATGAAACGTGTTATAGTGAATATGGCATAAGCCACATTCGGCATACATTAAACAAGTCTCCCTGCTCTTGTGCTGAGAAGCGTGCAGGAAGGATGGTCAAGTGGCTGAAAGTGAAATCAGTAGAACAAAAGATCATAGGCCATAGTTACTATGTTTAAAGGGCTCTTTGGTGAATGATGACAGAATATTCTCAAAGTCCAAGCTGACATCATCAAACAAAGGGGGATTCTAGAATGCCCATTGTTAATGTTTGATAGTGAAGCACGACTTTTAAAGAGACTTCTTTTCTCTCCAGTGGATGCCCCCCCTAAGTTCAAGTAGCTGTGAATGAGCAGAGGAGATATGGTACAATATGAATGAGTTGAAAATGGGGGGGATAATAGCCTTTTAGTTTTGTGGTAGTAATCTTTTTTAAATTACGATTTCCTGCTGAATACAGGGTACATTTTCCTTCAAGGCACATGCAACAACATTTGCAGCAGTGTTATTGATAGCTCTAAAATAGATAATCTTGAAGGTAGAAGCGTGGGTCCAATCAACCGTCTATAGAATGTCTTGCAAACTGGCAAGTAAGATAAAGTCTTTTACAGTCATACAGCCAGGGATGAAGTCTACCTACAACTTACCTAAGTCAGCACTGAGTTATTGGAGAAGCATGTGCATAATGTGGGATAGGACACCTACCAAAACTGCTCAGAATGGAAGAGCGATGTCAGTAACTTTGAAGAGGAGCTGATTGTTTCAGCTCTTTGCTGATAAATCGAAGACCTTGGACAATGTAAAAGGATGAGTTGTTTGGAAAGGATGGTCATAAATTGGAAGAAGAGAGTACTTTGTCTGTTTGGGAGCGAAAAAAGGGATGGCCTCAGGAATATTGGATCAAGACCTAACTTCTAAAGCAGTAATTTTAGCAGACCTGTGTTAGAACATGAGACCAAGAAGAGCTGTCAACTTCAAATACATTAATTTGAAGTAACCAGTCTTGTTTAGAGGCCAGCTGGTTAGTAGACAGAAAGAAAGAAGTAACTTTTAATCCCACGACAAAAGATTATATGCGGATGCAATCTGCATGGGTATTTATAATGCACCCCTACAATGAAAATTGGATTTTGCGCTAAATCATTTCCCCTCTGATGACCTGTGTCATCACAATACTCTAATTTCCCCATAGAGTAGACCGACCTCAACCGATATCATAGCTAATCTCATCTGTCTAAATTCTTCTAAACGTTTAAGGTTCTCATAGTGACTGTCCTGTAGTCTTTCCATTCTCCTTTCTATCTCTCTAATGGAATTCTCCACTTGTCTTGACTTGTGCCATTTGTATGCCCTCACTATGCCCAACAAGATGATAACACAAACCACAGCAATTACTATTGGCTTCAAGATATATCCAAGAATCCCTCTTCCAAGATTTTCAAACCAACTTCTAACTTTTCCAAATCCTTTCCCTATCTTAGCCCAAATTCCCTCAGTTGCCAGATCATGTATCTCATGGTGTATCTCAGTGATGTCACTAATATATTTCCTCAGGCCCTTACTATTATCTGGTATGTAAGTGCAACACTGTTGGACCTTCAACATTTTACAGATTCCGCCCTCTTTTGCTAATAACACATCTAAAGCAAGACGGTTTTGCATTACCATAACTCTTATCAAAACCATCTCTCCACCCACAAGCAATATTGACTGAGCTGTATTAATTGACAACTTATCCACGATGGTTGATAACCTTCTAATCTTATAAGTTTCTTTTTTTTATTTTAATATTCTTTATTTGATTTTAAAACCAAATATTAAACAGTATAACCCATCCCCCAACCCCCAAACAGACATTGGCCTTTAGTTTACAAATTCATGCAATATTACAAAGTTACAGTCTTAAATAAAAGAGAAAAAAGAAAGAAAAAGAAGAAACGAGAGAAGAGCAAAAAGAATAAAGAAGACAGAATGACATTTGTTTTTCAACGAGCAGCCCCACCTGTGTCCACATATCTAGGTGTGCTCAACAGACCTGATAGAATTTAGTGATTCCCAATCGCTGAAAGGAAGCCAGGCTCTAGACATTTTTTCCCGGATCTTCTTATTCTTTCGGGAATAAATGGCCCTTTCAAGATAATAAATCGAGATTAGACGAGCATACCATTGATGGAATACAGGGGGGGAGGGGTCAAGCCATGCAGTGGTAAGGCAGATCCGATAGATAGCCATTGCTATAAACATAAAAGGTTCAACATTGGGTAAAGCTGGTTCATCATCAACCCCCAATAGTATCCACCTGGAAGAAAGAGTAATGTCAATCCCCAATTTGTTGACAAGAAAATCATTGATCCCTGATTTGAGACCATCCAATGCCGGACAGACTGCTAGCATGTGCACCAAATCTGCACCATGCTCTCTGCATCTGGGGCAACCTGTCCCAGAGGTGCCCCCCCATCTAGCTATCTTTCCGGGGGTTATATACAGATTGAAGCAGGTCTTATAATGTTGGGCCTGTAAATTGGCGAAGATTAGAAACATCTGGGCGACAGCAAGTGATCTAGCCAGGTCAATTGGTTGGGCATTAATCTTATCCACCCAATTCTGAGAGTGCTTGGCCAAATCATCCTGGATTGTATTATTTAAGAAACTGTAAAGAGCCCCTATCCGTGTTTCATCAGCCACTATCAGTTCAACAATCTCCACCTTGTTAAAGCCCGCCAGCCCACCACCTTTCCTAATTAGAAAATCTCTAATTTGCAGGTATTTAAAAAAATCCCTATGGTGAAGCTTAAACTCTGCATAGCATCTCAAAAGACTTAACAGAATTGGACAAGACAAAATCTCTGAGTGTACGAATTCCATGTGAGGCCCATTTGATCATATGGGCAGCGTGAAAGATACTAGGCAGCAGAGGATTATCCAATATAGGGGTATAATTATTAAATCTCCCCAGGCCAAATTTTTTGCCAAGTTTGCCCTAGATACGAAAAGCCGTGATGAGAACTTTAAAGCGGACTTTTTGATAGTAACAGAAATCAATTTGTCTAAAAATACAATCTCTCATTTTGTCACCTATCAGGAGCTCATATATGGAGGGAGTTGAGTCGTCTTGTCCACGGGGGGGCCAGCCTTCCCAAGAAGGGCTGCTAGTTGCAGCAATTCAACAGCCCAATGATACAATTTAAGATTGGGAACTGCCAGACCTCCATGATCTTTGGGTAGTGTCAAGAATTTAAGCACACGCCGAGGGTTCGCATATGACCAGAGAAATCTGGTCAGTATTCCATCGAGGATTTGGAACCAATTATTGCCAAACTCAAGAGGGATAGCCCGAAAAAGATATAGGATTTTAGGCAGAAAGACCATTTTAATTAAATTACTCCTCCCGATTATGGACAGCCTCAGATTGTTCCATCTTCAAAAATCGGCTTTAGCCTTCTGAATAAGCGGAGTGAGATTGGCCTCCACAATTTTCCCAACATCGGAGGTGATAACTACCCCAAGATAAGTTGCTTCTTTAGTGACCCGTTCATCCCGGGGGAAGGTTCTCTTTATTAATAATGACTTGGCTTTTCTCTCTGTTTAGTGAGTACCCCGAGAATTGGCAGAATATTTTAGCCTCTCTTTCGATTTCTACGAGGGCATCCCTCTGTGCAGAAGTGGTGATAGCAGGATCATCGGCACAGGCCAAGATTTTCGTCTCCCCACCTGCTAACTTGATCGGCTGAATTACTAAGTTACGATGAATTTTCCTAATCAAGGGATCGATGTAGAGTGCAAATAGCAGGGGGAGCAAGGACATCCTTGCCTGGTTCCCCGTTCGATGATCACCTCTTCAGAATAGCCCCGCATAAGTGAGATCCTGGCTCTAGGCAGATGATAGAGGGCTTTTACCGCGTTGATAAACCCCTGGCCTTTTCCCTTGAAGGACATTACTGTCCAAAGGAACGGCCAGGAGACCCTATCGAACGCCTTTCGGCGTCCAACAGGATAAGAGCCATGGAGTCTTGAATGACTCCGGTCGCGTCAAACCGAGTTATTACCCGCCAGATGTGGTCGGTGGTCCCACTACCGGGAATGAAGCCATGTTGCGTCGGAGATGTAAGCCGGTCAATAACTGTTGATAAACGGGTGGCCAAGATTTTAGCATAAATCTTTGAATCGCTGTTAATAAGTGTGATTGGGCAATATGAGCCCATCTCTGTGGGAGTTTTTTTTTTTTTTAAACACTACTATTTTAGCCAATGACCAGCTATCGGGCGGAGGCCCCTCTTCCTGGATTGCCCTAAACATTTCAATCAAAAACCCTTTTAATATCCCTGCAAACGTTTTATAGAATTCTGTGGGAATTAAATCCATTCCTGTCGCCTTCCCTGATTTTAAGCTATCAATTGCGGCACCTATCTCTTCAATTGAGATAGGCGAATCTAGGGCCTGCCTATCTTCTGCCGTGAGGGCCTCTTCGTCAAGTTCGGAGAGATAGTTCCCCTCAATTACAGAATCCACGTCTATCTCCTTAGAGTATAATTGTTGATAACATTGTTGGAAAGCCGCTCTGATCTCGTCCGGATCGAATTTGGTGCCGGAGAGGGGATCCCAGATTTCTGTTATCTTATCGGGCCCTTAACAAGAGATTGTCTTGTTCTATAGGCTAATTGTTGCCCTATTTTCTCGTTAAATTCATAAGCCTTTTCTCTCAATACCAGATATTTATCTGCTGCCTTCTTTGTAGATATCTCAACGATCCTTGCCCTAGCTGTCGCAACTTCCAGAAGAGCATTGTCAGAATCCTCCCCTGAGGTAATTGTCTCAATTAATTTTAATTCTGCATTAGTAAGACCAGCATATAATTGTTCAGTTAATACTTTTTCATTTTTTTGATGTTCTAGACTATACATAGATGTTTCCCCCCGTAAACAGGTCTTAAAGGTGTCCCAGAAAACATTGATTGGAGCGCTGCCAAGGTTGTCAAGCATGAACTGAGGGATTCAGGTCTGGATCCGACTTACATAAAATGGATCTAACAGCAGCGCCCTTTCAAATGACCACGAGTGGTCCACTTTCAGAGGCTGAAGCAACCTTAATTCCAACACAAGCGGATTGTGATTCGACATGACTTTTGGGAATCTAAATATACTGGAGCGTATGGGCAAACCTTTGGACACTAGAAAATAGTCTAGTCGTACATGGACCCTATGGGGGGCGGAGAAGAAAGTAAAACCGGGGTCTGCCTTCATAGTCTCTCTCCAGATGTCGACCAAACCATGAGTATACTGTAGGTCACTGTAATACGGAGCTCCCGCTAGCCGGGAACTCCAAGATGGCCCCCGACGTTTGCCCACCAGAGAAAGAGGTCGGCGAACCAGGCGTGAGAGCGCGCGCGCCGATGATGTCAGACGCGGAGCCACTGGAGGGAGAAAAGGCAGCATCAGAAGACGGGAGCATCGGAGACGGAGATCCGGGAGAGACCCGAGCGACCGACAAGAACGAGACGACAACGGAGGTACAGAGCAGCGGAGAAGAAGGAGAAGACCGGGGAGGAGGCCCGACCTACCCCAAAGAACACGTGGAAGTATCCAGACGTCCCTGGGGACCACAGGACGCCGGGATATCCCTTGCTGCGGTCGCGGAGGACCGTGGCTGCGGGCAAGTGCCTTGGCTGCAGCATTTGAAAAGATTGGCAGGGAGGGGGGGAAGGGGAGGCACAGTGTGATCGGGGAGAGCACGGACAACCATAGAAACAATCCCTCACTCCTTTTCCTTCACACGTGGTGTAGCCCTGGCATGTTGGTGACGGTTAGCACCCCAGGGAAGTGAAACGTAGAACTGATCCCGTCTTGTTCTGGGTTTTTTTTCAACCCCCCCCCTTTGGGACGGCTGGAGAACCCTGTGACCCAAGAAAACCCAGGAGGAAGTAGAACCTGACGTGAAGGCCCTCACCTGCAACAGGGAACCCCCAGAGACCTTCCTATGATGTCCCTATTTCTCCCAGGATATTGAAGACAAGGGAACTTTTACTTTCTCATATAATTCTTATTTGTCATTTACAAAAATCAGCATCTGGTCTTGTGACGGCAGGAAGGATTGTCTTTTCTCCCACCTTGCACCCTATTAAATCTGATAGGCTTGGAGAAGCCTTATAAAACCCGACCTTTCGTTTCCTGGTTTCCTCATTTAGCGACTAGTACACCCCTCCCTCAGCCCCTCCTGAGGCTGGACATTACAACAGTGGTGTCAGAAGTGGGATATAAGCAATTGAGTGCCGGGGATTGATTCAATTAAGGAACAGGAGGCTGGAATCAGTAATACTCAGCAAGGAACAGATGCCTCCTATACCATAAATTATACCAACTTTTTACAACTACAGAATACTTTCTTTATCTGCAGGAGAAATTGCTTCAATTATTTCATTTTAAACGTTTGATTTAGCAGTACCACTATTCTGAGCCAATCTCTTTATAAACACCAAAACTCACGGTGTGCAATTGACAAAGTCATTATTTTACTTGTCATTTTTTCGTTATTTTAAATGTTGATAAAATTATACAGTCCAAACAATGGATGTTCTTTATGCACAACACCAAACAATGTATAAAGTGAATCGATATACAATGTTTACAAAAGCAAAGCATATAAAACATTGACTTCTGTCATCTCATTTATGGTCTGTTGTACAGTCCTACTGCAATCGTGTAATATGGGGTCTCTAGAATAATTAAGACCTCTATACAGGTCTTAATTATTCTAGAGACCCCATACCACACGATTGCAGTAGGACTGTACAACAGACCAAAAATGTCAATGTTTTATATGCTTTGCTTTTGTAAACATTGTATATAGATTCACTTTATACATTGTTTGGTGTTGTGCATAAAGAACATCCATTGTTTGGACTGTATCATTTTGTCAACATTTAAAATAACGAAAAAATGACAAGTAAAATAATGACTTTGTCAATTGCACACCATGAGTTTTGGTGTTTATAAAGAGATTGGCTCAGAATAGTGGTACTGCTAAATCAAATGTTTAAAATGAAATAATTGAAGCAATTTCTCCTGCAGATAAAGAAAGTATTCTGTAGTTGTAAAAAGTTGGTATAATTTATGGTATAGGAGGCATCTGTTCCTTGCTGAGAAGTGGGATATAGTCATCTGGGGCTAGAAGATGACCCAACCCGTGTCCATGCAGGCCATGATAGCCCAACTGGCTGGGGGACAGAGACATTTACAGCTGGTCCTGGAACAACAAAACCAAAACGCCCAGAAAAAAAGGGAGGACTTTCAAACAGCCTTGAAAGAACAGGCAATACTCCTGACCGCCAACCAACAGGTTCAAGACACGGCCATCCTAAGCCTTACGGACGCAATTTCCAGCTCTAGAGTACACCCCAATGTCCCTGGGAGCGTTTTACAGAAGTTTCAGGAGGGTGATGACCCCGATTACTTTTTTACTAATTTTGAAAGAGTAGCCACCACCGTCACATGGCCTCCCGAAAGGTGGGGTCAATACATCGCCCCGTTATTGTCCGGTGAGCTGCAGGCAGCCTACCAGGCAGCCAACCCGGCAGGAGTCACACCCTACCCGGATATCAAAAAAGCCATCCTAGAGAGACTAGGCTGTGACCATGAATACTATAGAGCACGTTTCCGTAAGGAGAAATGGGTAACGGGGGACAATCCCAGGGCTCTCTTTTATAGGATCAGGGACCTAGGGAACCGTTGGCTACAACCACACACTTCCACATTGGAAGATATCACAGAAATGGTTTATTTGGAACAGTATTTAGATGCCTTACCCCTAAACACCAAAGCGTGGGTTAAACAACACCCGAACCTGTCTTCCCATACCGCTGTGGAGTTAGCCTGTGCCTACCACAGCGCTCCGGACTTTAGAGCACAGACAGGAAAGGGACCCATCCCTCCTCCCAGAGCCTCTCCTAGAAGTCCCCTAGAAAGCGGAGACAAACAAACCTCCCACACAAACAGGCCATTGACCAAACCCCTTCCAAAGACCCCTTCAGTGCAGGTGGGACCCCAATGTTTTCTTTGTGCAGAGTGGGGTCACATAGCCCAAAACTGTCCCCTACACACTGAGAGCGCAGAAACCATGGAGGTAGGCCTGTCTCGGGGTAGGATACTCACTACTCGGGAAGCTAGGGAGCGGTATAAGAAAGCCATTAGACTGAACAGATGACCCCTGGATGCACTACTAGACACAGGGTGTCACCATACTGTAGTTTCCAAGGACTTGATCCCCTTAGCCAAGCCCTGCGAAGGTGAAACGGTATTGGTCTCTTGCGTTCAAGGGAACATCAGGGCTTATCCTTTGACGGAAGTACTATTAGAAATAGATGGGTATCCTCAAGTCAGAAGGGTAGGGGTGGTTCCCCAGCTACCTGAAGGGGTCCTTTTAGGCAGTGATCTTCCCCATTTTCATGAATATCTAGCAGCCACAACAAAGCTCTCCCCGTATAAAGACTGGTTACAAGAAGCCCCCTTCCACGAAAAATCCATACTGAGTCCCCCAGAGAGGGAAAAGAAAATGAAAAATGAGAAAAGGAGAGAAAAGGGAAAATATGCAGCTGCCTGTCTTCCTATTTCCTCATGTCTGGTCTCTTCCCCAGACAGCAGAAATACTCCTTCCCGGAGCTTTCGAACAGCCCAGAAGGAAGACAGCACCTTAGTGAATGCAAGGAGCCAAGTACAGGAACCAGACCCAGCCAAGGTAGGCCCATATTTCTTTATAAAAAAAGGGCTGCTATACAGGGCTACGGGACATAACGGACACAAAACCGAACAACTATTGGTCCCCGTTGCCTTCAGAGACCAAGCTCTACACTTAGCCTACAGACAAGTACGAGGGGGTCATTATGGGTAGGAACTTACCTTGAAGTATCTATTAGAACGTTTTTATTGGCCAGGAGTCTACAAAGAGACCGCTAGATTCTGTACTACCTGTCCTAAGTGTCAAATGGTTAACCCGTCTACAGATAGAAAGGTGCCCCTGCAGCCCTTACCACTGATTGACATCCCCTTTCATCGGGTGGGTATGGATCTGGTTGGTCCCCTGATACCCTCCGCTAGAGGACATTAATACATACTCATCCTAGTGGACTATGCAACACGTTATCCAGAGGCCATCCCCCTCACAAGTATGACCACGGTTTCGGTGGCCCAGGCCATGATTTCTTTCCACAAGAAATCCTAACCGATCTTACTCCTTTCATGGCCAGGCTCATGAAAGAGATATGTAAACTCCTAGGGGTTCAGCACATCAGAATGGCAGTGTACCACCCCCAGACAGATGGTTTGGTCGAGAGATACAACCAAACCATCAAAACCATACTTCGAAAGTTGATTAACGATACGGGGTAGGACTGGGACCGCAAACTGCCCCAGGTACTATTCGCAATCCGGTCACATGAACAGAAGTCGACCGGGTTTAGCCCCTTCGAGCTCCTGTTTGGTAGGAAACCCCGAACACTGCTAGAAATGGCCGCAGAACAATGGACAGAAGAGGAAGACAAGAGTAAACCCCTCTTAGGATACATGCAGACATTGAAGGACACCTTGGCCACTCTGTGGGACACAGTACATTTGAACATGGAGAGGGCCCAAACCAATCAGAAAGAGCAGTATGACCGCAACAGCAAAATGAGGAGCCTTGACATAGGAGACAAAGTATTGATCCTTCTCCCCTCCTCCGAAAAGAAACTGTTGGCCACTTGGCAGGGTCCCTATGTCATGACTCAGAAGGTAATACCAGTCTCTTACAGGGTAGCCATTCCCCACACCGGGAAAACCGGACAAACATATCATATTAATCTCCTAAAAAAGTGGGAAGACTCGACCTACCTCTCAGGAGACCCTACCGTTACAATACAACAAGTAACTCTCACAAAACCACTAGAAATACACGTAGGCCCCGACAAGAAAAAGAAATTGAACTCCCTTTAATGGGGCCAGAACTCTCTCTCAACCAGAAACAGCAAGTACAACAGCTACTAAAAAAATTCCCGGGGCTAAGTTCCGGCAAACAGGGACGTACCCTCTTAGTCGCCCATGATATCATCACTTAGGAAGGGCAGATAGTGAACCTCAAACCCTATAGGATACCAGAAGCAAGACGAAGGGCTGTAGAACAAGAAATAGAAGACATGCTCAAAGCAGATATCATTGAACCCTCCCAGAGCTCTTGGCGCTCCCCCATTGTTTTGGTACCCAAACCAGATGGGAGTATCCGTTTTTGTATTGACTTTCGTCAATTAAACGCTCACTCTAAGTTCGATACCTACCCCATGCCCCGAGTGGACGAGTTAGTAGAGAGGCTAGGAGAGGCACGGGTCATGTCTACCATCGATCTAACGAAGGGGTATTGGCAGATCTAACTGACCAAAGCAGCAAAAGAAAAAACGGCCTTCTCTACACCATCTGGCCTGTATCAATTCAAAGTGATGCCCTTTGGGCTTCACGGGGCACCCGCAACATTTCAGAGACTAAGGGACATTATTCTCAAAGCACATCAACCGTACGCCGTGCGTATTTAGACGACATAGTGGTTTACAGCCCTGATTGGGAGTCGCACCTATACCACCTACGAAACGTATTCAGTACACTGAGTCAGGCTGGTCTGACCCTAAACCCAAAGAAGTCCACCCTAGGCACACATAAAATAGAATATCTGGGGTACACCATAAGCAGAGGAAAAATCAGACCTCAACACAACAAACTTGAAGCCATCCAGAAAATCCCCCAACCAACCAGCCGAAAAGAGATACGGGCCTTCCTTGGGTTAGTAGGGTACTACCGTAGGTTCATCCCACAGTTCTCTGCTGTAGCCAGTCTTCTCACAGACCTACTCAGGCAACAAAGCACACGTAACAAAATAGAGTGGTAGCCAACCCAGGAGTCCAGTTTTAGGTCCCTGAAACACCTTATCTGCCACTCCCCTGTCCTTTCTTGCCCAGACTTCAAGAGGTCCTTCGTGCTACAGACAGATGCCTCGGACAGAGGACTGGGGGAAGTGCTGTTGCAACCTGATGCCCAGGGACTCTTACGCCCGGTCTTATTCTTGAGTAGGAAACTGTTCCCAAGGGAGACCCATTATGCCACGATGGAAAAAGAATGCTTAGCGGTTAAATGGGCCATGGAGTCCTTACAATACTATCTGTTGGGATGTTCCTTTTTCCTTTTAACAGATCATGCACCCCTGACATGGCAGCCACCCACAAGGACACCAATCCTAAAGTATTACGCTGGTTCTTAGCCCTACAGCCCTTTTCGTTTCAGACCCTGCACATCCCAGGACGATTACAGGGGAACATTGACTACCTCTCCCGCTTTCCTGTAACTGAATGGCCCGATCGTCCATCCCGAGAGTAAAGGCAGTGTAATATGGAGCTCCCGCTAGCCGGGAACTCCAAGATGGCCCCCGACGTTTGCCCACCAGAGAAAGAGGTCGGCGAACCAGGCGTGAGAGCGCGCGCATCGATGACGTCAGATGCGGAGCCACTGGAGGGAGAAAAGGCAGCATCAGAAGACGGGAGCGTCGGAGATGGAGATCCAGGAGAGACCTGAGCGACCGGCGAGAACGAGATGGCAACGGAGGTACAGAGCAGCGGAGAAGAAGGAGAAGACCGGGGAGGAGGCCCGACCTACCCCATAGAACATGTAGAAGTATCCAGACGTCCCTGGGGACCACAGGATGCCGGGATATCCCTTGCTGCGGTCCCAGAGGAACGTGGCTGCAGGCAAGTGCCTTGGCTGCAGTATTTGAAAAGATTGGCAGGGGGGGGAAGGGGAGGCACAGTGTGATCGGGTAGAGCACGGACAACCATAGAAACAATCCCTCACTTCTTTTCCTTCACACGTGGTGTAACCCTGGCATGTTGGTGACGGTTAGAACCCCAGGGAAGTGAAACATAGAACTGATCCCGTCTTGTTCTGGTTTTTTTTCCAACTCCCCCCCCCTTTGGGACGGCTGGAGAATCCTGTGACCCAAGAAAACCCAGGAGGAAGGAGAACCTGACGTGAAGGCCCTCACCTGAAAAAGGGAACCCCCAGAGACCTTCCTATGATGTCCCTATTGCTCCCAGGATATTGAAGACAAGGAAACTTTTACTTACTCATATAATTCTTATTTGTCATTTACAAAAATCAGCATCTGGTCTTGTGACGGCAGGACAGATTGTCTTTTCTCCCACCTTGCACCCTATTAAATCTGATAGGCTTGGAGAAGCCTTATAAAACTCGACCTATCGTTTCCTGGCTTCCTCATTTCGCGACTAGTACACCCCTCCCTCAGCCCCTCCTGAGGCTGGACATTACAACAGTCACTAAGGGCTCTACACACTTTAGGTTTCCTGCCAGAATATTCTCTACCCCTTACTTCTGAGGCAGTGGATGAGATATTAATATTAAAGTGACCACATATTATTAAGGGTAGGGGCCAGGAGACTAATTCATTATTAAGCCAGTGAAACAAATAGGGATCATCTAAAATCGGGCCATATACTGAACAGATTGTAAAACAGTTAGAGCCAGCCCTACACCCAACAATGGCCCAGCGACCAAGATTGTCTGAGCGGAGCCTCGGAAAATCATAGACCCCTCTTCTAGCCAGGATAGCTACCCCCTTGGTGCGAGTTCCCTGTGTGGTAGAACAAACCATCTGATACCCCAGGCCATCAAGTAAATGTTTACGAGAACTCTCTATATGGGTCTCTTATAAGCAGATGATATCAGATTTCAGAATCTTTAAATCGATAGCGATCCTTTGCCGCTTCCGGTAATCATTAAGTCCACAAATATTTACAGAAGCAATGCGAATCTTACTCATTTACTACAGCAGAAATGAGACAAAAAATAAAACAACAAATTGCAGTTATATATCTGATCAGACTCAGCTACTAGAGCATGAACTTTTACTTTTGCACTGAATTTCCATTTTTTGACAAATCTTATTACCGCAACACCGTCTGCTTGGGTCCCTACCCCACCCCTTCCTACCTTCCTCCCCCCGAGTCACCCTCCCTTGCCCTAAGGTCCCAACCCCGCCCTTATCCTGACCCCCCAGCTGGGGCAGCGGGGCGCTAGGGACCCTGATGATAGCTTCATGCAGAAGAAGCCCACCTCACCCCCATCCGGCACCGGTGTAAAAAGAACGAGAGATAGAGAGAAGAAAAAAGAGAATAGGAGCAAGTAGAAAACACCCGATAACGTAAGGACAAGCACAAGGAGCAAAAGAGAAGAACCAGATGGCAATTTATCCAAGATATCCACAGTGTGAACTACAGACAAAAAAAGCAGATGCCCAAAACAGCCATGACAAGGAGAGCAAAAAAATGCTATCTGGAGCCAGCATTTGCTGTCCTATTAATTTTTTACCCAGTGTGTCCCCCCTTAGGGTCTCTCTTGGGGGCATCCGAATAATCACCGCCCGCACGAATTTCGTCCAGGAATTCTTGCGCCTTTATTTAGGAGGTAAAGGAGCGTGTCCTACCCCTGAAGATGACCTTCAGCCTAGCGGGGCTGAGAAGAAACACTTGGCAGCCTAGATTCTGTAATGGGGTAACCATCTGTCGAAGATGCCATCTCCTCTCCACTGTCGCGTGGCAGAAGTCCGGCCTCACAAAAAAAGAGTGGCCATCGAATAAGCGTTTTGCCTCAGGTCTCGCTTTTTCAAAAATAATCTGTCGCAACAAAAAATTCCCCAAAAAAACCCAAGATTGCTCTTGGCTTGTCGGATTGGCCTCTCTGTCCATTATTCCGTGCTGTGAGTGGAAATCTATGAGCCCTTTGGATCTCCTGCTCCCAATTCCAGCTGTCCATCTCGGGGAATGCACCCTTAAGCAGCTTGATGATGAAAGCCCTGGGGTCGCTGCCTTCAACGTTTTCCGCAATGCCCAAAAAACGTAGGTTGTTCTGCCTCTGGTGATTCTCAAAGTCTTCCAGCTTCCAGAGCACATAAACCAGCTGTGAATCCTGACTCTTCACTTGTGTTTGCAATGCACAGGTAGTCTCCTCGACCGCTATCGTCCGATTTTCCAAAACCGTCATCCTCTCTGTCATCTCTGAACAGCATTTGTTAACCTTGCAGATCGCCCCCTGGATCTTCTTAGCAGCCAGGTGAGCCTTGCGGGTCTCTACCCTGGCTTCCCCCTGCAGCTGTTTTAGTGTAGAGTATATCAGACCCATAGTGGGAGCTTCTGTAGATGCAAGGGACAGAGGAGCTGGGGCGTCTTGGGTGCCTGTGTCTTCATAGACTTGTTGGGTCGCGGAGTAATCCTAGGTTAGTTGGGAGGAAGCGGTCATAGCTGTCTGATTGGTGTCGATAGAAGAGGGTTTATTACTGGGAAGGCTGCCCCTGAACTTCCTTCTTTTCGTGAGGCGCATTTGAGTAGTTGGGGGGGAAGGGCCTTCGGATGTGCTGCTGTTAGAATTGCCAGATTCTGCCCCATCTTCTGAGAGATCCTCCGTAATGGCTGAGCCATCCGAGTCATCTGTGAGTGAAAAAAATGTATCCCCCTGGTCTGGGGAGGCCAGAGTACTCAAACCAGGGCTGTCTCGTAGCAAGCATGGCACTGAGGCAGAGTTATTTTCTGGGAGTGCCAGGAGGTGAGACAAGGTCGGGAGAGTGGAGGTAGTAGTATTATCTAGAATCAAGTGAGTCTTACCCACCAATCTCCCATCAGCGCCTAGGGTTCCTTTGGTCTCCATTGCTATTAGTCCCACGGCACTATTGTCGGCCCTTCTCACTGCCAGACAATCGGAGACAGCTCCCTCTTCGAACCCAACGCCAACAGTAAAATCAGTTGCCCCAGTGTTTACAGTACTCACAATCAGAGGATCAGCAGACGCCTGGAGATCTCCTCCCTTCCCAGCTCCGACTCCTTCGTCTTCTTCGGCATGTATGAAGTGGCGAGATGCAGGGCTGAACATCGAGGGAATGACAGGTTGTTTCCGCTCGATCAATCTGGGTCTGTCTTCGGTGACTCGGAATTCCTAGGGAGTCTTAGCGGTCTCTGCTGCACCAATAGACAGAGCAGTGTCCTTCGGTTTCGCACCACTAACCACTTCCGCCCTGTCTCCTTTTCTCTTAGATTCGGTGATACAACGGGCTGTGGAAGAGGGAGGCGGCAGCACCTCCTGGCGTTCTTTGCGTTCTTTCTCCTTGATCGGCTTAGCGTGAGGAGGCATTGTGGAACCCTGGTCTGCTCCGCTGTTACAGCCGCGGAGCTCAATCAGTCGGGTAAGAAGAAATATAATGACTCTCCGAGCTCTCTTTGTATGTGTAAGGAGCCCCAAAAATAAGCGCAGGCTGTCCCAAAAGGTCCGTGGCATAATTGATCACTCCTCTCCAGTCATTAGCGGAGTCACCTCACCGGTGTAAGACAGAGGTGAGTGCGGTGGCGTTCTAAGCAGCCGTCATCTTTGCCCCAAGATTTTTATAAGGTAACCTTCTAATCTTGATGTCCTTCAAAACCACTCCCAAACTAGGTATCATTGCTCCAAATATATCCCCTACAGTTTCACCGGCACTCGTTCCACGTTTCTCTGTATTGGCTGTCTTTCCTTCCAAACTCTCCAAATCCTCCACATGGTATATCTTTGGAAACACAACAGCCACATAACAAGTACCATACCATTTGTTCGAAAGGCGAACATACTCATTTCTTCCACACACAAAGTACACACTTGGCACCACTTGAACAGCTTCCTGCAAGAATTTCTTCGAAGAACCATCAATCAGAAATGTGTGTTCACACACACTCTGTCCCACAAAAATGGTGTCATAACGTGTCTGTACTTGTCGAATGCAAAGCTTGCCTCGCTGTTCCCAACTAGAGCTATAGGACCATAACTTCCCTTAGCCTTGTGAGCTAATTCTTCCTTAGTCCACTCAAAAGTTTCCTCCCTACTATTAAGTTTAACTGTTAGTCCCCTATGTCTATCTTCTACTTGGTCTACAAACCTTTTCTCTATATCTGTTAGTGTACAGGTTAAATTGTGTCTATGCGCATAAGCTGTGTCTAGTGTGACTGCTGTGGGTACAAAATAGTTGCCCATTCTCTCTTCTTGCTTATAATAATCATATTTGTTCAGGTGTTTGTAAACTGGAACATCTAAAAGCACCAAATCATAATTTGAGAAATAGTACTCATAGTGACCCTTTCCATAAAACATGCTAAGAAGCAGACTACAACTTATACCATATGTCAAGGGCAGGTGATGGTACCTGATACCCTCCTCGACCGAATCAGGCAACTGCTTACACACATAACAGTCTCTCACATCCATAGTGTACACATACTCATACAACAGTTTCGCATAAGCATTCAGCATATAATCACCTTTAGACAAATCTACATGTAGCAAGCGACTAATTTGCTCTATTATGCCTCTATCAGATCCTAATGTACCCTCTTTTGAGGTGGTAGTGGTAGGTGTGGATGTCCCATGTACCCCCACTCCCTGTGGGGACTACAGCTATCACTATAATTACTCCTACAATAAGTATACCTATTATACATTTGTGCCTACGGTTTGAATTTCCAGACTCCATTTTTAAGTTGGCTCGGATTGTAGCTGTAAGAGGATCAACGCAATGTCTCTTTCTTTTGCCACTTATTTCTGTACAACAAAGTCCTTGAACGACTCCTCTGGGATCTTAGAAAATTCTTTAACAGTCTCTGACACAATCTTTACACAGCCTGGAAGACTTCCATAGCCGTCTTTCTTCTTCTAAAGAAAAATCCCTATTTTTATTCTTCTTCCACTCGGGCCTAGTTTATCTTCTTTCAAAGAAGAATTTTTATTTACAGTTCAAAGTTCAGTTTACATCCCTTATGAGATCAGACCCAATTTTGTCGATGACTCGCTGTAACAGTTCAGTTCAAAATGCTGCCATCTCCTGAGGCGGTGGCTGATTTCCAAAGCTTGGGAATTCGATGTCTTCCAAAATCAGAGTCTGTAAGCCACTCAACCTCGGTGAGTAAGGCACAGTCAATGACAAAACTACATTAGCCTTTACTCTAGGAACTCTTAGCAGGATCTCGATAATCAGTATCGATGTCTCGGACAACTCCAGAGATGTTGCAGACAGCAAGTGCTGCTCTTAAACTACCTTCATTGTCCCTTAGGCACGAACCATAAAAAAAAAGGAATTGATCAGGATCAGACAATGGTTCATCGACAATGTCAGGTCTCGGTTTGGTGCAAAATTCAGTAACATCCAGATAGTCAAGGTCTTCACAATCTTCCCAATCAACATTTGGAACAGGTAACAAGGTAGCAGGATTTAACACAGAACATCACGTTGCAGGGATTCTGCATACTCACAGAACTATGCTTGGGATTATTGGACCTTAATAGACAGGAACTGAGCTATCCTACCTCCTTAGTACCCATGAGCCCAGGACCGACTAGCTATAGTGTCTCACTTACCCTCCTACTCACTCACAGAGGAACAAGTGATTAGACACCCCAGAACACAACACTTCCCACTCTCTCAGGAATCACGGTTGCAAGACACACCCTTTCGCTCAAGCTCTTGTACTCATCCACAATAAGATCTGAAAGCGACACGAAAAAGTTTAAAATGTGTATTTTAACTAACGTGCTCTAGTATGCAGTATACGTGCCACAACCAGTAGAAAAATGCCTAACACAAATACGGTCACCATAGCAAGTTTCTGTGAATCATAAAAGGAGCTGTCGTGATCTACAACAGAGTAGCCTAACCTCCCTCCCCTTGTAGAAGCAAGATGATTATATATTAGAATATCTCTGGGTGTTATCAGCAAACCCCGTACCTCAGTCTATGTTATGTTATGTTATTGGCATTTGTATAGCGCACGGCTACTCAAGAGTGTCCCGGCGCGGAAGCCATCTGAAAAACAGTAAAACTGAAAGTGGCGCAGCTTAACTAAAAAACAAAGTCTTTAGTTTCTTCTTAAACAGCCTGAGGTCTTGGATGTTCCGTAATTCAAAGGGTAGGGCATTCCAGGCTTCTGCGGCCTTAAAAGATAGAGAGCTACCCCCCATTCGAGTAAGGCGAAAGCGGGGAACCACTACTAGACGCTGCGCAGCTGAGCGCAGTTGTCTCCTAGGCCCGTAAAAGCTAAAGCGTCTCCTAAGATAGGGTGGCCCCGATCCATGCAACGCTCCATGAGCGAGAATGAGGGCTTTGAACTGGACACAACGGGCCACAGGAAGCCAATGTAGGTCCCGAAGGTGATGTGTCATGCTAGATCTTCCGGGAATACCAAGCAAAACTCTAGCAGCAGCATTTTGTATTGTTTGTAGTTTTTTTAACTGATATCCGGGCAAGCCGATGTACAATGCATTGGCATTGTCAATGCGTGACAGGATGAGGGCTCGTGTCACCATCTCGTTTGCTGGTCTGGGAAGCAGAGGAAGGAGCTTTCTGAGTGATTTCAGTATGCCGAAGCAGACACCAGCAAGTCTCTTTATCTGTGGAGAGAACCGGAAGTCCTCGCTGAACCACACCCCCAAGTTCTTAGCTGGATTGCCGATAGACTTTGGCATGGGGTACTCTGTAGGCCAAAGTGCCTCCCAAAAATGAGGAGGGAAGGAACCATACAGAAGTATCTCCGACTTGTCCTCGTTGCACTTAAGCTGCGAAAGTGCAAGCCATTTAAAAAATGGCGGAAAGGCAGTTTTTAGCTTGGTCTGGGGACAAGTCGTTTTCCTTCCAGGTGAAAAGGAGCTGAGTGTCATCAGCATAAGCTATGATCTTAGCTCCCAATTCCTCTGCTAAGTAGATCAGGGGAGTAACGTAAAGATTAAAGAGGAGAGGACTCAGAGTGGAACCCTGTGGAACACCCGTTGCCACCCTTCTGGGAGACGAGGAGAACGGTGGCAGCCATACCTGCTGAGTCTATAGCTGGTAGGTCTACATCACAGGTGCTGTCACGCTCTTCTCCCTGGAAAGGTCCATCTCCAAGTGTGTGTTACCTATCTGTGTATCCTCACAGTTCGGGTGCCCTTAAGACCAAGGACTGGGACCGGAGCACGGTATGTGGGACTAAATTCTTTCTTGTTCACCACCTTCTCCCAAACCAGATCACCAACTTTCGGTAGCCAGCCAGAAACAGGAATCAGCACTGCTGCATCTGTTGGCGAGGGCAAATGGGTTTTTACCAGAGCGTCACGATTCTTTTGTAGATCCTGTAACATACCACAGTGGTTATCTACGTCAATGGTTGCGGCAGCCGCCACAATGTCTAGACCGTCAAGGTCTGGCACAAACATTTTAATGCCAAAGAGCATTTCGTATGAGGTCCGCCCACCCAGAGATCTTCGAGGGAGATTATTAAGAGCACGTTGAACCCCATATAGATGAGTTAACCAGCCACGGCCCGTACCTAATACCCTTGCTGTTAAAGACTGCTTTAAGTCACGGTTCATCCCCTCCACAATAGAATTGCCCTCGGGCCTATATGGAGACGAGAAATGCACCTGCATTCCCATGGACTTCATTGAAGCATGGTCTGAAAGGAAGGTGCCACAGGTATAAGTCCCTACATAGACATGCAAATCTTTTATAACAGTACGAGCATCAGCAGAGCGCTGCGGCCAAACCCAGAGGAACCTTATGCATGAATCCACTGCAACCAAAATATATTCGAAAGCATTATCGGACGTTAAGGGACCACAGTGATCAAGATAAAAACATCCAAACGGATGGTTAGAAATTAAGAGATGAGTCTGTGGTGGGCGGGACACAGTAGAACTCTTTATTTGTTGACAAATGTCACTTCAAAGCACATATTTGCGAGTCTGTTGGTATAAACCGCACCACCAATAGCGTTGCTGTAAAAGAGAAACTGTAGCCAATACCCCCGCACGCGCAGAACCTATGCCTTCATGGGCGGCCACAATGAGCGAAAGTCTGTGGTTATCATTGGGAATGAAACAATCACCAACTGTAGGCATAGTTGCAAAGGGTACTTTGTCAGTAGTCGTCTGATAAGAATTACGTGAAGGGAAACCTTGCGGACAGGGTGTACCCTCCCTTGTTGCAGCGATCGCCACCAAAATGTCATCATCAATCTTAGTCATAGACCTCGTAACAGCTGCTACTGTAACTGTGACTACTGCCAATTTGTCTGCTTCATCAGCCATAGAGTTACCAACAGCGTGCGCTCCCGCATGCTGATGTCCTAGCGTATGGATGACATGTGAAAGTGGCAAACAGTCTTTAAGAGCGGCCACTCTGACCCAAAAAGTTTTATGCTTAGTTGCGCTACCTTTAGAATCTCAAAAATCATTTTGTTTCCAAAAAAACAAATTGTCATTAAAAGACTGCACACAGTAAAAAGAGTCGCACACAACAAGACTTGGCAACTCAGGATCAGCAAATTCAAGAGCTAAAAGTAGAGCTTGTAACTCGGCCAATTGTGCTGTGCAATCCCCAAGGGTCTGAGTGTGAACCAACGAAGACTGAAATGCACCATTCACAATTGTACTTGCTACAATTGCACATGCTGCAGAATAAGCTTGTTTAGAACCAATGGCCGGCTGTGCGGAACCCTCAGTGTATATGTAGGAGAGTAGGATCTGCCTCTTATGTTGCCCCCACTTTTTTTCTGATGTTTACACTGGTTTCTGGCTATAGTCAGGCTGGGACCCTGCTAATCAGGGCCCCAGCCTCTCTGTTCTCTCTAAACGATTTGGAGTGCACTCTAGGTGCACTAGTGATTGGATACTGTGGTACCTTATGAGTCCCTAGTAAATGGTACCCTAGGTACCAAGGGCATAGGTACTTCACAGGCCTACCAGGGGCTGCAGCATGTATTATGCCACCCCTGGGAAGCAGACTAAATCTGACACCACAGGCCTGCTACTGCAGCCTGAGTGAGGAAGTGCTAGCACCCCTCACTGAGATATAGGTTCCCTATATCTCTCCTGCACACACATATAACCCTATCAGTCACCCCTAAGGCAGGCCCTATCAATCCTGAGGGCAGGGTGCTTGGCTTCTATGTGAGGGAGTGCCTCTGCCTGAGCAGGGCCCCTCTGCAGCTCTCAGAGTCCATTCTCTGGTGCTGTTTGTGGATGCGGTTAAACCATATACTTTTAAGTGCATTATATCCTCGCGGTAAAATGCTAACTTTGGAATGGCTGCATCGAAACATGTCGTGTTTGGTGTCAAACACCTTCGAATACTACCCCCCCCGCCAGTCCTGGCAGCGGGGGTAGCATTCCACCCTTCTAGAGGGATAGACATGTACCTACTGTGGAAACGCGGTAGAATCCGACAGAGCCCTGGCATCACAAAATGGATGCCACCAGTCACAGACACTGGGCTGCCCTCCTGCTGATGACCAACACTCGCAGTGGAGGGAGCCCAACAATAGATATCCTGTCCCAAGGGGGTGTGACCACCTCCCAGACAGGGTTTAGTGTATTGGGGCTGGGTGGGTGCACTCTTAGAGTGCTTTGAAGTCCTGCACTGGGGGAGCAGAAGGCTCCTCTGTGCATATGCCAGTTCAAACCGGCTCAGGGGCTACCTGTCCCTGCTCTGGCACGAAACTGGACAAAGGGAAGTGGGTGTAGCCACCCACTCCCCTGACCCTCCCATAGGTAGGGTCATAGAGCTAGTCCCTCCCCTCCTTTGAGTATAAATGGGGGAACCTGTGCATTGCACCCTAGATTTCCCTGGACGACGCTCTACAAGAAGAATCCCGGACCTTCGACGTTCCACTACCTTTGGAAGACAGAAGAATCTCCCTTGGAATCAAGGAGTGACTCCCCTGCTTGGCAGGCACCAAAAACTACAAACGACGGTCGCAAACTACGCCACTCCCGCCAGAGTCCGAAGTCCCTGCAGCCCAAGAAGTAGATTTCCTGACTTCTCAAAGGCCATCGTGAGTCCCCAGTGAAGTTGAGGCCAGTGGACCCCAAGAGTAACGAGGAACCGCGACCCCTGTGTACCGTGCACTATTGTCAAGTGCAACCGCTCACAACATTCCACGAACTTGTACTTTGGACCACGTATGGTCCCAGCCTCCAGCAGAAATCCCTCTTAAGATCAGTGGCCTACCACATCCCGAGTGACCGTGGGCCCCTGTGAGAGAATCCTCCCAAGGCGTCTTTGCAATCCCTTGCCAGCCGGCTTGTGGGTCCCCAGAAGACTTTCCAAAGAAACCAAAGGGCTCCCCTGGTTGCTCCAGGCCTGCCCTGACTTACCCTTGCTGGGTGAGTTCCACAGACCTTGCTGGTCTGCGCCATTGCCTCTTCACACTTTCCCAAAGACTTTCTGTTACCAAGGCTTGTTGGCTCCGATCGAGTTGCCGACACTGCAGTAAGCCGCAGACATCGTGGGAGACACCGAATCCAGCTCCTGGTTGTCGTCAACGCCTCCTGGACCTCGTGGCTGAAGAGTCAAGGCAACCGTGAACGACCTGAATCCTGCGACGACAGTGGGCATTCATCTTCCTTGCCCCGAGTCACTGCCAAGTGACTTTGAACACTGTCCCCTCTGCTTTCAGGTCATCCTTCCACCGAATCCAGGCTTGGATTCCACCGGACACTTCTTCAAACCATCACAAGCAGCAAGTCTTCTTTGTTCGCCATTGAAAACGACGCCGCGACCCGACACCAAAGGACACCTGTGCACCGTGTTTCCCTGGGTGAGGTAACTCCAGCACTACGGTGCTCCTGTAGATGTGGGCCCTCGAACTACTTACCCTGTAAGTGACTTGCTTGTAGGTTCACCAGAAGTACCCTAAAACTCTTACTTTCCCCGTGCGATTCTCGCACTGACTCGTACCTGGTTCGCGTCTGTGTTAGACACACCGCGTCCGACTCCCTTGCAAATCCTATCTGTAGACCGTATCCTCCGACTCGTACTGAGTCCGATCGGTGTGTTCGCCTCGAACACGCAAGGGACCTTGAACATTGATATCTCAATCGCGTCTGAGCGCATAGACTCGTACAGGATTCGCCTCGGTGCCAGGTCACCGCGTCCGTCCCCTGTGGGTCTCCTACAACTACCTGGGGTGGTTCTTGGGGGTCCCTCGATTCTAGATGCCCTAGACCTAGGTCTAGCAAACTAAGATTGTAATATTCAATTGTGCTAAACTTATCCTGATAATATTTGACTTGTACATATGTTCCTATCCTCTAATCTCATAAAGAGATTAGTAGAGAGTGTTTATTAATAAATACATATATATTTGATATATATACCTGTGTGGTGTCTTTTCATTTGGTGATTCAAGAGATTGTGTGGTAAAACAAGCTGCTTTACATTCCTTCAAGACTTAGCCTGAAGGCTGCTCTCCACAGCTACCACTAGGATAGCTTTCTATAAAGGTTGTCTTAAACCTATCTACCATAAGAGTCGAATTGTTCTGGTGCAAGGTGTCCACTTTAATTAGTGAACAGCATATACCAGGCCAACTTCTCACATTGGTGGCAGCGGTGGGATTCCAGCTTGCTATTGTTTTACCAGAAAATCTCTATTTGAATTACTAACTGAAAACCACTATAGGTACTTAAGGTACATATAAAGTCAAGCTTAGTATCGATAAGTTCTACTGAACTTAGAGCTGTGTGCCAAGGGATAGCACACCCTTTCTACAGCTCAAGCTAGGATCAGTAGGCCACAAACTAGTGTAGGTAGTACAACACTGCACAACACTAGAATGTCCTTAAAGGGTGGAACCAGTGGATCCACTCAGCCTCAGTACAAGGACATGGCTTTCTCTGACTTGAGAGCCATGTGTGTTGAAAGACACCTGAGACTAGGACAGAGTCCCTCAACCCTGCACCTGATAGATCTGCTGACAGCAGATGATCTTAGATTGGCTCTAGGAGCCAATGGGTCTGAATCAGTGGGTGGGTCAATTACAGTATCTGGGTCAGACGATGAAAATCCGAATGACCAGGACTCTGTGATTGAAGGGCCAGGCCTCAAGGGGCCTGAAAAGGACAGAGGAATTCTCCCTAAGAGAACTGACAGAGTGGATGAGAGGCATAGGTCCCCTTCCAGGGAATCTGAGCACTCTTATCACTCTGGCAGAGAATTTGTCCACCAGAGGAACTCATACTTTCCCATAAGAGAGACCTCCTCTGAAAGAATGTGCAAACTGCTGCAGTATGAGGAAGCAAGAGTTGCCCTCAGAACCAAGCAGTTGGCACTGGATAGAGAAGCCCTGGAGATCCAGAGAGCTTCTCGACGAGAGGGGTTAGAACCCCTTGGTGGCAGCAACAGTGTCCCTAGAGGCATAGAATCTATTCCAGACCATAGGAACCTGAGCAAGGTTGTTCCTCCCTACCAGAGTGGGGATGATATCCACAAGTGGATAACTGCTATGGAGAGGGCCTGTCGAGTACAGCAGGTCCCCCAGAAGCAGTGGGCAGCAATCTTGTGGCTCTCCTTTTCAGATAAAGGTAGAGACAAGCTCCTCACTGTTAGAGAAGAGGATGCTGATGATTATGAAGTCCTGAAGAGTGCACTGATAGATGGGTTTGGCTTAACCACTGAACAGTACAGGTTAAAGTTCAGAGACACCCAGAAGGCACAGACTCAGGACTGGACTGACTTTGTTGATTGTGCAACCAAGGCTCTGGAGGGTTGGCTGGTTGGCAGTAGGGTTACTGATTTTAAGGGATTGTATAATCTGATGATGAGAGAACAAATCCTTAATAATTGCCAGAACCAGTTGTTGCATCAGTACCTGGTGGACTCGGATCTGACCTCTCCCCAAGAATTGGGAAAGAAGGCAGACAAGTGGGTCAGAACCAGGGTGAGGCAGAAACCCCAGAACCAAGGGGGTGACACCAAGAAGCAAGATCCTAAGGGCTCTGAGAAAGGTGGGGATAAGTCAAAAGACCAGAAGTCTTCACAAGGGCCCCAAAAATCTGCATCTGGTGGGGAGTCCCAGTCCAACAAGGGAAAAGGCCAAAAGAAGCCCTGGTGCAAATTCTGTAAACAGAAAGGGCACTGGACTTCTGACTGTAACAAGTCCAAAGACCAAACCACCACCACTCCTGCCCCTAAGGCAACTGTTCCCCCTAGTTCAGCTACTGGTGGAGGTGGTACACAGACTAAGGGTTTAGTAGGGTTGACCCTGGGTTCTGAAGTGGACTCTGACCTAGTCAGAGTGCCCACTCAGGCAATGCTGATTTGTGAGGGAGACCTTAATATGTCCTTCCTAGTGAGTCCCAGTAATCTGGGCAAATACAAACAGCAGCCTGTAATAAATGGCAAACAGGCTTTGGCATTTAGGGACACAGGTGCTAGTGTCACCATGGTGGCAGAGGATCTTGTGGACCCTGGACAGATCATCCTGGGCGAAATGTACCAGGTGACCAATGCAAGCAACACCAAGACCAACCATAGTCTGGCAGTTGTGAATTTCTCCTGGGGAGGGGTAACTGGCCTCAAGAAGGTTGTAGTCAGTGCAGACCTCCCTGTCGAATGTCTATTGGGCAATGATCTAGAGACTTCAGCCTGGTCTGAAGTAGAGTTATGGACTCATGCTGAGATGTTGGGCATCCCTGCAGAGGTATTTGCTGTGACCAGGTCACAAGCAAGAATGCATGACACTAAACAAGCTCTGGATTCTGGAACAATGGACCAGACGCTTCCCAAGAGGAGGAGCAGTACGGTAAAGGCAGTGCCTTCCCCTCTGTCTCAGATCACAGATTCACCCCCAGAGGGAGGTGAAGCAGATCCTGAAGAAGGAACTGCCCCAGAGGGACTTGAGCCTGATCAGGTTGAGTTCTTGGGGGCAGGGGGCCCTTCTAGGGAAGATCTGAGGAAGGAGCAACAGTGCTGCCCCTCTCTTGAACCCCTCAGACAGCAGGCTGCTGCTGAGGCTGCTGGGAGTGCTAGTGGGTCCCATAAAGTTTATTGGGATGAGGGACTCCTATATTCTGAAGGTAGAGACCCAGCCCCTGGAGCCACCAGGAGGTTGGTAATACCTCAGAAGTTTAGGGGGTTCCTCTTGACCTTAGCACATGATATCCCTTTAGCAGGACACTTGGGCCAAAACAAGACCTGGGACAGGCTTGTTCCACATTTTCATTGGCCACATATGTCAGAGGACACAAAGGAGTTTTGTCGCTCCTGTGTCACATGCCAAGCCAGTGGTAAGGCAGGTGGCACAACAAAGGCCCCCTGATACCACTACCGGTGGTGGGGGTACCCTTTGAAAGGGTAGGGATTGACATTGTTGGTCCCCTTGACCCTCAAACTGCATCTGGGCACAGGTTTATCCTGGTGGTAGTGGATCATGCCACGAGGTACCCAGAATCAATTCCCCTGAGGACCACCACAGCCCCTGTGGTGGCAAGAGCCCTAATTGGAGTCTTCTCCAGAGTGGGTTTTCCAAAGGAGGTCATTTCTCACAGAGGTACCAACTTCATGTCAGGGTATCTAAAAGCAATGTGGAAGGAGTGTGGTGTAACTTACAAGTTCACCACCCCCTATCACCCACAATGCAATGGTTTAGTTGAACGATTCAACAAAACCTTGAAAGGAATGATTAAAGGACTCCCAGAGAAGCTTAGGCGGAAATGGGACCTTCTTCTTCCTTGCCTGTTGTTTGCCTACAGAGAGGTTCCACAGAAGGGGGTTGGCTACAGCCCATTTGAGCTTCTGTTTGGGCATCCTGTGAGAGGTCCACTGTGTTTGGTAAAAGAGGGCTGGGAGTTACCTCTCAAGCCCCCCAAACAAGATGTGATGGACTATGTACTTGGTCTCCGCTCCCGGATGGCTGAGTACATGAAAAAGGCAACCAAAAACCTGGAGGCCAGCCAAGAATTACAAAAATCTTGGCATGACCAAAGGCTGTACTGACTGTATACCAGCCAGGACAGAAAGTGTGGGTGTTGGAGCCTGTGGCCCCAGCAGCCCTCCAGGACAAGTGGAGTGGCCCCCATACAATAGTTGAACAGAAGGGAGAAGTCACCTATCTGGTGAATCTTGGAACTCCCAGGAGCCCCTGAGGGTGCTCCATGTCAACAGATTAAAGCCATATGTTGACAGGGCTGACATGGGCTTGCTCATGGCAACTGATGAGGACCAGGAGGAGGAGAGTGATCCTCTCCCCGACCTGCTCTCTCAGAACCCTGATGATGGGTCAGTAGATGGTGTTGCTTTGGCAAGCAGCCTCACTGACCATCAGCAAACTGAGTGCAGACAAGTTCTGCAACAGTTTAGACATATGTTTAGCCTGACCCCTAGTCAGACTTCCTGGTGCACCCACGAGGTGGACACTGGAGACAGTCTGCCTGTCAAGAATAAAATCTACAGGCAACCTGACCATGTCAGGGACTGTATCAGGACTGAAGTCCAGAAAATGTTGGAGCTAGGTGTAATTGAGCCTTCAGATAGCCCTTGGGCTAGTCCAGTAGTCCTGGTACCCAAGCCTCATACCCAGGGTGGTAAGAAAGAAATGAGGTTTTGTGTAGACTACAGAGGCCTCAATGCAGTCACTAGGACTGATGCCTATCCCATACCAAGGGCAGATGAGCTGATTGATACTTTGGCCTCAGCCAAGTATCTAAGCACGTTTGACCTAACAGCTGGCTACTGGCAGATCAGATTAGCTGATGGTGCAAAATCCAAGACAGCATTTTCGACCCCTGGTGGGCACTACCACTTTGTGGTGATGCCTTTGGATTGAAAAATGCACCTGCCACTTTTCAGAGGTTGGTGAATAAAGTTCTGACGGGGATGGAAACTTATTGCTCAGCTTATCTAGATGATATTGCTGTCTTTAGTTCCTCCTGGCAGGATCACCTGGTCCACCTCAGGAATGTTTTGGAGGCCCTGCAGAAAGCAGGCCTCACTATCAAGGCCACTAAGTGCCAGATAGGGCAGAGTCAGGTTGTGTACCTGGGCCACCTTGTAGGTGGAGGCCAGGTTCAGCCTTTACAGAGCAAGATCCAGACCATAATGGAATGGGTTGCTCCAACCACCCAGACACAGGTGAGAGCCTTCTTCGGCCTATCTGGGTACTATAGGAGGTTTGTCAAGGGATATGGATCTATAGTGACCCCCTTGAATGATCTGACCTCAAAGAAAATGCCAAAAAAGGTTCAGTGGACAGCTAGCTGTCAAAAGGCATTTGAAGACCTAAAGCAGGCCATGTGCACTGCCCCCATCTTACAGAGTCCAGACTACACCAAAAAGTTCATTGTCCAAACAGATGCTTCTGAGCTGGGTGTGGGAGCTGTACTGTCTCAACTGAATGATGAAGGTCAAGACCAGCCAGTAGCTTTTATTAGCAGAAGGCTGACCCCTAGAGAGAAACGTTGGTCAGCTATAGAGAGGGAGGCCTTTGCTGTGGTATGGGCCCTGAAGAAGCTGAGGCCATACTTGTTTGGTACTCACTTCATAGTTCAGACCGACCACAAGCCCCTCCTATGGCTTAAACAAATGAAAGGAGAAAACCCCAAACTTTTGAGGTGGTCCATTTCCCTACAGGGGATGGACTATACAGTGGAACATCGACCTGGGACCCAACATGCCAATGCAGATGGACTCTCAAGGTATTTCCACTTTGAACACGAAGACTCAACTGGTCAAGGTTAGTTTAGTGTCCCTGCGTTTGGGGGGGTTGTGTAGGAGAGTAGGATCTGCCTCTTATGTTGCCCCCACTTTTTTTCTGATGTTTACACTGGTTTCTGGCTATAGTCAGGCTGGGACCCTGCTAATCAGGGCCCCAGCCTCTCTGTTCTCTCTAAACGATTTGGAGTGCACTCTAGGTGCACTAGTGATTGGATACTGTGGTACCTTATGAGTCCCTAGTAAATGGTACCCTAGGTACCAAGGGCATAGGTACTTCACAGGCCTACCAGGGGCTGCAGCATGTATTATGCCACCCCTGGGAAGCAGACTAAATCTGACACCACAGGCCTGCTACTGCAGCCTGAGTGAGGAATTGCTAGCACCCCTCACTGAGATATAGGTTCCCTAAATCTCTCCTGCACACACATATAACCCTATCAGTCACCCCTAAGGCAGGCCCTATCAATCCTGAGGGCAGGGTGCTTGGCTTCTATGTGAGGGGGTGCCTCTGCCTGAGCAGGGCCCCTCTGCAGCTCTCAGAGTCCATTCTCTGGTGCTGTTTGTGGATGCGGTTAAACCATATACTTTTAAGTGCATTATATCCTCGCGGTAAAATGCTAACTTTGGAATGGCTGCATCGAAACATGTCGTGTTTGGTGTCAAACACCTTGGAATACTACCCCCCCGCCAGTCCTGGCGGCGGGGGTAGCATTCCACCCTTCTAGAGGGATAGACATGTACCTACTGTGGAAACGCGGTAGAATCCGACAGAGCCCTGGCATCACAAAATGGATGCCACCAGTCACAGACACTGGGCTGCCCTCCTGCTGATGACCAACACTCGCAGTGGAGGGAGCCCAACAATAGATATCCTGTCCCAAGGGGTGTGACCACCTCCCAGACAGGGTTTAGTGTATTGGGGCTGGGTGGGTGCACTCTTAGAGTGCTTTGAAGTACTGCACTGGGAGAGCAGAAGGCTCCTCTGTGCATATGCCAGTTCAAACCGGCTCAGGGGCTACCTGTCCCTGCTCTGGCGCGAAACTGGACAAAGGGAAGTGGGTGTAGCCACCCACTCCCCTGACCCTCCCATAGGTAGGGTCATAGAGCTAGTCCCTCCCCTCCTTTGAGTATAAGAGGGGGAACCTGTGCATTGCACCCTAGATTTCCCTGGATGACGCTCTACAAGAAGAATCCCGGACCTTCGACATTCCACTACCTTTGGAAGACAGAAGAATCTCCCTTGGAGTCAAGGAGTGACTCCCCTGCTTGGCAGGCACCAAAAACTACAAACGACGGTCGCAAACTACGCCGCTCCCGCCGGAGTCCAAAGTCTCTGCAGCCCAAGAAGTAGATTTCCTGACTTCTCAAAGGCCATCGTGAGTCCCCAGTGAAGCTGAGGCCAGTGGACCCCAAGAGTAATGAGGAACCGCGACCCCTAGGTACCGTGCACTATTGTCGAGTGCAACCCCTCACAACGTTCCACGAACTTGTGCTTTGGACCACGTGTGGTCCCAGCCTCCAGCAAGAATTCCTCCTAAGATCAGCGGCCTACCTTGTCCCGAGTGACCGTGGGCCCCTGTGAGAGAATCCTCCCAAGGCGTCTTTGCGATCCCTTGCCAGCTGGCTTGTGGGTCCCCAGAAGACTTTCCAAAGAAACCAAAGGGCTCCCCTGGTTGCTCCAGGTCTGCCCTGACTTACCCTTGCTGGGTGTGTTCCACAGACCTTGCTGGTCTGCGCCATTGCCTCTTCACACTTTCCCAAAGACTTGCTGTTACCAAGGCTTGTTGGCTCCTATCGAGTTGTCAACACCGCAGTAAGCCGCAGACATTGTGGGACACGCCGAATCCAGCTCCTGGTTGTCGTCGACGCCTCCTGGACCTCGTGGCTGAAGAGTCAAGGCAACTGTGAACGACCTGAATCCTGCGACGACGGTGGGCATTCATCTTCCTTGCCCCGAGTCACTGCCAAGTGACTTTGAACACTGTCCCCTCTGCTTTCAGGTCATCCTTCCACCAAATCCAGGCTTGGATTCCACCGGACACTTCTTCAAACCATCACAAGCAGCAAGTCTTCTTTGTTCGCCATTGAAAACGACGCCGCGACCCGACACCAAAGGACACCTGTGCACCCGGCTTCCCTGGGTGAGGTAACTCCAGCACTACGGTGCTCTTGTAGGTGTGGGCCCTCGAACTACTTACCCTGTAAATGACTTGCTTGTAGGTTCACCAGAAGTACCCTAAAACTCTTACTTTCCCCGTGCGATTCTCGCACTGACTCGTACCTGGTTCGCGTCTGTGTTAGACACACCGCGTCCGACTCCCTTGCAATTCCTATCTGTAGACCGTATCCTCCGACTCGTACGGAGTCCGATCGGTGTGTTCACCTCGAACACGCAAGGGACCTTGAACATTGATATCTCAATCGCGTCTGAGCGCATAGACTCGTACAGGATTCGCCTCGGTGCCAGGTCACCGCGTCCGTCCCCTGTGGGTCTCCTACAACTACCTGGGTTGGTTCTTGGGGGTCCCTCGATTCTAGATGCCCTAGACCTAGGTCTAGCAAACTAAGATTGTAATATTCAATTGTGCTAAACTTATCCTGATAATATTTGACTTGTACATATGTTCCTATCCTCTAATCTCATAAAGAGATTAGTAGAGAGTGTTTATTAATAAATACATATATATTTGATATATATACCTGTGTGGTGTCTTTTCATTTGGTGATTCAAGAGATTGTGTGGTAAAACAAGCTGCTTTACATTCCTTCAAGACTTAGCCTGAAGGCTGCTCTCCACAGCTACCACTAGGATAGCTTTCTATAAAGGTTGTCTTAAACCTATCTACCATAAGAGTCGAATTGTTCTGGTGCAAGGTGTCCACTTTAATTAGTGAACAGCATATACCAGGCCAACTTCTCACAGTATATTATACATTTGTAATGATCAAGAGGAAGAACCGATGAAGGAAGAGGATGAACATGTTCATCTTGAAGAAATTCTTGTGTTTGTAAAGAAGGATCAAAAACAAAATTGACATCAGCCGATGTCAAGGAAGTAGCCCATTGTATCCAATGAGGATGTAGAGCTTTAGAATTTGGTACGCTAGCTTTCGTGACTGCTTCTTAGGCAGGCACTGGTGACACAACAAAAATACATTTACCTTGAGCCAGAGGGCATTCCTTTAGAATCGCCATCTGCACAGCCGTTAATATCTTTTCAGTGGAAGAAAAACACAACTCTGCATACAGATGTGATTTATATGCAATGGGAACTGTGTCCCCCTCATCGAAAGTCACGTAAGTGAAACCGATTTCTCCTGGTACAATCCATATGACCAAATTGGTAGTATTCACTCTAGTTTGTAAGTATTGCGTTGCTAGCAAATCAGACTGCAAAGAGCGCTGCACAGTGGTGTGTTCCAAAAGCCAACTGGAAGATGAAAAAGAAGGATGTATCAAAGCGTATAGCGGCTTGATACGCTGAGCATAATCTGTAATGTAAGTCCTGCCAAAATTCAGAAAACCCAGTAAAGATTGTAATTTCTCGAGGGCAAACGGAGGTTGCAATTGAGCACACTTCTCCAAAAAGTGGGGTGCTAGCCCCCTACCCTCATTGGTCTATTCATAACAAAGGAAAAGGACGGGCAAAAATACAGTATGGGATTTCGCAAAATTTAATTTGTAACCTAAAGTGGTGAAACGCATGATAATGCGATCCACTCACGCAAGATGAGGATTTAATTCATTGTCTGTCAGGTAAATGTCATCGACATATGAAAATGCATCAGGGTCAATCTCATTTAGGATAGACACTATACGTGCAGCAAATACCCCAGGGCTATTCTTATACCCAATAGGCAATCTCGCATAGCGCCTTTGATTGCAGAGAGCGCTGAATGCAGTCAAGTCACAGCTCTCCGGAGCCAATGTGTGACTGAAAAAACCATTTGAAATGTCTAAAGTAGTTTTAAATTTTTTACGTACAATATTATTGACTAATGCTGTACTGCGAGTGTTCTGTACTGCAAACTTACGGACATGACTATTCAAGTGTCTGTAATCCAAAATAATACGATACGAACCGTCCGGTTTCAACATCGGAAAAAGAGGATTATTCATTGTTGAAACACAGGGCTCAATAACACCCTGATATTCTAATTGAGTGAGAATGTCACTAACGGATTGACTAATGCTGTACTGCGAGTGTTCTGTACTGCAAAGTTACGGACATGACTATTCAAGTGTCTGTAATCCAAAATAATACGATACGAACCGTCCGGTTTCAATATCGGAAAAAGAGGATTATTCATTGTTGAAACACAGGGCTCAATAACACCCTGATATTCTAATTGAGTGAGAATGTCACTAACGGATGCTTTAGCATCATGTTTAATGGGATATTGAGGTTGGGCTGCGGAGTAGACCGAAGTGGAATAACATGCAAAGGAGAATCCTTATCCCAACCAGCCCTATTGTGATATAAAGCAGGAGCTACAGCTAGAGCCCACTCCGAAGCATAAGCTTGCTTAGTCTTATCAGGGACATACTGTGAAAAAGACTGAAGTATTACCTCCTCACCTCGAGGAGAAGCGAGGACAAAAGGGGAAGGCCAATCAACCTCCGCCAGTAAAATGTCATAGGAAGATGTCAAGTTGTACCAAAAAACTGCATTTATTGTACGTTCAATATCAACCTCAATCTACATGATAAAGTCTGTCTGGGGGAGCTATGCGGGTGTCCATGGTTTCAACAGTTACGAAAGTGTCCATTGCTTTCACCTCCAGAAACTGGCGGAGTGTCTGGTGCACTACGGTAACTTCTGCCGAGCTGTCGAGGAGAGTCACCACCCAACTCCTGTCCTGGGGGATATTTCGCTGTTAAGGCGCAACCTTTTTCTTCTGAAACGGGGATCGATATGGAGGTGGTTCCTCCAGTTTAACTTTCACGTCAAACTGGCGCTGCGGGAACCGCTTTTGTTGCATGGACTCATCCTGTCTGCAATCCTGTTGTCCTCCTCCACCAAATTGTTGATCCGACGATTCCTGAAAGGAACGAGGAGAACGGGATCAGGAACCTGGAACCTCTCAGGTGTCTTAATTTTAGAGAGATAACGTAAATCATATCTACGTTCAGAAGAGTCAAGTGGTGGCGAACCAGCATGAGACCTAGGCTTCTGTTGTTGCTTATTCTTGTCCCATGTCTTCTTTGGAAAGACAGTGCGTCCCTCCTTGTCAGGAGGAGGTTTACCCTGAGATTGGGTAGATGGTCTGACTCCCAAATTATTGCAACCCAACGATGTATAATATAAACCACAGCAATAATAATCAGCAACTGGCGCTCCCGATCAACGTCGGGCACTGCAGCAAGGCGTTGTCGAACTTGTAAGCAAACTGCTTCACCCTTAATGTTAGAAAGAATCATGTCGGAGACTATGGGAAAAATATCCACTAATTTCATCCCCAAATCAAGGGCTGGACCAGCCCCGTGTTCATTCTGTTCTTGCTTCAGAACGCTTGGAAGAATGCTCATGTAGGGAGTGCCAAAACAAAGTGTATACACTGAGGCAAACACCGTCCCCCAGGTGTTGCAGTCCACTAAGGGAGGAATCAGACCACTTGGTAAGCACATAGTAAGAATCCTGTGTCCCTCCACAGGACTAGTGTGTGGGAAAACAGCATCAAGCTGTTCAATTTTCTGAGCTATCCAAAATGGAAAGTCCTCACGATTCTGAGGACGTTTGCCCATCACCGAATTAATCATAACAGGGCTAATCACAAGGCCTCCGCTCTGTATCTGTAATGAGGGTGCAGCTCCAGGTGGAGCTACTAAAAAAGCTTGAGAAATAAACTGAATTAAAGCATCTATAGAGAAGAACCACTTGCGCATATAGTAAACGTAATTCTACCACATTAGCATTAAGATAGTTAGGATGTGGTGTAAAATCAGCTAACACCGGCATGTGGCCCCATCAATACTTAAGGGGCCCATATGAACAAATGAGATAGGATGGGGAAGGGCACCATTAAACCAAATTTGGTGCTCCCAGGACGTAAGAGGAACTTCTATCACCGCATAAGGATGATACGCTGTCGGTGCAGCAGCGACCGTATAAGCATGAAAGAAATTGTCATTAGCATCTACTACGGGAAATGTAACCCAGAAATAAAAGACTTCAAAGCGGTATGCAGGATCTGCCTCAACAACAAAGACAACCGGACACCCCGCTTTTGGGACCCTACGTTGTAACAAATGATGTGTAACCGTTGCACGGCAATGTGCAGGATTCGCGATCGGTTGAGCCATTGCATATAGCAAAAAAGGGACTAAACTGTAGCACAAAACGGGTAAAAAAAAAACTTTTATATTTCAAGCTTACACCTTACACCTACAGCAATAGGTGATTCCTACAAACTGAGAAGGCAAAGCCCACCCACCATGGATGACTCCAGAAACCGGTGAGAGGGTAACGTGGACAAGCACAAGCGCTACTCAGGGTTCCCGAGAATAAGTGCCAGACCAAACGTTGGCGGCGCCATGTTGCATGGATTCTGTGTACTCACAGAACTATGCTTGGGATTATGGGACCTTAGTAGGCAGGGACTGAGCTATCCTACCACCTTAGTACCCATGAGCCCAGGACCGACTAGCTATAGTGTCTCACTTGCCCTCCTACTCACTCACAGAGGAACAAGTGATTAGACACCCCAGAACACAACACTCCTGACTCTCTCAGGAATCACGGATGCAAGACACACTCTTTTGCTCACAATCTTGTACTCTTCCACAATGAGATCTGACAGTTTAAACTGTTTATTTTAACTAATGTGCTCTAGTATGCAGTACACGTGCCACAACCAGTAGAAAAATGCCTAACACAAATACGGTCAGCATAGCAAGTAGCCCGTGAATCATAAAAGGAGCTGGCATGATCTACGACAGAGTAGCCTAACCTCTCTCCCTTTCTATAGAAGCAAGATGATTATATATTAGAATATCTCTGGGTGTTATCAGCAGACCCCGTACCTCAGTCTATAGCTGGTAGGTCTACATCACAGGTGCTGTCACGCTCTTCTCCATGGAAAGGTCCCTCTCCAAGTGTGTGTTGCCTATCTGTGTGTCCTCATATGACCAAAGTTTTTTGTTCCCAAACAACAGCTGCATCTGCATGTTTTGTCTAGGTGCTAGGGCCTGACCAGAACGGAATAACAAGGGGCATTGTTGTCCGATCTTGTTCACAATGTTCAGACTAAATCCCAGGAACAAGCAAAGTGCAAAAACAACGGCATGTTTTATGTGAAAGTTTCAATGTGGGACAAGCAAAATAAATTTGTGTAGTAATGTTCGCAAAGCAGCGGACAGTCAGCAATGTGCTCATGCTAACATAGAGAAGACGACAATGCCCATATGGGCCACGTGACAATCGCTTCAAGGTAACATTTTCCGCTGGCAACAAAAACGGCTCATACCTTGTCAACCTGTTGTTCGTCAAATGCTGTGTTTTGGTTCTCGTCATCAGAAGCTCAACTGAGTGTGGAATGTATACAGTAAGTGGATGACCCATCACAATGCTTTCACATCTTTCAATGCTTACACCCATTGCAGAAATGGATTTGAGACATCTGGGCAACGCTGAAGCTACAGGATCTAATGTAGCTGAAAAATATGCCACTGGTCTACGGACACCCGCATGTGTCTGGGTGAGTACAAAAAGAGCACAACAGAACAGCGAAAATGCTCTGTTGTAATCAGGTATTCCTAAAGCTGAAGCATGACAAAGAAGGCAATCAAGCAGTCGTTATCCCAGGGTACCGGCTCACTCACATCTTTTTGGGTTAGCATCTGTAAGGGCTTTGCCATCAAGGAGAAGTTTGTGATCCATTGTCGGCAGCAGCCAAACATTCCCAAAAACATCCTAACTTCCTTTTGTGTGGTAGGTGGATTCATTTTCATGATCGCCTCTACTCGCTCTAGTGACACCTCACTCTTGCCTTTTTCAATGTGATGACCCAATACTGAACTTCAGTCAAACAGTTTTGAAGCTTGTTCGGCGGCACCTTGTGTCCATTTTCAGCCAAATGCCTCTTGTGTCTCAGATGCAATTAGGAGATTGTCGATATACTGAACTAGCACAGAATTCTGGGGCAAAATCGAGCTCTCAAGGTTCATTTTCAAAACTTGATTAAAGATGGATGGACTTTCAGTATACCCTTGAGGGATATGACACCACATTAAGACACGGTTCTCCAGACGGAAAGCAAATAAAAATTGGCTTTCATCATGCAACGGAATGGAGAAGAATGCTTGACACAAATCAATCACAGTAAACCAAACCACAAGGGATCTGAAACAGGATCACAGATGGATTTGGTACCACGGGACAATATGGAATCACAAGGCATTTATTTTCCTAAGATCGTGAACTATGCTGTATTTTCCACTTGGCTTCTGTAATCCCATGATGGGTGAATTGCATGGACTTCCCATGATCTCCCTCAGAATGCCCTATGCAATCATGGAATCAATCACAGGTGTAATTTCTGCCACCGTTTCCTGGGTCAGGTTGTACTGGGGCGTTCTTGGAAATTCTGCATTTGGCTTAAACTGTAAGTGGACTGGCTCGACTCCTTGAACCAATTCTATCTCTTTCCCTGTGAAGTACCACACAACTGGAGAGACAGTGTCTCTCAAGTCCAGCGGCATGTTTCCCACTGTCAGTAAAGGGAACATGTCTATGCAATCATTCTGATTCACTAATTTGAAAGCAATGTCATCGTTGATAGTCTGCAGCTCAATTCCCCTTGGCGTGCAGTAGATGATAGAGTTAAATTTACACAAGAGATCATGCCCTAGTAAACAAACTGGACTTGAACCACACACCACAAACTGGTGACGGTCCTGAAAGGTTCCAATTTTCACCAGCACCTCTTCTGTCAATGGGTTTGTCATTCTGTTGTTGGCGACTCCTACGACTTGGATTGACTTTCCCGAGAGGGGTAGGTTTGGGACTACTGCAGATCTCACAGTAGAACTTGTAGCATCAGTATCAATCAAGAATGTAATGGGATGACCATCTACGTTTGCCTCCACATACGGTCCACTCTGGTCTACCTCTACGACTAAGGGTACAGTCTTCCTCCCCCCCTCAGGCACCGTCATTGGGACGGGTCCTGATCGAATCCATCTAGCGCTTCCATAAAGGGCATCTGATGTATGCTCGATTATGCTGCGGAATTCTTGGCGGTTGTGGCAATTGCACTAATTGACTTTCATTCTCCCCGTTGTAAGATCTTGGCCTTGTCACAGTATTTACCACATCTGGCACTTGCACTAAATCTCGCTCCTACATTTGATTAGCTGGATTCAGTCAACACTTGTGCTTCCATTGCCCGATCTTGTGGCAAAAATGGCAAGTGGTTGTCTTTTTCAGCATGGCAATGTCTATTCCTGTTTTGGGATCTATAGGGACACCTTTCCTTCTTCCCTGTCCAACTGTACCCGGAGTGCTCTGAATACCTCCTTGGGCATTCCCCTGATTTCGACCAGTTGTTCCTCCATTTGCCTACGCCTGATCTACCCTTTGTGCTTTCCGCTTTTGGACCAGCATCAGCTTGTCCTTTATCCTTCTGTGCTTGGAAACCACTTCATCACTGCAATATCCGGCATATCGTAGAATTTCATCCACTGATTTATTTTGCCAGCAGACCAAATGTTGCTGGATTATGAGGCTAATCTCCGATCTTAATCCCATCACAAATTTTGAGACAAATTGGGGTCGAGTGAATCTAATCCACTATACTGCTTAACGGCTTTCAAAAGCCTTTCGTAATAGGCATATACTGACTCCTTAGGATCCTGGGTCATTTGATCTTTCCTAACCCAATCAATGTCTTGTGTGGTTATTTTAGACTGCAACCATGTGATCACCTGTTCGTACTTTTTCATGACCAAGGGAAAAGGACCATGACTTCCAGCATCCCTCTCTGGCTCAGCAGCAGGCCAATCATTAGCAATTTTACATGCAGATCATAGAACGCTAGGAACCAAAATTTCAAACAGTGTATTCAGGTCAATCCACAACACCTTCAAGTTCTTAATAAAGCGATCGCCTTACTTATACCATTCAGCAGGCTTCTCCTTCAACCTAGGAAAATCATTTGTGAATGCAGCTAGATCACCCCTACTCCAAGGAACATGCACATATCCTCCACTAAGCACTTCTCGCAATGGATAAGCCTCAACTCCCGATGCTCCCCCTCCTGGAGGTGGCGTTTCCCCCATGACTCTCCTGATGCTTTTCTTTTTCAACCACCTTTTTCCCACTTATCAAGCATACTCCAAGCCCTTATCCCTATAATCAGATCCCGGATGAGTGCATTCAATCCAGTTACTCTCTTCTCCTCTAGCTCCTGATCACTGTAGTTCAGTCTATGGTTTCCCTGCAACATTTTCATTCGAGACAGGTCTACTTCATTTCTCTGAGCCAATTCTGAAAACTTCTCATGTGCTCGCCTCGCTTTGCGGGTGACATCCTTTGCTACAAATAACAGTTTATCTGGCTCTTAGGTCTCTATTCTATCCAAAGGCAAGTTCCGACTAATTATTTCATCCACCTCAGCCTTCAACCTCATCACGTCCAACAATCTTGCCTTTACCGCAGCCTTGATTATTCCCTTACTCGACGTACTGTTCTGTCCTTCCCTATTGTTACTATGATCTCTCAGCCAAGTCTCTAAATCTGTGGCATCTAGGACATGTTGGTTACTGGTGACTCCCTGACTTACACTTGCTTCCGATGTCACACCTACTGGTTCCCTCACTGGAGTTTACCACATCCTCAGGTCTGAGCTTGTGTTCACCATGGCTGTAGATCGTATAATACTAGAACCAATGAGTATTCCCGAAGGATCAGCAGTCACTGATAAAGGGTTACTAGACTCTACAGGCACTAGCGATGGACCGTTTCCGTTCGTGTTCCCTGTTCCTCCCAATCCAGTCCCTTCTGTGAACACTGGCTGTCACTGACTAGAGTTTCCTAATGAGCTTGGGTTGTACACAGAGACAACAGGACCAGTGATGACTGGTACTGTAATAGCTTCTGGTAACCTTGAAGCAGAGTTGACTCCACTTTTTTCTGCACCTCCAAAAATGGACACTCCTGTCCCCCCTACACCTGTTGAGATCCTTCCCACCACCCCTGCGCTAGGACCTGTCTGAGATGCTGGCACACTCTCCATGTTCCCTGTATCTACCAGTTCTCGCCTTCCCTCCTCTGAATGTGGGCTATAAGGTGGAGGACGCTCTGATAACAACCTATCCAACAAGCTGTCGTCCGTATCACTCCCATCATTTCCATTTTCCCCTCCGTTCCTATTCTGAGAATCTCCCTCTCTCATCAGCATTGGATACAACCTTTCTCCCTCAATAGTGTCTATATCCCATCTCTTAAGTTGTGCATCCCATCGTGTTTCCTGACATGCCCTCATAGCCTTCTTCATCTTTCCTTGGAATCTCTCCCTGTTCTTTGCAAGTGCTGCTCGCATCCATGCGTCGAATGCCTTAAACTATGTTGGTCTAGGCAAAGGACGAAGCGCAAACATCACTCCTGTCACCTTGTGCAACCCCTCCAACCGAAATGAACCATAGCGTGGAAATGCCAAATCCCCCTCTTTTTCAGTGATCTTATGCCAATTTTTAAGCCAAATTATGGTATGGAGTCCTACTTTTGTCACCATATAATGTGCTGGAGTATCCTCAGGTGGCTCTTCTTCCCCCACTTGAGTAATGATTCCCTGCTCCTCTCTGAAAAGATCTCACAATACCCTAAACAATTACATGATTTCATCAAAATTTTCCTCTTGACGGACAAGATTTCCTTAATCACAACTTCCTGATGACTACCAACCAATCCCAGCGCGACGTTACACCAACCAACCTATCACAGCGCGGCACACTCTGACGCCACCTTTACTCCTCACAGCAGCTCACCTTCCTTCACAATTTCTCCGTCCACTCCCACAAGCAACTTAAACTCCGTAATTGTCTTCCGTCTACAAGATCGATAGAATTCAATCATCCAAGAACATCCACACACGGCAACCTTTGACCTGCGCTGGTCACCCGAATCAGTATAGTTCACCTCTGTACACAAGGTTTACTAAACGATTCCCATAAGTCCCATTCACACAAAGTTCCCTTTCTTAGGTGGATCTGTTGATGACCTCTCACGACTACTCCTCAAATCTCGGGTCAGACAATAACAATAACTCAGTGTCTTATACACCATTTAATATATCCCGGGATCTTAGGCCACTTCGGGACCTGAAAGTCAAATCTCAATCCCTGGACCACGTCTGGCCCGAAACAATATTCACTCGACCCTCACACAAACTCCGCCAGACATCATGCAATCACTTAATTCCCGCAATCTATCACACTACGCATTCCTATTGATACTCACTCCTCTGTTCGCCGCTGTTCTCGCCACACCATCAAGCCCCGTCATTCTCCACCAAAGCCCGTCTCTCTCCGTTCTTGACCATTGGGCTCTATTTTGGGGCTCAGTGGTTCTAAGTCTCTTTTCCCGATTTTTCTGTATTCTCCCCCCGCTTCATGTGAGAACCATCCTACTCTGCTACCAACTGAAGGAGCCGGATCAGCATGTTCTAGATCTGTTCTAAAACCTCAAGTCGATGGCACTTTTTCTCAGCATGAGAGCGTAGAGGGGAGTGAAATTGTTAACAATGTCAATTAATTCAGTTGCAGTTCTCTAGGCCGATTAAGAATCACAGACTACTAAATAAGGTTAGTTCATTTATTACAAAGCTAAGAACAACTGGACATACAGACACCTCAAGATGAGGGTGTAGAAATACATTGGAACCAAAATAAAGCCAAATCTACGAATAAGGTTAAGGCGGTGCAGCAAACACACGATGATTAATTCAAGAATCAGGATGCAAAAGATTAAAGAACAAGAGTCCAGGTTCCCCTGCATCAAAGGTTGATGTAAATTAAGCATTAATCTGTCCCTACACTAGCGCTAACATGACATCCCTAAATAAGCATTCTGCGGGGCAGGATCGGTTAAGGTGTCAGTGTGTGGAGTCTTCCTCAGAAGTCTCTCTACTTCAGTTGGGTCAAGAAACATAAAGGTACTGAGACAGAGCTCGCTCTAAGATGCTCTCTCTCCAAAGGCATAGAAAAGTGGCGCGCTTTCCCTACTTACAATACTCCAAATATCTCAGGTGTCTTCCCATGATTCTTTTCAGGTTACGCCATCCGATCAGGCTACATTCTCATAGGTAGTTTTCCATGGGACGACGATTACGTGCAAACAGTAGCACAATGACCTTGATTCCCAGGCCCGCTCCCGTGAGAAAATACAATTCTCCTTACCGGCGTTAGCTCCCAATGTATCCTCTTCTCTCTTTGCCGAACTCCTAAAACAAAGACATTATTCTAACCAACAAGGCCGTTTCTTCCACCTGCAACATAAACGTGAGAAAGAACAGAATCTAACATGAACATGAAATTTGATTATTAATTCAAATGCAAGAGCTTCCAGGGAAGATGCATTTCAGGCCTACAAATTCAGCTAACATAAGAGAAAATAACATGGACTTTACGAAGTTATATAGAAATTGAGACATATACAGTTAATATTTTCATCTACATTTAAACGGCACAATTATTAAGCACATTCAATAATAAAATGTTTGTCAGTTGCACAACACGGGTGTTTTCCCGTTAGTGTTCTCTGCTTATTACATTTGATTTTTTACAGAATTTTGGCCTACACGCATCACATTCATGTTATTTCATTACATTATACATGATCCTAACACTTAGATTGCGGATGAAATATACGTGTGTTTATAATGCACCCTTACAATGAAAAATGGATTTTCCTCTACATCACAGGTATACATATGGATTGTTGCTATTTACAAACAAACACACTGACAGCACACACACGCACCATTTGCACGCTGCAGAACACTTCACCTTTCCCGTATTGTGCTTCATGCAAGCAGACATATGCCCAGCACATGCTTTCATTGCACGCTCACTGCACAGCACTACACCTCTCATGTAATGTATTCCTCACAGATATACATTCACCCAGTACATGCACTAACCACACATGCACTGCACAGTACCGCCCTATCTCGGTACTGTACCCTTACCAGACACACATACATCCAGCGCAGAGTCACTACTTTTGTGCTATGCAGCACTCCACATCTACCTAACATAGACCAAGGAGTCTGTTAAGCAAATAGAAGCAGAACTTTTGGTGAGCGAGCCTATAGGCCTAACTCCAGTGGCACAGGGTAAAATGGTCCTGTTCGCTACTACCGATCACTACACAGAATACTGCCACCACTGCACTCGAACTTCTTAACTCCTGGTGAGGACAGTATCCTTCCAACACTATGAGGGTAGCACTTTGGGTGCCCCTCCCAGTCAAACAAGACCACGTTCCGGGAGACAGGCCTGTAAGGGTGCACAGGTATGATCTGTGTTCGCCTCTGACAAAAACTCTGCATTAGGGATCCAGGCAACAGTGCAGTTGGGAACTCAGGGCACGGTGCACGTATCGTACCAATCATATGATTTCCGTCCCAACAATGCGAAATATGTAAGATTCTGAGAATGTCAAGGGTGTGCACTTACACCCTATTTTGTACTGTTCATTCTCTGCTCAAACAGAAAATATTTCAGAGATATCTGATTTGAGCAGAAAATGTCTCACAGTCCACTCGTATATATCTTCCATGCTTTTTTAACATGAGGGATGTCCCCGCATTCAGGGCCTTATTTACAAGCCCCTTGCGCAGCCAATACACCACTTTCCCCATATTAAAAGTGACGCACCAGCGGTGCAAGGGGCTTGTAAATAAGGCCCTCAATTTTCAATGAGAGACGGCAAAAGTTGCGACGCATAACTTTGCTTTATTTTCCTGCATTTTCAGCAAAAACTCTTGTGATTTTGTCCATCCCTTATTAGGGAAGTCTTAGAATTAAGGGGCAGATTTACAAGCCCCTTGCGCCACTTTTGCGTCACTTTTCCCATGTTAAAAGTGACGCAAAAGTGGCGCAAGGGGCTTGTAAATCTGCCCCTAAGTTTACACACAATCTGAAGTCCTGGCGCAGTGGAAAGAAATTCATTTTTGCTATGCAAAAATTGAACTAGAACGAAGTCTAAATCGTAACCTAAAAACGCTTAGGCACTGTCAAAAAAGTAGTTTTATGCTCCCAAATGATATAAAATCTGCCATGCAGAGCAGTGCTAATGAATGCGATTTAACAAGTGTGACAGCCCTGTTTTGGACATGATTGCCATGTGCCATTAAAGGTGTAGCCTTTCATCCAATAAGAGCAAGTGCTGTACCATTAAAAAGCATCACTGCTCTGATTAGAAATGTTGCTAGAGTTGATATAAAAGCATTATAATGTTGCTAAGCGGTGCTGTTACCATCCTATTACAAGTAATATTTCTTGGCTGAGAAGAGTCACTGCTGTTCCAGTAAAAGTCTAGGAGCCTGAATGCGAAGTGTTATTGTTTCCCACACTGCCTTACAGTGTGCATTACACCTGCTTGGGAGGGCAAAGGTGGACTCGAGATTTCATGACCAGTTAGTTCTTGTCCTCTGATTAGAGTCTGCCACCAAGAAAAACCTTCAAATGCCCGGGTAGTCAGATGAAGTCGAATGCTAACCAATTTCTAAAAATTCCATTTCTTTGCAGCTGCAGGAACCAAAGCACAGGTAGAGAGTGATGTGTGCCAAATAACATAGGAGCAGATTTACAAGGCCCTTGCGCCACTTTTGCGTCACTTTTCCCATGTTAAAAATGACGCAAAAGTGGCGCAAGGGCCTTGTAAATAAGCCCCATAGTGTGGTCAAATGGGGAATCCTGCATTATATCCAAGTGTGTCTACTTAATGAATACATCACACAAGCAGTATATTTTTCACAAACTCTGAGCCAGATTTATATCATAGTGGTGAGGAAACTCTGTCGCAACTGTGAGGGAGTTCTCTCCCTGGCAAGACTATGGTCTGCCCACCCGATTAAAATGCAGGCAGACCACAGTTTGATGACAGTGTAGATCTTCACCAATGGCCTGACAGAGTAAGGGCCATCAGTGGTTGGCTATATGTCGTTCAGCCTAATATAGATGGACGGACATTTAGCCGTTTTCAATGCCTGTCACCGCCAGGAAAAACCTGGTGGTAAGGGGCATTGAAAAGTTTTCAATTCCCCATTGCCATGGGAGGAAGCTCCCATGGCAACGGGCATTGGTTTTTTTATTTAAAAAAAAATTATAATAATTGTTTGGGATTTTCTTTTTATAAAATTGAAATAAAATTGTAACTTTGACAGACAGCTCCACATTTTTGATGGAGCCGTCCGTCAAAATGTTAATGCATTGGCAGGAACCACCTTGACGGCAGTTCCAATCAATGCTTGAAATGTCTACCGGGCTGACAGACATTTCAAACTTTGGCAGGCAGCACCTTCATAAGGGCAATGGAGTAATTTACTCTGTCACCTTGGCGGAGGATGGGCCATCCGCCAAAAATAAATATCAGGCCCTGTCTTTAACAACTATGCTCAGACACACATACACACGCTCCCGTATAAATACATTTTTTGTTTTAAAAATCCAGACCATTGTATATGTCAAGGCCAGTGGCGTACCTATGCCTTAGGCTACCTGTGGCAGCCCCTGCGTTTGCCGCCCGTGGCGGGCAAATGTAAGAGCGGGGGAGGGTGCTGACGATTCCTGCAGCCTTGCCACCCGCGGCGGCCACAGTTAAGAGCGGTAGGGGAGGCCACCCCCCCCCTTGCTACGCCACTGGTCAAGGCTATCTTCTTCAGTTATATTTCCTTGTCTCGTCTCTTTCTGGTTTATATACACAGAGCTAGACACCAGTAGTGGCAGCTCACAAATCGATATCTGCATGTTCCAAGGCTGTACATGAAAAAACAAAAATGGAGCTGAAATGAAAACACACAGAAACAGCACTAAAGAAATAGTCTACTCTTTTTCCACAAAAAAATTAACAGATGGTAAATTATCTGAGTTGGGAGAAGGGAATCCCCTTTCACATATGCGGGGTGTGACATCTCATATATTACCCCACCCCCTATGCATCCTCACCTTCATGCAGAGCAAGTCAACCTCTGTAGTATGCACGCTCTATGACTATGTGAATGCAGTTTACTTAAGACCATAAGTCTCTCTTGCATACCCTTTGTGCTGCTACGGTCATTTGCGGGGTTCCAAACATTAATATAGGATGGCACTAAAGGTGAATGCCCCTGTGGCCGAAGTATGGAATCAGGCCTGTTGCAGTCCCGGGCGCCACATCACGAAGGTGGGGGGAAGGATGGGCGGGAGCGGCGGGTGGGGGTGGGGGGTGGTAGGAAAAATAATCATTTTAAAAAACTGAGAGAGCAGGGTCGGGATTGGTCTGAGCTGCCTGCTCTGCTGCTTAGACACTGTCTGTGACCCTGAGGCATTTCTCCAACCCGGCTGTGAACACAGCCACGTTCACAGCAGAGTATTCGAGAAATAGAAGTGGGCATGTAGGTTTGGCCGGCCTAGGATAGCCGGCCAAACATACATGCGCACTTCTAAGTGCCTCCACCTGCCTGTCATGGCCCGGCCTCACCCTCCACGCATGTCAAACCCAGTCAAAGAAAAACAAAATGATATTGTTTCATTATAATTTTATTTTTCTTTGAGTGGCTCTGACGAGGGGGGCGACATTCTTCCGCCATTACGGAGGAGCCGCCCCTGGCCTGTTGGTTTTAGAAGTACAGCACTATATTGTGAAAAATAAACATTCTTTGACATCAGAGCGCTTTCTTGACTTGTCAGTGGTATAAAGCAGCATGCAAATGCAATGATAAAATAATAAAATACAACCTTATCATCAAACAAACTACTTTAGTGTTTTATTAACCTCAAAATATGTCATAAGCAAAAGCTTTGGATTTGCGATTTTTAGGTCTTGATTTTGACAGATTGCTTACAATATGCATAGATTTTGACTTGGATCTGCCCCTTCTAACCTTTGGATTTCTTCAACCAGCCTTTTTCAGCAATTGGCTTAAGACCAGGGCACAAGTCCTAAAAAAAGAAGTGGAGGGACGCTGATGTCACGACAGGAAGTGACGTCACGAAAGGTGGCTTGCACCATCAGACTCATTGCCTCCCCTCGCTCACCCCTTAGATGCGATTGCATCAGAGAAGCCAGCGCTTGAGCAGTGTTCTGAATGAGCTCCGATCTCGCCCCAGAGAGGCCAAAGAGTGAATGTGTGGCTCCATTTGCTCCAGTTATCGAGCTCCCGGTAAAATAAGTGGGGGGACGCCGTCCACCCGCGTGGTACCCCGACTCGAGCCCTGCTTAAGACATTGTCAATTGCATCTTGGTTCAGCTCTGTGGAGAATTCATCACTGACCTAATACAATTGGCTGTTTAGATTTGCACATGTGCAATCTCTTGAGTGCTTGCAGTGACCTGCATGAGGGACTACTTTACAACTAAAACCTTCTCTGTCCTCTTCTGCTGGTCACACCCATGTGACTTCCTTAGCTCCTCTTCCATTCCTCCTCTTTTCTCTCCCACCTCAACCTCTTCATCTGTGTACACATCATTCCCCACACCCACCCTCTTGTCTCTTACTCTCAACCTTCCTTCGCCTGTGCGCTCCTCCTTCCCTCTTATCTGCCACACCTACAAACCTCCCTCTTGGACCTCATTCCCCTCTGCGCTCCTTGCTCCTCGTTCTCGCCATTCACCCCCCAGCGGTTTCTCGTTACCTTTGTGAATTTCTTTCTTTGTCAAGAGGACAGTTGCTAAAGGACTCTTTATTGTAGTCCGTCCTTTCTTTTTAAGCCACAGACACTAAAGGGAAATTGAAATAGAATCAAATATAGGAATGTTCAGAGGCATGGGAGCCTTCAAAAGAGTCCCCTTTTGTTACTTGTCTGCCATTAATGTCCTTATGTTGCACGTGCCAGCACATACCCAGACGTAATTGCATTGCCAGTGTAAGTTTAATAAGGTGCTGCAAGCGCTCACTCGTCAAAGTCAAGGCCGCTTGTTCATGCAACAAATATTTAAAAGTGAACATGACTGAAGTCTGCATGATTTTGCAAAAAAACGTCAGTATTGTTATGAAAGGTGATGACTATATTCCATTATGTATAATAAATGTAAGACCTCCAAAGCATTCTCAATTGACTTGGTGGCATTGTTTGAGTGAAAAATGGCGCCGCTGTTTGAGTGAAAAATTGTGCCACTGTTTTCGAAGGGTTTAATACCTCTGGAATACGGAATATTTCCCTGGCCAACCAGATGGCCTTAAAAGGGAGCATTGATTTGAATTTTTGACTCAATTCTAAGCTCAGCAAAAGTATGGCGTAGGCGCATGAAACAAATGGGTCAATGTCAGCGCTTTATTTGAGCCGGTGGTTGCAGGTGGGGCTCACAGGCACTCAATTTTGGGGACCAGCACTTATTTTTCCTCATAGGACTTTGAACCAGAGCAAGAGGGAGAGAAATACAAAAGGGGAAAAGGAGGAACATGAGGATGGAAAAATTGTGAAAAAGTAAGAATGCATGGATGAAAAAGAACCTAAAGAGTGAAAGAAATGGGCGGGGATTGTAGGGTGGGTGAAAGCGTCACAAGGTGTAATTACCAGGCTTCTGAGCACTAATTCTTCTACAAATTAAGCACTTGGCAGTGCGTGTGCATTTGAGTGGAGAAGGTGAAATTAGGGCTTTTAAAGACTGGGTGGGAAATCAACATCTCTTTGAGCCTCAACAGAGGACAATAAAACAAATCTGGTGTCCGTAGCTTCCCAATGCTTTCTGACAGAGTTACAGCACTGGCAGGGCTTTAAGTGGGCCGGGTCTGTTCGGGTCTGAGCACCGGCAGTTTTTTTTTGAGGCCCTCGAAACGGGTCTCTATCGGGCTCTATTTTCGCGGCTGGCAAAGGTAGTCCTTTCTTTCTTTTTTTTTTTTTTTTCTGGACTGCATTGAGAGCTCAGTTTCCTCACTGAGTAGTGGAGGTCACGGCATGACGTCGTGGTGCCAGTGTGGGATGGTGAAAACCGAGACTTTTAGAAACAGGTATCACTTTCTCTTTCCTGCTTTCGTTTATTTGCTCCCCTGTGAAATGGATCCAAAAAAGAAAAACACTTTTGCTGGAAACGTCCTCTTTTTCTGACTTTTTTCAATTTCTAAGTGCAGCCTCGGGGTGGAGAGAACTAAAACATTCAAAATATGAAAAGTAACTAGCTAAAGCAAGACAGAGTGGTTGCAAGGTGGCCAGGTTGATTTATTCACACCTAAACACATTAGCGCCACTTTACAGTGTTTGCCAGTGAAGCGCTACTTTTGTTTTCTCGTCTCTCTTTGAACAACATTGTTTTCCCTTGGTGGGAAAGTGCACTATTCCTGGAGGTACTGAAATACCTACTTGATGGGTGAATTGGAAAACAAAATGGATACTGCGGCTCTGTGTTCACGAATGTGGTCTTTTTAAACCATACTGCTTACGTTTTGTAACGATATAAGCAATGGGCATTGAAACGGGTCCCTTCTGGGCCCTGTAGTCATGGCCTTACCTTTTCGGGCAAAAGCACTCACTAATTTCTGAATAATGAGTGTAAAAAGAAAAAGGTAACCATGTTGTTCCTGCTTACATTTCATGTGCTTTACTTAATCTTGCATTCTCTATGAGTGTTTGCTTTTTCTAGGATGTTGTTCATTTTTTTTTTTTTTGGCAGCATATTGCTCTTGTCTAGTGCGTAATTTGAATTGAGTCACATCCAGGTGTTTATAGCGGGTCAGTGCAGTGCAAGTTTCTCTCAGTTGGGCAGTATGGTGTTCAGTGGGGGAGAGGATGTGGCACTATGGTCAGAGCTTCGGAATTCGGAACTGGGGAACCAGGTTCAGCCTTCATGACCAGTCCACCAGACCACTCCCGCTGAGAGAGCACATTCCCATGCTAGACCTTAGAAGGCCCCGCAAGATCTTAAAAGCCCTGGTGTCTTAGCACCAGCAGGTGGACCCTAGCAGTGGCAAGTGTGGGTTAACCTTGAAGGCCTGTCCGCCACAATTTATTCTGAAGTTCACCTCCAGTCTTGCAGGCAGGCCTATGAAGCAGCACACCATAGAGTGACAGTGACTCTGTCACTGAGGTCAAAGGACCCTTGAGCAGGGTGGCTCTAGGGCAGTGCGACCGCACCAGGCGCTGACCACCCGCGATCCGTGCAGCTAACAGCAGTGGGGCAGAGGGGCCGGGTAAGGGGGATTTCAAGGGACTATGCCGAGGGAAAATTAAATAATTAATTTTCCTTCACCATCATCCTCGAAACCCCCCTTACCCGGCCCCACCGCTGTTACCTGCACGGACCGCGGGTGGCACTGACTTCAGGTGGGGGCGTCCTGTTTGCAAGTATAATATGGTTTTAAAAGCACTTGTTGTCTCCTTCCTGGCCTCCAACAATTGTTGGCAACAATAAAAATGTCATGATAACTCCAGGGATTAATGTTCTTAGTAGAGAGAGATGGTGTTTTGTCTAGTGGACGTTTTGACTCATGGAAAGGAAGCGCAGAGGATTAATGTGCCCACTGCTAAGAACATGTACCATGCAGATCACAAAGTGCACATAATGTAAATAGGTCAGTGGGTTACTGCTTTTGTCAGAGAGACCCTATTGTTACTTGCAGTTAATAAGTTAAAATCCTAACATAGAACAGTGAGCTATTAACTGTCATGTAAGAGCTGCATGCAAACTGCAAGGTATAAATTAGAGCGTTATGGTTTTTCCCCCAGTCTTTGATTATCCTAATGTTGCAAAAAAGAGTTCATTTGGGTAGAAATCAATTCTGATTATTAAAGAGAACCCCCAAGTATTACGTTTTAAATTCTGAGTTTGTGTTTCTCCAGACCAATCACTATTAAACTATGCTGCCTACTAGTATGGTTGTCATGTGACTCCTACACCTTATAGTCCTTTGTCTTATGTAACATTTCCTATACAGTGATTTACACACGTATGATTGATTGTCTCTGTGTAATGTGTGTGATGTAAAGTGCTCTGACACCCTACACTGGTATTAGTGGTGCTGTAAATTTTCTGATACTTTATTATTTTGACATTTTTAAACATGCTAACAGTATCCACAAAGATTTTTCCTTATTAGTACCAGTGGAACATACAAGTGCAGCAGTGAGAAAGTTGACCAGTCAACCTTTGCAATGGGCCATCTACTTTGCAGCAACACAAGTCACATTTTTTTGTAACTTTTGATCCGTTTGAGCTATAAACAATTTATTAGTTAAAATCGTCAGATTATACAGCAGTATTATGTGGCAAATATGGCAGAGCCATAATTATGTGGAAAACATTTGCAAACTAGGATATTTTGCCATTCATGTTTGAACTGCTCTTGTGGAAAAAGGGTGGGGAAGTGCTGATGACAGAAACTCCATGGCTGGGAGACGAATGGCTTGCGATTCCACTTTTAAGGATATTTGGGACATTCTGTGATTGGAAACGTATCCCACTTTGTGAATGTATTTTAATGTCAATAACTCATATTAAACCTTAAATAAACATGTGTATCCATTGGTTAAATTAAATAATGTAATAAGCTGTAACCGGTTAGTGAAATGGGAAACAAATACTAAAAATTGGGATATTTTGCTCTTTCTGCCACACCTCTGACTCCGCCGAGAAACCCCAGCAAAATAGACACAGTGAATATCTTCAAGGGTTTGGGGGACCCTGCAATAGATTTCTAAGTAATGTAAATAATTTTTACATGTTTTTTAAAGTGTTTGGTATTTTTATGGCTTATACTTATTAAATATACCTTTTTGCCTATTTTATTATCCTTTGCTGGATGCGACTTCATGATTTTCTTAAGCTCACAATGCTAGTTATCTTGATTTAGACCACGCCCCTACTCGGATAGGCCACACCCCTTGAAGAGATTTGCCACGCCCCTTTTAGAGCACCCCCAGTTTTTTTTTCCCACTTAAAGCCCTGAGTACTGGCCTTGACTTCTTTCAGTGAAGGCACACACTTCGCCTACCAGCATCAGGTTACCTGGACCCCACATTGGCATTTCAAAGCTCCTCGAATTCCTCAGTAAGGGGATACAGCCTTTACAACGCGGGCTGAGCCATGCATGCCGTTTCCCCTCAAGCAGTACCACGATTGCCTTAACCGCGCATGTGCCTTAACCACGCATGTACTAGGTTAAGGCAGTGCGCAGTTTAGATGCTGGGATGGACGGACACAGGAAGAGGAAGGATCGGGAGAGGACGCAATCAGTTAAGTGGGGCTGGGGCCGGATTTTGGGGTGGTGAGGGTAGTTTTTAAGGGTTGGGGGTAGTTTTTAGGGCTCAGGGGGGCTTGGGGGTAGTATTTTGGGCTTGTGAGATCGGGGTAGTTTTCAGGGCTGGGGGGGGGGTCGAGTTGTTTTTAGAGCTCGAGGGAGTTGGGTACCTTTTAAGGCTTGGGGGTCAGGGTAATTTTTAGGGCTCGGGGGTCGGGTAGTTTTGAGGGCTCAGGGAGGGGTCGGAGTAGTTTTTAGGGCTCAGGGGGGTCGGGTAGTTTTTAGGGCTCAGGGCAGGGGAGGCTGGGGTGTGATCTTTACCACACATAACCCTTTACCATTCATGCCTTTACCATGAAATTGCGTGGTAAATGCGTGCGTGGTAAAGGAAAGCTTTGTTCAGACGCATTCCTTGTTGTAGAGGCACATGTGGTTTAGTCATGCGTGCCTCTGTCATACAACCCTCAGTGGGTTTTGGCGAAAATGACAACAGTGAGTGCTTTGGGACATAAATTGTATGAAACCAGCTAGACCTCTTTCTAAAAGGTACTTCACATACAATTTTCATGGTAATACGTGTATTTTCGTTTACAAACGTTCACTAATGAATTTTGGGCACCAATGGTGTGTCAGGTGCTGTCTAAAATGAAGTCCCTAATCTCGAAAATGGCAGAAATATTTGCTGTGCGTCTCTCTCCCTGGAACCATGTCCCTGAAGTCTCTACTAGCCCGGAAGCGTTATTAATCTCAGACAGGTGACCTTTATGCCAGCTCATTAGCATAAAGCTCTAAGGAAAAGGAAAAGTCATTATAGAACAATTTATATGCAAATACGGAAGAGGTTGGAGAAAGGAAGTTCGTCAGAGGTCGCCAGAAAGAGCACCTGTCATTCGGGTGTGAAATGGCCCAAGTTGAAAGTCTTACGTCAGCTAGTCATGCGTCAAAATGGTCCTAGTTGAGGGTAGCACGGGTGCAAAGAAGTGTGAAGTAAACAGGCAAATGAAACTTCAAAATATAGGAAGCCTGCAGTGACAAAGGAATACTTTGATATTCTGTGTTGTCTGAAGGTATGTGTCTATGAACAGAGTCCCACTGACCTTTACGGCAATGTGGCAGCACCAGCAGGTCTCATCTGACAGGTCACTGTGTGGCCGGCTTTTTGGCTCTTTGTGAGCCTTTTTGATGGTCTGGTGGGCTGGCTTTTACTATTGATTTCCCTGATATTACCACAATCATTGCAAAACTAAGGGGATGATGGAAGGAGTGTTGAACATTGCAAGCACTCACCCCCAGTCAACTGATCTGGGTTTAATCCATCATCATTCTTTAGCTCACTCCGCCACCCCAGTTCAGACATGGCCATATGCAAATCAGTCTGACCCTGTGCCTCATGGGAACAGTCCAGCCCGAACTGCCAAGCCATGTCTTCCCTGGACCGGAAACAAGCATCCTGGGACTGGTTTCTGGCTTACAGCCGTCATCAGCCAGGCTATCTTGAATCCAGTGGCAAAGTGAGCAAGGGACCCACGTCTGGGCATACCCTGCCAACTTGGGGCGAACATAGCAAAACCAAAGGGGATGATGGATGGAGTGTTGAACATTGCAAGCACTCACCCCCAGTCAACTGATCTGGGTTTAATCCATCATCATTCTTTAGCTCACTCCGCCACCCCAGTTCAGACATGGCCAGACGTGGGTCCCGTGCTCTCCATGCCACTGGAATCAAGCTATCCTGGCTGAAGAGGGGTGAAACCCCGAAACCGGTCCTAGGATGATTGTTTCCAGTCCAGGGAGTACCTGGCTTGGCAGTTCGGGCTGGACTGTTCCCATGAGGCACAGGGTCAAGACTGATTTGCATATGGCTGGGCTCAAACTGGAATGGCATGGTGAGCTAAAAAACGATGAATTTAGGCCCAGATCTCTGTACTGGGGTGAATGTATGACATTGTTCTGCATTCTGTCCATCACCTGTTGTTTTTGCATTTGTCACCCCGAGTGGGACGGGTATGCCCAGACGTGAGTCCCGTGCTCTCCATGCCACTGGAATCAAGCTATCCTAGCTGAAGAGGGGTGAAACCCCGAAACCGGTCCTAGGATGCTCGTTTGCAGTCCAGGGAGGACCTGGCTTGGCAGTTCGGGCTGGACTGTTCCCATGAGGCACAGGGTCAAGACTGATTTGCATATGGCTGGGTTCAAACTGGAATGGCATGCTGAGCTAAAAAACGATGGATTTAGGCCCAGATCTCTGTACTGGGGTGAATGTATCACATTGTTCTGCATTCTGTCCATCAACTGTTGTTTTTGCATTTGTCACCCAGAGTGTGACGGGTATGCCCAGACGTGGGTCCCGTGCTCTCCATGCCACTGGAATCAAGCTATCCTGGCTGAAGAGGGGTGAAACCCCGAAACCGGTCCTAGGATGCTTGTTTCCAGTCCAGGGAGGACCTGGCTTGGCAGTTCGGTCTGGACTGTTCCCATGAGGCACAGGGTCAAGACTGATTTGCATATGGCTGGGTTCAAACTGTAATGGCATGGTGAGCTAAAAAACGATGGATTTAGGCCCAGATCTCTGTACTGGGTTGAATGTATGACATTGTTCTGCATTCTGTCCATCAACTGTTGTTTTTGCAATTACCACAATCATTGCCTGCAGCAAGCACACAAGAAGTCAGTCTCCCATACCTTGCAAAACACCTGCACAGTGTGTCTTTACAAGTTTAAATTGCCCTCATGCCCAAATATGTGACACATTTTAGCTATATGATTCGCTAATGGGGGCTACTTTTGTTTTGATGCCCAGGCCTATTTTCTGTCCCAGTATGAGCATATGAGCATTTGCATGGTGCAAACCTATCTGGAAAGCAACGGAGCACTGTACAGAGTAGATACGGGGAAACTGTTGCATTGTATTGGCACATACATGGCTGTTTCCATACCCTCGAAAAGCCAAAAGCGCTTTTCGATCGTTGAGTATGTAGCTACTCCCTTGCATCATTCATATAGCTGCAAGATCTTAGCCCTGATGAGATTGTGGAAGCAGTCTGATTTTCATTAGGTTCCTGGGTACCTTTTGGGTGTATAGTTGAAAGAGTGTTGGTGGTACTTTATTCTTTGTGTGAAATGGTTGTGTGGTGGCTCAAGTGTACCTTACTCACCTGAGTATGCAAAAAGTGATGGAGGGATTGCTTGAATTAAGCTGAGCCATTGGTAATCACTTGTGGCCGCATCCCAGTCCATCGTTATTCTGCACAGCATGTCACCTCAGTTTGGACCAAGCCATATGCAAATCAGTCTTCATCCTGCTCCAATGGGAACAGTCCAGTCTCAACTGCCAGGCCAGGTCCTCCCTAAACTTGAAGCTGCAGCTGTCCTCAAGTCGAAAATTAAAAGTGTCTTTAAAAATGCTAGTTTATCAAGGAATTTGTCAAATTTGATTAATAAAGTGTAACTCACTGAAATGTTTGTGGCACACTGAATAGCAGAGTGTCAGTGAGTTAAATATTTAGGGAGGGCCGTTGTACAGAACAGCAACGTTACCAGGGTTAGTGACTCCTGGAAGTCTATCAGGGCTCGGAAGGGAGACATCAGTATGGGAAAGTCTTGAATTTTTAATGTCCTTAAAAGTAGAAACCATGCCAAAAACAAATGCAAGTAGGGATAAACAATGCCTTCAGTTGTGATCAGCATGGAAATATGTTGTTCCCAGTAGTGGCGAGCAGCAGCATATAAGTGAACGAACGACTGTTCTTTCAGCTATGAACATGTGGACCCCCAACAAAAATATGTACATCAATTTCCTGCCTCAATAGCAAACAGCATAAATAAATCATACCACCTGGTAAAGCTGCCAAGTTCAGGGCTCATGTTGTGATCACCAGGAACTATGGGGCCTATTAGCAATAACCGGCGATAATTATCGCTAAGCGCAGTTAGCGCTTGGATAATTATCGCCGGCTATCGCAGGTTTCTATCGGGGAGATAGCGTGCTATCAGCAACGCTTATCTCCAAAGCGATAGAAACCCTGGAGAACAGTGTGAATATCGCTTGAAAACAAGCGATATTCACACTGTGACCAGTGTTAGCTTGGCGATAGGGCGAGGGAGATTTAGCCATGTAATCCACCTCCCATTGGATTACATGGCTAAGTCAGGCTGGACCAGGCATTAACAAACCAGCGCTAAACGTGTTTAGCGCTGGTTCGTTAATCACCTCCCCTGCCTCGCTAATAGGCGATAGCGAGCTTAGCGACTGTTTCCAGTCGCTTTTAGGTTGGGAACGCCTACTTTGCATGCCATTAGCGATAAATATCGCTGGCATGCAAAGCGGCACCCAACCCGGTCGCTATCGCCTAAAAGCTGTCGCTAACAGCAGTTAGCGACAGCTTGCTAATAGGGCGTTAGAATTATCGCCGCTTTAGCGGGAAAAGTCCCGCTAAAGCGGCGATAGAGCCCTTGATAATATGCCCCTATGTTCCCAATAGTCCAGCAAGTGAAGACATCCTACTTTCATTGGTGATCAGCAGGATTAAGCATGTCCCTTGGTAAGAAGCCAATGGAATAAATCATGCTGAAATTAGTAATTGGCAGGAAAAATAATGTCTCTTTAGTGATCAATAAATCATGTTATTATAATCGATCGCATCAAAATTCGCTCACACCAAAAAACAGAGCAAGCCAGTCCATATATTGTGATAATTAAGCATGTCATGTCTCCAGTAGTGATTAACCAGAATAAGCCATTTCCACCTTGGTGAACAGAAGGAACACATCTTGCCTCCAGTGCTGATGAGAAGAATAACATCATGAACCCCTTAACATCATGCAGCCCATCTGGGATCTTATCAGCAGTCTTCCCCTTGCCGACAGCAACAGACTCATGACTTCATTCACTTGGTGCCTGATGGACCTTGCACCTCAGTAATATTGGGCTAAAATGGCAGGGGATCATGAGGCTGTATCACTGCGATTCTGGGACCAGCTAATATGTTATTATATTACACATTTTTATATAGTGCACCTTTTATTAGAACATTAGCATGTTGAGAGCTCCATTAAAGATAATGTAGTGACTCAGGGATAATGGTTAGTAGAGGCCTTGTGCGTCAGTATTCCAATGTTTGTCTTTATGGTTCTCCCTTTTTGATTTAGAGCATTGTACCCTCCATGGGTGGAATGTTCTAGTAGTCTTATAGCCTTTCTGCCTCGGGCAATCCTGATTGTTAAAGACCTGTGGTTCTGGCCTATGACTCAGATTCAGAGCCTTTAACATGAACTCTTGACAATAGTGAGAGTCTTGTAGTATACATTAACTCCTCATCTCTTCCTTGTCTGGGCACTTACACCATGAGGGTGGGCCCTCCACTGCCTACCTAGAATGAAAAAAGTCAAAACATCATTCCGCCAAATATGCTAAGAAAGGACTGGCCCTACCCAGTGACTTTCTGTTTTATTTGCCTCTTCTGAAAGGCAGTCGCTCTGCTCTTACTGCGTCTTTAGCGGTAATTCCCGCTCTCTTGCCCTGTTTGGTCCTTTTCACTTTTGCTTTATGTACCAGTGTTTTATTTCTAATGGGTTTTATATCAATGTATCGTTTATATGATTTATTTACTAGAGAAACAAAGAATTTACAGAGAGGCATTCCTCCATACTCAAAGGTAGGCAGACTTACAGCAGAGGCTGTGTCAGGGAAGCTACAATTGGGCCAGTGCAGTGCAGGTTCGCCCACTTAGGCATTGCAGGCATTGCCCCCAACTTCTTTCCCTTGTCCGTGTGAGACTTGAAAGCTGTACCTCACAGGTTCAGGCTCACACATGGACATGGGAAAAAGTACACATCTACAGTGCATTTCTTGACAGGCAAGGTGACCTTGCCCAGGCAGCCTTACAGCAGAGGCTGTGTCAGGGAAGCTATTATTGGACCAGTGCAGTGCCATCTCGACCTCTTGGGCATTCAGGCGTTGCCCCTGACTTCTTTCCCTTGTCTGTGTGAGACTCAGAAGCTGTACCTCACAGGTTCAGGCTCACAGATTACCAGGGGAAATAGCACAAAGCTACATTGCATTTCTTGACAGGCAAGGTTGTTGCCGGAGGAAAGAAAATGCAACACGACTTCTGTTGGCAATATGGTATAAGTTTAATATAAACGTACACGAAAGGTCAGTCAGCTCTGTGGAACTGGAATCTGAGCTTCAACTTACAATAGGCGAGCAGTTTCTTTTATGCAATTTGTTCAAAAAGTAAATACGTGACACATTTTGTATATTAGATAACGCATCAGCTTGAGCACAACATTATATCAAAAGTATACTTTTTATAAAAACAATCACATGTCTAAGGAAAGCGATTAATGTGCACATGCATCTCAATTGCTGTTTGTACTACCAGTTGTCCTTGACTTGTCTCTTTGAAATCTAGCAATGCTCTACTCCCTGCATGACTACTGATCTTCAAGGCCTAATCTCCCACCTATTCTGAGCCTCTGCGCTACCTTATCTACATATTTTCTCAAAGGTGTATTCTCACAAAGAGGGCCGTAACTTTCTATCCCTGCTGTGTCTAATTATATTTCTCTACTCTACTGAAGCTCGCATCTACTTCCCTCGCGCTGACATCTGTCTCCATTTTGTGTTGCTCTTCTATTCCACTATGGCAGATTGCTTAGGCCTGTATCTCCTTTAATAGGTACATCTGCACGCGACTTTCTACTGATGCTTGCATTGACATGTATGGGCCTTCTTCATTTTCAACGTTTATTGTAACAAGGTGACCTTACTGAGGAAACATGAATAGTTTGAGTACGTAGGGTGCTTATAGGCATTGCCCTGTTTGGTGTTCACTAACTATGGTCCCCCTTTTCTGTGGGAGATGTCTGACATCTATCAAGATCTGCTGCCTATCACCATTATTTTTACGGAGATATCTGATTTTGGTCTATCTGATGTACCCACTGATGTGGCACTGGTTTGATCTCACCCGGCGACAGGGCATATGTGTCCTAGTGTGGGCCATTTCGCTCTCTGTGCCTCCTGTTGGTGTGCCCTACTTGCTCCCTGTAACCTTGCTGCATGTGGGTGGCCTCCCTGACTTTCTCTATATGTTTTTTTCACTTGTCTGCGTGACTTCTCCCAGTTCACAGAAGAAAGGTGGTTGTGGCATTCTGGATATGCGGGATAGATCTCATAGTAACCTTGTGATTAAGGGTCTGGGTCTAGTCAGCCCCAGGTGCCCATCCATTTTACTTTCAGAGACGTGTCTCTAAATAGTCCAGAAACACCTTGTGGATTCCTGGACTCCTGTGAGTTTTTGAACCTCACTACTTGTTGAACTTAGGGGTTTTGCGTTGCTGGCCTTGATTGGTTGGGTCTGTCCCCCATTTGTTTTATCATATGGTTTGAAATGTACTGTTCCCTGCGCTCCATGCTGGTTCTGACTCTTGGCTGGGTGTGCTGTCCCTGAGTTCCCTATGAATAGTTTATACTCCCAGGACTGTCTCTTCAGGGGGTATTGCAGCTTTCTTGTTTGGTCCTCTCTGTCCTCAATTCCCCTTTAATAGTAGATTTGGGTTGAGGAGTGCATTCTTACATTACTTTTTGAGTGCCATGTACCTGCTCAGGCCATCTGGTGACTCGGGATGCAGGACCTCTGCATGCCTCTGGTTGCTTCTTACCTACAAATCCCTTCATTTGTTCCCCTCTATGTTTTTGAATTACCTCATGGTGGGGCTTAGCGTCAACTGTGTATTTCTAGTGCAGTAGAATGTGGCTGCAGGCATTTGGCATGTGCTGGGACTCAGTTGTGTGCTTAATGATGTGTCTTTCTCCTTTTGCTCTCCGGGCTTGAAGCTGGCTGATACTGCTCCATGGGTGGGGCTCTTGTGCTATTGTGTGTGAGATGCTGATGTCCTCTTTGGCCAGTGCACATTTTTCTCACACTACATGCAGTTTATGGGTTCCTTGTACTTTGTTTGATGTCACCTGGTTCTAACTAACCTTCCCTTTATTTTATAGCTCTGGTTGCCATAGATGTTTGGTGGTGCGGTGGGCTGCCTTGTCTTGGCCTTCTTGTTGGTACCCTGTCACTCCTACAGCCTTTTGTTGTTCCTGTTTTAAGACTGGGGGTCTTCCTGAGATGCATATTGTCTGGCTGTGGGTTGAACCATGGGTTCTGGTGCATTGTGGATTGTCAGCCAAGTATGACTCTCTCCCTCAGAACATTCCCTTTCCCAGTTATTGTTTTTGGATTCTTTTTTGTAATTAGTAGGCATAGAGTTAGTTAGGGTTTAGTATAGGTGTAGGTTTAGGGTAGGTAAGCTTTAAGTAATTCATATTTGTGCAAGTAGTAGTTTTTAAGTGTGTTATTGTAATGGTAGTCTTTTAAGTGGGTGGGGGGGTTAATGTTTTGTGTGTATAAAAATAAAGGATAAATACCCATGAAATATATATTTGTTTAGGATTATATGTGTAGATAGTATATGTTTAGGATGTAGTTTATGTTTGTATTGTATTGTACCGAGCTATGAGTATTAAGGGGGTGGTGCTTGGATGTTTAACCTGTAATATGTGTATAGTGCTTAAGTTAGATTAAGATAAGTTAAGATAGTATAGGCTAGTAATAAGGTTAGGCTATGTGTAGGATAAGTTGTTGTAGGTAGTTTTGCCTATTTTATTATTATGTTATAAAATTTGAATGAGGGTATATCTTTGCCTCTGTGCCTACACAGCATTATGGACATAGGCACAAAAGCAAAGAAACTGCACCTAAACTTTTGCTTCTACTGCTTAAGGGTGAGGGTGAGGCCATGTTTTGATAAATGACCATATTGTCTGACAAGGGTGGTCTTCATGGGGCATACCTCATCCTATTCCCCCTTATCTAGGGATAGTAGGGTGCCCCACAATCCTCTTAAGGGGTCCTATGCGTCTGTAAAGCCACCTCATAAGCTACAGACCACTTGTCAATGTTGTCCCTCACAACAAAGTCAGGCACCAGACCTTTGGGAATATGAACCCTCTTGTCTTCAGAGGACACTGTAGGTATGCTGCACCAATCATTGCCAGACTCTGCCTGTCTGGTCTTGATGTCTAGGTCCTTTGGGCTCAGTTCATCAGTCGGTAGTATTTTTTTCTCCTCCAAGGCTCTTTCGTCCTCAGCCTTCTTCCATTCTGCTTCCATGGCCAGTTTCTTCTTCTCCATCCTGATTTTGGCCATCTCCAGGCTGAACTCCCTTTCTGTCTTCCTGTCCGCCAGTTGCTCTAGGGACAGGCTGTGGGAAGGGATTTCCAACTCGGGGATCATGTCACCCCCCTCAGCTGACTGCTGCATCACAGGGTTGGTATCCAGGCCCTTCACATCATTCTTTCCATCCTGGTCCTCTGTGGTGGCTGGCAACTGCCCATGCTCTCAAAGTCTTTTGAAGCTCTGCCTTCTTAGTGCTCCTTTTGGCAGGCAGCCGCATCACCTTGCAACATTCCTAGAGCTCAGCCACAGTGTAGCTCTCCAGGTTGAGAAGCTCGAATTCCATCTTTGCAGGTGAAGCCACAGACTCCAACAGTCAGGCAGAGTAAGGGTGAATTTGGAAAAAACAAAAAGGTCAATAAAGGAGAGCTTAAATGCAAATTACTGTATGGTACTGCACAGAAAAAAATACTAATCCTCACCGCTGATCACGAATGAGGAAATTGGTTTGGTTGTTGGTTGACTGGGATGACAATTCTTGTTGGGGTGAGGTACAAGCCAACTGTAAATTAACCTGTGCTCAAGCTTGGCACAGAGCAGTCATGCTTAACTTAGAGGCAATGTGTGAAGCATGTGTACAGCACTTCTGTTAGAAATGGGGATCTCTGGATGGCAATGGCTGGCACCAATGTCCAAGAAGGGACCCTTCTTCCTAAGTCAGAGTAAGGGGGCTACACCCTTTGATAACCCCTGCTCAACCCTGTGGTAACGTAGCACGAGCAGACAGGCCTATCTCAGAATCAGTGTGTGAAGCATTCGTGACCATACACAATAACGCAGTGAAGACACCATAAAGGGACACCACACTAGTAACTATAGAAAAATGAGTAGCTTTATATCAGTTTAACACAAGGCTCGAAGACGATCAACAAGCCACAATGCACGTAAATATAAGTTCACTGAAAAGGCAATAAAGCACTCTAAAGCGGGTGAAACGAACTTAGTTTGAGACCGAGGTCTACGCGACAAGGTGATGCACAGTGTACCTGAGGTTTAAAGGGGCACGGCACGCAGCTTCGGGAGGAAGCCGCGATGATGACAGGTGGACTCGCAGCAGCCGCAGCTCCCAGCTGCAGCGGTCCGCGGCGTGCACTCACGATGATCCTGAGGCGGTGATTAAAGGCGGGCTCTCAGCGGCCACAGCTCCTCAGCTGCAGCGGCCCACAATAGCGATAGCGCTGATTGTCGTAGCACAGACAAATGCGGGCTCTCAGTGGCAACAGCTCCTCAGCTGCAGCGGCCCACAATAGCGATATCGATGATTCTCGTAGCACAGACAAATGCGGGCTCTCAGCGGCAACAGCTCCTCAGCTGCAGCGGCCCACAACAGCGATAGCGATGATTCTCGTAGCACAGACAGATGCGGGCTCTCAGCGGCAACAGCTCCTCAGCTGCAGCGGCCCACAATAGCGATGATTCTCGTAGCACAGACAGATGCGGGCTCTCAGCGGCAACAGCTCCTCAGCTGCAGCGGCCCACAATAGCGATAGCGATGATTCTCGTAGCACAGACAAATGCGGGCTCTCAGCGGCAACAGCTCCTCAGCTGCAGTGGCCCACAATAGCGATAGTGATGATTCTTAGCCCGCGTTCCCCGCAGTAGACCCAGAGGCTCTGGAATTCTCGACAGAGGCCTCACCTGCGAGTAGAACCCTTCTCAATAGGAATTCAGAAGGCTGATGGGTGAAGTCTAATGTCCCTGAGACTTCAGCAGGAGGCAAGCTCAAATCAGGCCCTTGGGTAGTTGCTTCAGCAAGATGGATGAAAGTTTCAAAGTCCTTTTCCTCTCGTTACACGGACAGAGGTTCGTCTTGACAACCAGAAGTAACACACCCTCTAGGGGTTTCGGCCCAGATCTTTATACCCCACAGGTCTTTGTTCTCAAAAGTCACAAGTCACTGAACCCAGCCAGAACCAGTTCGATGTGGTCCTGGAGCACTTTATTTATGAGGCGGCATCCTGCCTTTGAGAAAGAGGGGGTCTGCCATCAGACGCACAGTGGGGGCTGGAGCCATCATTCACCTTGCCAGGCCCAGCCCTGCTCAGATTAAAGGGTCACCCCTCCCCATACTCCAGCTGCAGATCTCGCTATTCAACCCAGGTCGGGCTCAGCCTGCGATGACCCTCCAAGACCAGACATCCAATACACATAACAGCAGAGCACACTGGACGACTTGGGCAAGAAAATACCTACTTCCTAGAAGTGGTATTTTCAAACGCAGAATATAGAAATAATCCTCACTAAAAGATGTATTTTAATATTCTGAGCTCAGGCATACTAAATTCGACTTTCCAAACCTGTTCCTTGGGTCAGCTAGGATTATAGAATATAATAATCAAAACTGCCCATTCTGGCCTAAGGGAACAGATCGCCTTGCCATAGTGAAAAACGCAATGGAGTGTAATTCACTATCAGGACATGCCACACAGACCAAGGCAGGTCCTACCTTTCACATACAACGCACCCTGCCATAGGGATGACTTACATGATGCCAAGGGAAGGTTGAGGGACTGGGAAGTGGGTTCACTTTACAGTCAAAGAATGGCAGTTCTGGACTGCGCACAGACTCTGCGATGGCAGGTCTGAGACACACTTTACGCGCTGCTTATGTGGGTGGTGCAATCAGCGATGCAGGCCCACCAGCAGCATTCGGTCTACCAGCCCTGGGCACGCACGGTGCACTATACTAGGGACTAACAGGTAAATCAAATGAGCCAATTATGGGAATACCAATTCATCCAGTCAATTTACAATAGGGAGCATTCGCGCTGTAGCACTGAATGGCAGTGGCACAGCGCCCAGAGCATCTAACACCAGCAAACACAGAAGAGACAAAAAGCAAAAGATGGAAGGGAGACCCACGCCAATGGTGCCAGGTCTAACACGTGTCCCCTCCAGCTGAAATGTGGGGAGAACTACCCACCCACTTGGGGGTTCTCATCACTAAGGCGGAAAAATCTGGACAGACCATCAGCATTGGCGTGTTCTGCACCCGGGCGGTGTTCCACCGTAAAGTCCATCCCCTGTAGGGAAATAGAACACCTCAACAACTTTGGATTCTCACCCCTCATCTGCATCAACCATCTGAGGGGCCTGTGGTCTGTCTGAACCTGGAAGTGAGTCCCAAACAGGTATGGCCTCAGCTTCTTCAGTTCCCAAACCACAGCAAATGCCTCACGCTCAATTGCACTCCACCTCTGTTCCCGTGGAAGTAACCTCCTACTAATGAAGGCCACCGGTTGGTCTAGACCCTCCTCATTGATCTGTGACAGAACAACTCCCACACCATGCTCTGAGGCGTCTGTCTGGACAACAAATTCTTTTGAAAAGTTGGGCGCCTGAAGTACAGGCGCTGTGCACATGGCAGTCTTCAGGGCGTCAAAAGCTTTCTGACAGGTGTCAGTCCAATTTACAATCTTTGGCTGCTTCTTAGAAGTCAGCTCAGTCAAGGGTGCAACAATGTTGCCATACCCCTTGACAAACCTCCTGTAATAACCCGTGAGTCCTAAAAAGGCCCTCACCTGTGTCTGGGTCTTTGGGGGCTCCCAAGCCAGGATGGTTTCAATTTTGGGCTGTAGGGGCGCCACCTGGCCGCTCCCAACCTGGTGTCCCAAGTACACCACAGAACCCTGCCCAATCTGGCACTTACTTGCCTTGATTGTGAGGCCTGCCCTTCACAGTGCCATCAACACTTCCCAGAGGTGGCGCAGGTGGTCCTCCCATGAGGAACTAAACACTGCAATGTCATTCAGGTAGGCAGCACTGAAATCCTCCAGCCCAACCAACACCATGTTGACCAACCTCTGAAAGGTGGCAGGGGCATTCTTCATCCCAAAGGGCATCACCCGGAACTGGTAGTGCCCATCCGGTGTGGAGAATGATGACCTCTCCTTTGCCCCATCAGTCAAGGCGATCTGCCAATACCCAGACATCAAATTAAAACGTGCTGAGGTACCGTGCAGCCCCTAGCCGATCTATGAGCTCATCAGCTCTGGGGATGGGGTGCGCGTCAGTCTTTGTGACTGAATTGAGACCTCGGTAGTCCACGCAGAACCGAAGTTCTGGGGTGGCACCAGGCGCTGCAGCTTTTGGTACCAAGACCACTGGGCTGGACCAAGGGCTGCTAGAGGACTCAATCACCCCTAAAGCAAACATTTTGGAAACCTCTTCCTTAATGGATGCCCTAACCCGGTCAGTCACTCGGTAAGCCTTGTGCTTAACAGGAGGACTGTCCCCAGTGTCCACTTCATGGACACACCAATCAGTGACACTAGGCACCAGGGAGAACAGATCACTGAATTGTTCCAACAGTTGGCGACAATCACTCTGTTGCTCAGGGGTCAGGGTGGCGGAGAAGACCACACCCTCCACTGACCCATCTTGCTCCTTTGCACACAGGAGGTCAGGAAGAGGCTCACTCTCCTCCTCCATCCCAGCATTTGTGGCCAGGAGCATGCCCACTTCGGATCTCTCAAAGTGGGGCTTCAGGCGGTTGACATGCAGGACCCGCAAGAGGTTCCGGGGAGACCGCAAGTCCACCAAGTAGGTAACAGGACTCTTGTGCTCCACCACCTCAAATGGTCCGGTCCACTTATCTTGGAGCGCACAGGGCTCCACTGGGGCCATGACCCAAACCTTTTGACCAGGCTGAAACTCAATCAGAGTGGCATTCTGATCGTGCCAACGTTTCATCTCTTCCTGGCTGGCTTCCAGAGTTGCCGCAGCAAGCTTTCTGAAATGCCGAGTCTGGTTCCTGAAGGCCAGCATGTAGCTAAACCCATCCTGGGGAGGTTTCCTGGGAGACTGCTCCCAGCCTTCCTTGACCAGACCCATAGGCCCTCTTACCGGGTGACCATAGAGTAGTTCAAAGGGGCTGAACCCTAGGGACTTCTGTGGCACCTCACGGTAAGCAAACAACAGGCATGGCAAGAGGACTTCCCACTTACGCCTCATGGACTCTTCTAGGCCCATAATCATGCCTTTGAGGGTCCGGTTGAATCTCTCAACCAGCCCATTACCTTGGGGATGGTAAGGGGTGGTAAACTTATAAGTTACCCCACACTCCTCCCACAGAGACTTCATATATTTGGAAATGAAGTTAGTACCCCTATCGGACACCACCTCTCTGGGGAACGCCACACGGGTGAAAATCCCCATCAGTGCACGTCCCACCACGGGGGCCGTCACTGTCCGAGTGGGATGGCTTCAGGGTACCGGGTGGCATGGTCCACCAAGACCAGGATGAACCTGTTGCCCATGGCTGTCTTGGGGTCCAGAGGCCCCACAATGTTAATGCCCACTTGCTCGAATGGGGTACTGACAACTGGAAAGGGCTGGAGTGTGGCTTTGATCTTCCCCCACTCTTTCCACTTGCCTGGCAAGTTTCACATGTCCTGCAGTGAGCATCTGAGCTCCTGCGCATCTGGGGCCAATAAAAGTGGGTGACCAGCCTCTCGAAGGTCTTGGTCTGCCCCAGATGTCCTGCCAATGGCACATCATGAGCCAACCCCAGTAGGAAGGCTCTGAAGCACTGGGGTACCACCAGCACACGGGCTGGCCCAGGCTCAGCAACCTTAGGCTCGCTGTAAAGGAGGTCATTCTCCCAATAGATCAGATGTGACCCTGACTGATCACCTGCTGCCTGGGCCGCAGCCTGTCTCTGCAGCCCCTCAAGAGAAGGGCACGTTCTCTGCTGTTCACAAAATTCCTCCCTGGTGGGCCCTCCTTCCTGCTGCCAATGGGTCAGCCCAGGCAGGTCCCCCAGTTCGGCTACTTATTCCCCGGTAGGCTCCAGGGCATCCCCCTCAAGGTCTGCTCCCTCCTGGGCCGTGGGAACTATGGAGGCCGGTTTCCGCGCCCCCTACCCCTTCTCTTTAAGGCAGGGGCCTGGGCCATACTTTCAGGCTCCAGGTCCTTCTGAACGTCCTTACTGGCTGCCATGGACCGAGTGGTCGCGCACGCCCACTCAGGCAGACCCAACATTTCCAAGTGAGATTTCCTCTCCACCGTAGCCCACGGGGAGTTCTCTAAATCGTTACCCAACAGACAGTCTACCGGCATGGCTGGCCTCACAGCTACTTGAAGAGTTCCTGAGACCCCCCACTCAAAGGGAACTTGAGCCACCTCACACTGGCTCTCAGAGTTGTCTGCTGACACTACTGGGCAGAATGCATGGGGGACAACCTGCTCTGGGGACACCAACCGGGAGCTGACAGCAGTCACACTTGCTCCGGTGTCCCTCAGAGCCTCCACCCTATGGCCATTGATGGTCACCCACTGCCTGTACTTCTTAGTGTTATCAGGCAGCGTGGGGTTAGGGACCTTCTCAAAGTCTCCTAGCGAGACAAGGGTCAATTCTACGGGATCCCACCCACCCGGGGCACCCATCTCCTCCCCTCCCAGGGCTACACTAGCAAGCTGGCAGGTTGGTGCAAGGGGTGGTGCCTTGAGGTCCCTCTGGGAACACTGGGGATCATAATACCGGTGGCCCACTTGACCACATTTAAAGCAAGTAAGGGGCCCCTATGAACAGGCCTACCTGTCGGGGGCACTGGCTTCTTCTCAGGGGAGACTGGGACACCACTCCTGTGTTCCCTTGGGAATTACTTTGGGGCCCTCTCTGGAACTCCCTCTGTTTACCCCTGTCCCCCCCACTTCTCTGCTGGGGACCCTGCCCACCATTGGCGAAGTCTCCCACATGACCCTTGCGAACCCGGGTGCTCACCCAGCGGTCCGCCTCCTCAGCAAGCTTCCTAGGGTTAGTTAGCTTGCTATCAATAAGGTGCTGGCGTAGCTCTGGAAAACAGTTACTAGCTAAATTCTCCCATGCAAACAAATCATACAGTTGTTCAAAGGTTTCCACTTTGCTACCTTTTACCCAGCGATCCATTGCTCTGCAAAAAAAAAGACACATATTCAACCCAAGTGGTACCCTCTAACTTCTTACAGGTTCTAAATCTCTGCCTGTACATCTCTGGGGGCAAACCATATCGCGTCATCAAGGCCTCTTTCATATGGGCATACACCATCCTGCTCTCTTCAGGCAGATCCAACAGGGTATCCCTCCTATCACTCACAAAGCGTCCCCACAACCCCGCTTGCCAATCCTTCTCAGGCACCCGGTGGGACACCATGGCTATCTCTTAGGCGGCAAACCATTGCCCAATATCCTCACTCTTATGGAAATCCTTGATGACATCCTTGGGTACATAAACTCTACTCTCGGTAGGTACTAAAGGTATGCTGCCACCAGAGGGGGAGATCTCTAAACTCTTAGCCTTGATCTCCAGCTCCCTCAATACTCTCTCATGCTCCAGTTTCATTTTCTCAAGTTCAAATGCCAACCGGTTATTCTCAATATCCAACTTTTTACTCTCTAGGTCCTTCTGACCTTCTAATTTGGCCATCTCCAAACTATGCCTTCTATCTCTCTCCCTGTCCTCCATCTCTTCTGGAGACAGGCCCTTTGAGGACACGCTAGTACCTGGACTGGAAAGTGCTTTACCTCCCACTAAATCCACTTCGTCATCCTGCTGCCCTCCGGCATTCTCTCCCCCGTCCCCAGGGTCTCCCCCATTCCTGGGGGACTCCCTCGGCTCCCACCAGGCCTTTAGCACCTCTGGTACTCCTCCTTCCTAGAGAGGCCTGCAATAGGGACGGTGAATTGCTTGCAAAAAGACTTAAGCTGTTTGGCACTGTAGGTTTCTAACCTCTCTTCCTCAAAGGTGAGATCCTCCGAAGCATTTGATGCTGGCTTACCCATTGTAGACATAACTGGCAATTACGATCAAAAATAGAACAAGATCAACAATGTAAATAGAACAAGATCAACAATGTAAATAGAACAAGATCAACAACGTATGTGGTTGCGTTTAGGTCTGCACTCACTAGTAGTGTACACCAGTTATTGTTTGTGGATCACAAATGCAAGTCCTGATCCCACCGCTGCCACCAATGTTAGAAATGGGGCTCTCTGGTTGGCAATGGCTGGCGCCAATGTCCAAGAAGGGACCCTTCTTCCTAAGTCAGAGTAAAGGGGCTACACCCTTTGATAACCCCTGCTCAACCCTGTGGTAACGTAGCACGAGCAGACAGGCCTATCTCAGAGGCAGTGTGTGAAGCATTCGTGACCATACACAATAACGCAGTGAAGATACCACAAAGGGACACCACACCAGTAACTATAGAAAAATGAGTAGCTTTATATCAGTTTAACACAAGGCTCGAAGACGATCAACAAGCCACAATGCACGTAAATATAAGTTCACTGAAAAGGCAATAAAGCACTCTAAAGCGGGTGAAACGAACTTAGTTCGAGACCGAGGTCTACGCGACCCGGTGATGCACAGTGTACCTGAGGTTTAAAGGGGCACGGCACGCAGCTTCGGGAGGAAGCCGCGATGATGATAGGCGGACTCGCAGCGGCCGCAGCTCCCAGCTGCAGCGGTCCGTGGCGTGCACTCACGATGATCCTGAGGCGGTGATTAAAGGCGGGCTCTCAGCAGCCACAGCTCCTCAGCTGCAGCGGCCCACAATAGCGATAGCGATGATTGTCGTAGCACAGACAAATGCGGGCTCTCAGCAGCAACAGCTCCTCAGCTGCAGCGGCCCACAATAGTGATTGCGATGATTCTCGTAGCACAGACAAATGCGGGCTCTCAGCGGCAACAGCTCCTCAGCTGCAGCGGCCCACAATAGCGATGATTCTCGTAGCACAGACAAAGGAGGGCTCTCAGCGGCAACAGCTCCTCAGCTGCAGCGGCCCACAATAGCGATAGCGATGATTCTCGTAGCACAGACAGATGCGGGCTCTCAGCGGCAACAGCTCCTCAGCTGCAGTGGCCCACAATAGCGATAGCGATGATTCTCATAGCACAGAAAAATGCGGGCTCTCAGCGGCAACAGCTCCTCAGCTGCAACGGCCCACAATAGCGATAGCGATGATTCTCGTAGCACAGACAAATGCGGGCTCTCAGCGGCAACAGCTCCTCAGCTGCAGCGGCCCACAATAGCGATAGCGATGATTCTCAGCCTGCGTTCCCCGCAGTAGACCCAGAGGCGCTGGAATTCTCGACAGAGGCCTCACCTGCGAGTAGAACCCTTCTCAATAGGAATTCAGAAGGCTGATGGGTGAAGTCTAATGTCCCTGAGACTTCAGCAGGAGGCAATCTCAAATCAGGCCCTTGGGTAGTTGCTTCAGCAAGATGGATGAAAGTTTCAAAGTCCTTTTCCTCTCGTTACACGGACAGAGGTTCGTCTTGACATCCAGAAGTAACACACCCTCTAGGGGTTTCGGCCCAGATCTTTATACACGACAGGTCTTTGTTCTCAAAAGTCACAAGTCACTGAACCCAGCCAGAACCAGTTCGATGTGCTCCTGGAGCACTTTATTTACGAGGCGGCATCCTGCCTTTGAGAAAGAGGGGGTCTGCCATCAGACGCACAGTGGGGGCTGGAGCCATCATTCACCTTGCCAGGCCCAGCCCTGCTCAGATCAAAGGGTCACCCCTCCCCATACTCCAGCTGCAGATCTCGCTATTCAACCCAGGTCGGGCTCAGCCTGCCCTGACCCTCCAAGACCAGACATCCAATACACATAACAGCAGAGCACACTGGACGACTTGGGCAAGAAAATACCTACTTCCTAGAAGTGGTATTTTCAAACGCAGAAATATAGAAATAATCCTCACTAAAAGATGTATTTTAATATTCTGAGCTCCGGCATACTAAATTCGACTTTCCAAACCTGTTCCTTGGGTCAGCTAGGATTATAGAATGTAATAATCAAAACTGCCTATTCTGGCCTAAGGGAACAGATCGCCTTTACCATAGTGAAAAACGCAATGGAGTGTAATTCACTATCAGGACATGCCACACAGACCAAGGCAGGTCCTACCTTTCACATACAACGCACCCTGCCATAGGGATGACTTACATGATGCCAAGGGAAGGTTGAGGGACTGGGAAGTGGGTTCACTTTACAGTCAAAGAATGGCAGTTCTGGACTGCGCACAGACTCTGCGATGGCAGGTCTGAGACACACTTTACGCGCTGCTTATGTGGGTGATGCAATCAGCGCTGCAGGCCCACCAGCGATACCAAAGGGGATGATGGACGGAGCGCTTGAGCTAATCAAACACTCACCCCCAGTCAACTGATCTGGGTTTAATCCATCATCATTCTTTAGCTCACTCCACCACCCCAGTTCAGACATGGCCATATGCAAATCAGTCTGACCCTGTGCCTCATGGGAACAGTCCAGACCGAACTGCCAAGCCATGTCTTCCCTGGTCCGGAAACAAGCATCCTGGGACCGGTTTCTGGCTATTCAGCCGTCATCAGCCAGGCTAGCTTGAATCCAGTGGCAAAGTGAGCAAGGGACCCACGTCTGGGCATACCCTGCCAACTTAGAGGCGAACAAAGCGATACCAAAGAGGATGATGGACGGAGCGCTTGAGCTAATCAAACACTCACCCCCAGTCAACTGATCTGGGTTTAATCCATCATCATTCTTTAGCTCACTCCACCACCCCAGTTCAGACATGGCCATATGCAAATCAGTCTGACCCTGTGCCTCATGGGAACAGTCCAGATCGAACTGCCAAGCAATGTCTTCCCTGGACCGGAAACAAGCATCCTGGGACCGGTTTCTGGCTATTCAGCCATCATCAGCCAGGCTAGCTTGAATCCAGTGGCAAAGTGAGCAAGGGACCCACGTCTGGGCATACCCTGCCAACTTAGGGGCGAACAAAGCGATACCAAAGGGGATGATGGACGGAGCGCTTGAGCTAATCAAACACTCACCCCCAGTCAACTGATCTGGGTTTAATCCATCATCATTCTTTAGCTCACTCCACCACCCCAGTTCAGACATGGCCATATGCAAATCAGTCTGACCCTGTGCCTCATGGGAACAGTCCAGACCGAACTGCCAAGCCATGTCTTCCTGGACCGGAAACAAGCATCCTGGGACCAGTTTCTGGCTATTCAGCCGTCATCAGCCAGGCTAGCTTGAATCCAGTGGCAAAGTGAGCAAGGGACCCACGTCTGGGCATACCCTGCCAACTTAGGGCGAACAAAGCGATACCAAAGGGGATGATGGACGGAGCGCTTGAGCTAATCAAACACTCACCCCCAGTCAACTGATCTGGGTTTAATCCATCATCATTCTTTAGCTCACTCCACCACCCCAGTTCAGACATGGCCATATGCAAATCAGTCTGACCCTGTGCCTCATGGGAACAGTCCAGACCGAACTGCCAAGCCATGTCTTCCCTGGACCGGAAACAAGCATCCTGGGACCGGTTTCTGGCTATTCAGCCGTCATCAGCCAGGCTAGCTTGAATCCAGTGGCAAAGTGAGCAAGGGACCCACGTCTGGGCATACCCTGCCAACTTAGGGCGAACAAAGCGATACCAAAGGGGATGATGGATGGAGCGCTTGAGCTAATCAAACACTCACCCCCAGTCAAGTGATCTGGGTTTAATCCATCATCATTCTTTATCTCACTCCACCACCCCAGTTCAGACATGGCCATATGCAAATCAGTCTGACCCTATGCCTCATGGGAACAGTCCAGACCGAACTGCCAAGCCATGTCTTCCCTGGACCGGAAACAAGCATCCTGGGACCAGTTTCTGGCTATTCAGCCGTCATCAGCCAGGCTAGCTTGAATCCAGTGGCAAAGTGAGCAAGGGACCCACGTCTGGGCATACCCTGCCAACTTAGGGCGAACAAGCGATACCAAAGGGGATGATGGACGGAGCGCTTGAGCTAATCAAACACTCACCCCCAGTCAACTGATCTGGGTTTAATCCATCATCATTCTTTAGCTCACTCCACCACCCCAGTTCAGACATGGCCATATGCAAATCAGTCTGACCCTGTGCCTCATGGGAACAGTCCAGACCGAACTGCCAAGCCATGTCTTCCCTGGACCGGAAACAAGCATCCTGGGACCGGTTTCTGGCTATTCAGCCGTCATCAGCCAGGCTAGCTTGAATCCAGTGGCAAAGTGAGCAAGGGACCCACGTCTGGGCATACCCTGCCAACTTAGAGGCGAACAAAGCGATACCAAAGGGGATGATGGATGGAGCGCTTGAGCTAATCAAACACTCACCCCCAGTCAAGTGATCTGGGTTTAATCCATCATCATTCTTTATCTCACTCCACCACCCCAGTTCAGACATGGCCATATGAAAATCAGTCTGACCCTATGCCTCATGGGAACAGTCCAGACCGAACTGCCAAGCCATGTCTTCCCTGGACCGGAAACAAGCATCCTGGGACCAGTTTCTGGCTATTCAGCCGTCATCAGCCAGGCTAGCTTGAATCCAGTGGCAAAGTGAGCAAGGGACCCACGTCTGGGCATACCCTGCCAACTTAGGGCGAACAAAGCGATACCAAAGGGGATGATGGACGGAGCGCTTGAGCTAATCAAACACTCACCCCCAGTCAACTGATCTGGGTTTAATCCATCATCATTCTTTAGCTCACTCCACCACCCCAGTTCAGACATGGCCATATGCAAATCAGTCTGACCCTGTGCCTCATGGGAACAGTCCAGACCGAACTGCCAAGCCATGTCTTCCCTGGACCGGAAACAAGCATCCTGGGACCGGTTTCTGGCTATTCAGCCATCATCAGCCAGGCTAGCTTGAATCCAGTGGCAAAGTGAGCAAGGGACCCACGTCTGGGCATACCCTGCCAACTTAAGGCGAACAAAGCGATATCAAATGGGATGATGGACGGAGCGCTTGAGCTAATCAAACACTCACCCCCAGTCAACTGATCTGGGTTTAATCCATCATCATTCTTTAGCTCACTCCACCACCCCAGTTCAGACATGGCCATATGCAAATCAGTCTGACCCTTTGCCTCATGGGAACAGTCCAGACCGAACTGCCAAGCCATGTCTTCCCTGGACCGGAAACAAGCATCCTGGGACCGGTTTCTGGCTATTCAGCCGTCATCAGCCAGGCTAGCTTGAATCCAGTGGCAAAGTGAGCAAGGGACCCATGTCTGGGCATACCCTGCCAACTTAGGGCGAACAAAGCGATACCAAAGGGGATGATGGACGGAGCGCTTGAGCTAATCAAACACTCACCCCCCAGTCAACTGATCTGGGTTTAATCCATCATCATTCTTTAGCTCACTCCACCACCCCAGTTCAGACATGGCCATATGCAAATCAGTCTGACCCTGTGCCTCATGGGAACAGTCCAGACCGAACTGCCAAGCCATGTCTTCCCTGGACCGGAAACAAGCATCCTGGGACCGGTTTCTGGCTATTCAGCCATCATCAGCCAGGCTAGCTGCTGCTTATGCGCTGCTTATGTGGGTGGTGCAATCAGCGCTGCAGGCCCACTAGCAGCATTCGGTCTACCAGCCCTGGGCACGCACGGTGCACTATACTAGGGACTAACAGGTAAATCAAATGAGCCAATTATGGGAATACCAATTCATCCAGTCAATTTACAATAGGGAGCATTCGCGCTGTTGCACTGAATGGCAGTGGCACAGCGCCCAGAGCATCTAACACCAGCAAACACAGAGGAGACAAAAAGCGAAAGATGGAAGGGAGACCCACGCCAATGGTGCCAGGTCTAACAACTTCAAATAGTAATAAAGTGAAAAACACCACAAAAAGGGATCCCACACCAAGTTACAAAATAGAGGTGTTTTTAATAAATAAAATAAGATCAAAACAGCAGCAATCCAATTAGTAGAACCAGAGATATGCAGGTTTTAAGATTTCAGTGAAAATAATACAGCCAAAAAGCGCAAAGCACCAACTGTGGATATCTGGTAACGCCAGACCAGGACAAAGTCAAAAGTTCAGGCTGATGCGATGGATCATGGGCTAGCTACAGGGACCCAGTTAGGCCCACTGAACAAAGTACCTTAAATCCTGGTTTGCGGAGTGAAGCGATGCGTCAGTTCCAAGATGCTGCGAGACTGTGGGACAAGGGCCTGTGCCATAGTCGAGGATCCTGTCGACGGGCTTGTGATGTGAAGTCTGGCGTTGAGGATGTGTTGTGCATTCAAGGCAATGCGTCGGTTTCGAGGAGCTGTGAGGCTGTGATGTGGAGTCTAGTGTCGTCGTCATCAAGGCTACCTTAGATGGGGAATGCCTGGGTCAGCTGTGAGGATGCTTTAAGCAGCAGCGATTCAATTTCTGAAGAGGCTGCAGGCGGCTGAGGCGATACGGTTCTTTGCGACGGGTGTGATCCATGCAACAGTGACGATGCATCGGTTCTGCTTGGGGTTGCACCGCGCAGTAGACGAGATGCATCATTTCAACTGGATCCACAGAGACTGGCAGAGCACCTTAAGCCCACTTTCAAGGGTCCAGTACTCGGGGGGACACCACTTGGCAAGGTAGGACTCACATATGGTAGAATCCAGGTGCTGGGGTCAAGGTTGTTGGAGCCTTCTGTCCCTGAGGCTCAGGTCAGGAGGCCAGCCAACTAGTCCTTGGAGTCACTCTGGGGTCCTGGGTTCAATAGATGCAGGTCCAGTCCTTCTCACCCAGGCAAGTGGTCAGTAGGCAGAAAGGTCAGTACAGCAGGGAAGCAGTCCTTCAAAGCAGCAGTTCAGCAGAGTGACAGTCCTTTCAGCAGCACACCAGCCCTTCTTCTTGACAGAGTATCCACAGGTCTAGTAGTGTACTGAAGAGTTGATGTCCTAGGTCCAATATTTATACCTGGTGCCCTTCCTCTGGAAGGTGGGAGAAGCTTCTAGAAATTCCCTTTGATATCTCCAGGCATCCTGCCTTCCCTCTCCTGGCTCTAGACTAACTACAGGGGGTATGCAGCCCTTTCTGTGGAGGCGTGACATAGCCCATTCAAGTTTAAGTAGGGCTGTGCCCAGCTCTGATGAAAGCCCTAGACCCTCCCACCAGAGATCTTATGGAGGGCGAAACATGTTGGCCACGATAAGACAACATGATGCTCGAGACATAGGTTCCTGGTAGCATCTTCATGAATTTTTAACCCAGCCGAGTGTACCCAAAATAAAGGAAGTACGCGGGTTCACAATGAGGTGGTTTTAGATAGATATCAGAATCCCATTTATGACCAGAGAACTAATACTCTGATCTCCCTCCCCAATGAGGTTGATGCCACCATGTTAGTATCATCTTTACATGGTGGTTCGATGTGACTGATGATTAAGCATGCCACAAAAGAGTGGGTGATGCCTTTCCTTCCAAATCTTTTTGCTTTTTTGTTTTCAGTGTTTTGCTACTTTTTAAATACACTGCATCCAGCCCTCTACGCTGGGGTGACTTACATGCATTAATAAGGATGGTTTGGGCCTGGCAAAAGGTTTATTTTGCCAGGTGGAAATGTCAGTTTAAAAACTTCACACACAGGCTGCAATGGTCGGCCTGAGACATGTTTAAAGTGCTACTTAAATGGGTGGCACAATTAGTGGTGCAGGCCCACTAGTAGTATTTAATTTACAGGTCCTGGGCAAAGGTAGTGCCACTTTACTAAGGACTTACAAGCAAATTAAATATGCCATTTGGGTATAAGCCAATTTTACCATGTTTAAAGGAGAGAGTGCAAGCACTTTAGCAGTGGTTAGCGGTGGTAGACTTCTCAGAGTCCTAAAAGCCAACAGAAACGGGTTCAGAAAACTGGAGGGTGAAGGCAAATAGTTTGTGGATGAACCTGCAGAAAGGGCCAAGTCCAACATATGTCATAGGTTAAGGTTGGCTGTCATCTGGGTTCAGGTCCTGGAAATTTGACCTCAGTCCTTTGTTCTTCTGGGACCCGTATATTGATTTCAAGAAATTGGTTAATACTGTTTTACTTTTAGCATTGGAAACAGCAAAAAAATGATCGTTCTTAGCAGTATATATTGTCTTGTCTAAATCCAGGAGTGCATTTTGTGAAGTCGGGGCAATTTGGCTCCCACATATTTTAATTACACAGAAAAGCTGTATTACTAATGCAAATCAACCACACTTTGAACACTAAAAATGACAGACACTAATCATCCCCGTATGCATTTCATTAGTTACTTTCACATTTCACGCTCAATGAAACCCCTGCAAGGATACATTGGAAACTTGCAATGTTTTAAGCACCCTGGTTAAAATTATTATTTAATTGTGAAATACTGTCGTGAATAATATTTTTTCCAATTGCTACTATCTTGTCCCCTCCAAAGAAGAAGGTTCATTTCAAGTTGACTCTCAACCACGGTTCTGCAAAACATTTTCATATTTATTGATCGGGTCTATTAAGATTATTTTGTTTAGTGGATGTAGACTTTGCAACTTCATGCAGCGAAACAGTGTGATTGATGTTGTATTGAAAAAACATCACTTCTTTTAAATATATATATATTTTTTTTTAAAGAGGAGTGTGCTGGGTACCGGTGCTTAAGTTTGGGGACTGGGATTTATTTGCCATCATCATCATCAGATTGCGACACAGAACAAGTGAGAGAAAGGCAGAAAAATGAAAAAAGAAAGAGATAGGAAAACAGTGAGAAGGGAGAAAGAAGGAGGAAGATAAGAAACCAATGTCAAAAGGAAAAAGCAATAAAAAGAACCTGCAAGATTTAGATAAAGAAGAAGGAAATGTAGGTGGTAGAAGAAAGCTATAGGAAATTGAATCAAAACTAGGCAGACTTGGAGATCGACAAGCGCATCATTCAACAGCTCTGGCAGGGGGAGGGGGTTCTTAAGAAATATTTGGACCTCTTCACTTTTGATTTGAGCAAAGTGAGTACAAATCAATGTGCAAGTCAATATGACCTGACTTCAATGAAGTTCTATGTTCTCGAGATGTGGAAAAACCTGCTTTGTGCAATCTTACCTGTGCTTCCCTTCTGCTGAATCTCTCTTCGATTCCATCTATCATCCCACTTCTAAGACAACCATTCTTGATTCCACTGTAGGCCAAGAGTGATGATGGTGCTGGTAACTACAGGGGCAGTTACAGTTTAAGAGACATGCATTATCTGCAAACAGGAGGCAGGATGACCAGTAGCGGCTGCTCCCGGACGCCGGTGGTGGGCAGGGGAGTGCGGGGGAAAATAAAAGACTTTCCTGAAATGGACGGACGGACGCCTCTCCTCTGTCCTCTTCATCTTCCAGTCCCAATCCTGACCGGCAACAGCAGCAGGAAGCACCCAGGCAGCAGGCTCTCCTGAGCCAATCACAATGCTGCAATGCAGCGTTGTGATTGGCTCCCCATAGCCAATCACAACGCTGGGTACAGGGAGGCTTTGCAAGTTCCTCACCAGACTGTGTAATGCAGCCTGGTGGGGAACATGCAAAGTGTGCAGGACTGCTTGGCCAGCCCCAGGGGGACGGCCAAGCTGTCATGCACACTTAGGGAGTGCACAAAACTCCTCCCCATGCACTGCCCAGCCCTACCACACCCCACGAGCCACTGACTTCCAAAGGAAAAATACAATGATAATAACGATAGTGGGGCAACAATCCTCCACCTTAGCGGAGGAGCCGCCACTGGACTGGACTTGAGAAGGGTAATTTCAGGTTGGGTGTAACTTACGGACAGTGATACACAGTTTATGAACAGAAATGGCTGCACATAGTATTGTTGTCTGGTGTAGGATCCATATAGATCCTTTAGAGAATTAAAGTACCAGACCAAAATGAACAATATTTTACAAGCAGCAAGTCTTGGGCTACAAGGCCTTTCTACAGATACCAATACCTCAGCATTAGTTAATGTGGATCTCTGATTTAGCTGAGGATTCACAAGGTGAAGGAAAGTTGGAAAAGGATTGTAAAATGAAGATAATGTAGTAAAACTGTTGGTTATGCCCAGGAGAGAGCAGGCATTCTCTGCCTGCACTCTCTCGGGTAGAGAACAGAAGTTTGTTCCCGGCTAGCAGAAGCAGTTAAAAAATGCCCAGGTGGGGGCAAAAGGAAGGTGTCAGCTCCCCAGTATGGTGATCCCTGGGGAGCTGGCTTGGGCTGTGGGATCCTTGGGGCTCCCCCCTGCAGCCCCCAATGTATCCAAATTGTGGGTGCCAGCTGGTGCCACAGGAGAACTTACCATATTTTTCAAAAGCTCTCCTAGCTTGAGATCTATGCTGTTCAGCGTCTGCACGCTAAGCAGCCGCTTGCTCCCGGAGCTCCCGCCGCTTGTTTTTGATTAACCCTTCTTAGCCTCCCTGGCCCCCGTTTACCGTATTTTTGGGCCTCTTCTCGAGCTGCCATTGAGGATTCTTACACCGGCACCGTCACTGTCGCTCAGCCGGGGATGTGTCGTGGAGAGGCGGATAGACGCTTCTCCGTCTCGTCTCGCTGGTTTGAGGCCGCCCTGGAGCTCCGCAGGGGCCGCAGAGCAGTTGCTCGTGGACACCTCCGGGTGAGCAGCGGCAGAGACAGCATCAGCGGTTTTTTCCTGAAGGGAGACCAGAAAGGGCAGCAGGAGCACCCCGTCTCAACATTTGAGTCAGGTACAGCGGTTGTGGAAAAGGATCCTGATAACCAACAACTGCAGCATTCACAGGAGGCTTCTGTCCCCGAGTTTCAAGTCCTTCAGGAGGATCAGTTCCCTTTTCAGGAGAAGTCGCAACTTACCATCACTTCTAAGGGGGGTATTAAGAGGCATAAAAAGGGCGCAGGGGTTTGTTTGGGACCCACCAAGCCGATATTAAAAAATAGCTCTAAAAAGTCCACTTGGGTTGATCAAAGCGCTGATAAAGGCATATCTGAGCCACTTGATACTCCTTTAGCTCCTGTTTCGACTAACAGCTCGGCCTTTCAGACGTATCAAGTTAAAGGCAGATCTATTAAACCTAGGAGGTCTAAAAGCAACCCCTCTAACACTAAAGTTAGGGTTACTCCATCATTGCGCTCGTACTTCAGGGTTCAGCCAGAAGTCCTGGATATTATAACTCAGGGTGAAGCCCTCAGGAATACTCCAGCCACTTTAACAACTCCTTCGTTATCACGTGCGGCAGCAGCTGATAAAATCATGGAGCCTGAAATAAATCAGATTTCTCAGCAGGGTAATCTCAATACAATTTCGGAGCCCGTTTTGGCCGCAACCAGCTCTATCACTAGCCCTGTGGATCAAACCCAAACCCAGACCCAGATGCAGACAGCGGTGGCTTTCAGCAGCGATCCTTTTAAGGAACAGGCGGTGGCCGGGTCGTCACCTACAGCCTTGGAAGCTCTTTTTGTCACACTATCCGAGGATATAAAAAAGGGTTTTGCGGTATCTGCTGCCAACCAGGGAGAGATCAGAAGCTTTTGTGAATCTTTGGAGAAGAAGGTGGATCTGCTGAATTCCAGGACTGAGACCTTAGAGAACAACGTTGGCGAATTGAAAGAACATCTCGGGACAGCAAAGTCGGATATTCTACTGTTAAGGAAAGAAGGGGCAGACCTCCGTGACAGGATGGAAGTATTGGAAAACAATGCTTGCAGAAATAACCTGCGTCTTCTGAATATCCCGGAAGGGAGTGAAGGATCAGATCTTAGATCCTATATTGTATCTCTACTCAAAGTCTCCATACAGCTTGAGGACTCAGAAGAATCTTTGAGTCACGATATACAGAGGGTGCATAGGGATCCCTTTGGTAGGAATCCTAATAGATCTAAGCCCAGGAAGATATTAATCAACTTTCTCACCTTTGCTTTAAAAGAGAGGATTCTTAACTTAGTACTGAAAGTGAAATCATTGAAGGCTAAAGAGTTCTCTTTTGAAATTCGTTCTGACCTTTCCAGGTTCACACTGGACAGGCAGTGGGAGCTGGGAAGGAAGTTAGACGACTTTAAGAAGCATGGTGCGGTAGCTCAGTTAAAGTTTCCCGCCTTCCTGAAGGTCATGCACAACAATAAAATGCATAACTTAAGATCAGTTCAGGAGGCGGGTGAGCTGCTCGATACGATTAGCAAGGGCGCCCCTTAAGAGGGAAACTCGGCCTGGGAATGGTAACTGTATTTCTTCTTACTAATTGATAGCCTTCTCTCATTCCACTTCCCACTTCCCACTCTTTTCTCTTTTCATTTATCGACATAATTGATGATTGGGTTGGAGTTATAGGAAAATCCCATGTAGTGGGTGATGGGAGGTTGGATAACTTGAGTAAGAAAAAGCAGGAGTTGTTAAAAAAAAAAAAAAAAGGATTTATATTAGAGATTAAAGGAGGGGGTAGGAAAATTTAAAAAAAATAAAAAAAGAAGGGAGGAGGGAAAACATATTTTCTAAAAGAACATATACATAAAAATAAGCACACACATCTTATTATTTAATTAGCCCTCTCCCTTTCTCTCTTCAGTGGTTTCGAGTTTTTTTTTTCTTTCACATTTTTAAAGGTGGGGCGGGGCGCGTTGCTCTGGGATGCAATCTCTGGACTCCATCTGTCCAGATAATTTGGGTAAGGGTTCTCCAGGGTTGGGGGTGCGGTGGAGGGGGCACAGGGGTTGGGGTGGGGAGCAGTGGGGTAAAAAACAAAAAACTTCCTCATTCACCTTACACTAGTTTTATCAATCTCAATCTCAAGAGTTACAACTAGGGAATTGCAATGGATCGGGTGCTGGTGCTGGCTTTATCAATCTCCTCTTTCGGTAACAGGCCGGCGTTTTGACCCACCATGAGCTCTATACAGATCCTGTCCTGGAACGTCAATGGTCTGCGCGTAAGACCAAGAAGAGACAAGATTCTGCAATATCTTGGGGATTCCCCAGCGCAGGTCATTGTTCTCCAGGAAACACACTTGCTTAAAGAAGAGACTGTCAGCCTTCTTAAGAATAAAAGATGGGTTGGTTCTTATGTCAGCACTAATCAGTCAGCAAATATCAGAGGGGTTATAATCCTATTAAAAAAATCCGCCAAGGCCCGGATCCTATTACAGTTAGTTGACCCATGTGGCAGATGGGTCATTGTGAAAGTTATTATTTTGGGGTTCCAGTTTACCTTAGTTGGCTACTATGGACCCAATCAAGATGATCCCTCTTTTCTTAAGACTATTTTTTCGCATTTGCTGGACTTTCCTGAACCGGTAGTCCTAGCAGGTGATTTTAATATTGTCAGTCAGTAATAACTTTATTTTGGCACTAGGCCATAAAAGTACACATAATTTAAAACATATAAACAATATATGGTTTTAAAATATATAAAAAGAAACATCCGGGCTCTGCGAATATCCAATTTACTCCAGTGGTCACATATAATTTCATTGTGCAGAAACCCAAAACACATTCCAAGATAAAATAAGTTAAAAGCTGAATAAGAACAATCCATTATTATAAAACTATGGGCTATACTACCATTAAAAAAAAAAAAAACAGTATCAGACTGCCATGTTTAATACTAGACATTTGGGTTCCCCAATGCGATTAATTTTTTGAGCAGCTCGCCTGGTATGCCACATGCTATTTAAAAATCGGGATACAGCAAATACAGTTGGTAAACAAGTATCATACTTTAAAACTCTGTATGCCTCAGTGCAGCGCACAAAACTCAAATTTTTGCATAGTTGAATTAGCCAGCGCTTGCGCTGCATCGATAGACAGGACAGAAGAACAAAACGTGCAATTCAGATTCCTCCTTAAAATTGCATACAGGGCATTCCCTCTTTTGTTCCTTAGCCCATTTACTTGTATATGCTAATAAAGGGAGAGTCCCTAGTCTAAATTGGATATACAATTTCCTGGCCAATGGGGGTTGGATAAAATCCAGAAAATGTTCCTTGCTATAAACATCTTTTACTAGCAGTAACTCTACTGTTAAACGACCGTGCGAGGAACTTTCTTGTAGTGACGTTAATTTTACTGCTCTGTAGTGTCTAACAAGTTCCGACCTTGAGGTCATAGCGCATGACGTTGCGGGAGATCTCCACAGATCTGGTTTGCTTAATTTCATTGCTAAATCCTTAATGTGACAGAACCATGGGATTTTCTGAGTGGGACAGTAGGACAGTATCTCACTCAGCTCATCCCTATAGTCAGACAGCTCGGGAGTCACCCATATCCGCCGCCAAAACGTAAGTGGTCTCAGTGCTATCTCTTCGTCAAGAGGCCTAATGCCCATATCCATGCGGATGGGGATGAGGGGAGTACTGCGTGGTAAACCTATCAACTGCCTTATAAAGTTATTCTCTACCTTCTGTAGGTTGATGGCAGAGCAATGACCCCACAGCTCCACCCCATATAGTGCGGCCCCCCTTGCTTGAGCAGTGTAAATTTCTAGCGCGGGTGCAATAGGTTTAAGGGCAGAGGTTCTGTGTAACTTCAATATACCTCCCGCTGTCTGCGTTAGCCTGAACCTTGCTTTGGATAACTGCGGCTCCCAATTAAAATGCTCAGTTAGGGTGACCCCCAGAGAGTCAAATGTCTGCACTCTCTCCAGGGGGGTGCCATATAGTGTGGGGTTTCGTCGTTTCAGTTTAGGAGGATTAAAGACCATAAACTTGGTCTTTGCTAGGTTTATCTCCAACCCTCTTAGCTTACAGAAATCAGCAAAACCATCTAATGTCCGCTGGATACCCATTGGTGTTTTTGAAAGTAACAGGGTATCATCAGCGAACATCAGTGCGGGGATCTTCCCTGAAGCTAGCTTCGGGGCATCTGTATCCTTATTATTTTTTTAAAAATCAATAAGCGCATTAATAAAAAGACAGAATAAGGTAGGGGCAAGAACGCATCCCTGTCGGACTCCGTTAAGGACAGGGAAACGGGAGGAGAGCTCTCCAAATTTACCGCATCGGACTTGCGCGAAAATGTCTGTATGGAGCTTCTCTATAATTTCAAGGAGCTGTACGGGAATCCCACAGTCTCTCAAAACCCTCCAGAGCTTCGCCCTGGGAACCATAACGAAAGCCGACTTCAGATCAACAAATATCAAGTAGAGGCTGCCACCCTCTACCATAGCCGTTTTCCAGAATAATAGCTGTAATCTGAATATCTGGTCTATGGTTGACATCTTTGATCTGAAGCCGGCCTGGTATGGGCTTAGTATTTGTTCTTGCTCCATCCAGTCCATGAGACGGTCCAGAAGCAGCCGGCCAAAAAGTTTTTGGGAGATGTCAATAAGACTAATTGGCCTGTAATTGGAGGGCATAATGGGGCATCCTTTTTTAAATATTGGCACAATCTCTGCCCCACGCCATGTGTCCGGGGGGTCCATACCCTTGGCAACAGCATTAAATAAAGCACAAAAGTATGGGGCCCAAATCTTTGGCTCTTCCCGGAAGAGGTCCCCCGGTAATTTATCTAAACCAGGCGCTTTGTTATAGTGGAGTTTGTTAATAGCATTACCCACTTCTAACAAACTAATCTCCAAGTCCCCCGCCCATGAAATCTCTGGAACGTTTCTATTATTATCACTAGTGTCGTTCCCTTCATCCCTTAATGCATACAGTGACCCAAAATGTGATTCCCACGCTTCCGGTGCTATGTTGGGCTCAATGGCTGATCTCCCCTCCCTGTCGCCCGAAGTCACTATAGGCCAAAAAGATTTCATGTCTTTCTCTTTTAGGGCTGATCTAAGACTTTCCCACCTCTCCGCTTCCCAGTTTTTTTTGGCCTGCTGAATGGACCTTTTGTAATTGGCCCTCACTAATTTTATTTGTGATGCATCCTTCTCTTTCACTGCCACCAGAAGGTCGTGTTTTGCCTTGCGGCAGTCACCATTAAACCAGGGGCATTTGTTGCAGGTACTTTCTCTATGATCTCGGCAGGGAAAAAACCCCCCGCCAATTTAAGGGTTAGTTCTGCATGAATTTTCCCTGCCTCCTCCGGTTCCCGAATAGGGTCTTGTGCCTGCACAAGCTCCCACATCTTAATTAGCGATGGAATTGCTATCTGGTATACTTTAGCCAGCTTTTCGGGGCAGTCCTGAATACGGGCACATCTAACTTTTCTTGTGTTGTTTGAAATGACTAATGCGCTAGTCACATTAGTAGGGCCATGAGCTGGATTACCAGTACCCAGATCCCAAGGTTTTAGAATCAGACTCAGGGCATTGTGGTCACTGTCCTGCCTCTGCGTGATATAGAAATCAAGAACCATGTCCCAAATTTTAATATTGTATTAAATCCTTCATTAGATAAGTCACCAAACAACAGAGCCGTGGTCCCTTCTAAGTCTCGGGATTTCTTATTAGAGATGATGAAGCAATTCGCCCTCTCTGATATTTGGAGAGAAAGATCAGGCCAGCAGTTGGGAGTTTCTTATAGAAACTACAAGTACCGGCATAAAGCAAGAATAGATTATGTTTTGATCAACCAATCTCTAAGAGGCAGAGTTAAAAATATCTCTTACTTGGCATCTCATCTCTCAGACCATTCTGGCATTTTATTAGATTTAGAGTGGCCACTACCTAGCTACACCAGGTCATGGTCCTTCGACCGAGCCTTACGTTTGGAGGAAGAGGAGATTTCCTTTTTATCTCAGGAAACGGAATGTTTTTTGAGAATTAATTTAGATTCGGCTGCGACATCAGTTGTATGGGATTCTTTAAAGGCTTTCTTGAGGGGTCAAATTACAAGCAGGTCGAGCTACAGAAATAAAAAATATAAAGAGGAGATTGCATCAATCGAAGCTAAACTGAAGGTAATGGAGGCTGATTTAAATAGCCAGGCTTCACCTGAAATTCAGCAAGAAAGTCAGACTAACTTCAACAAATTGAAAGGTCAGTTGGAGAATATCCTGCATACTAGGCTCATCCGAAGATGGGAGGCAAGCAAGATTGCCCATTTTGAGTATGGAGAAGGGGCAGGAAAGCTCCTTGCGTGGAAAACTAAATCGGACCGGGTAAGAAACCAGATCAAAGAAATCACCAATGAAGGTGGGGATGTTACTCTCTCTTCGGATGAGGAAATCCGTGATGCTTTTCTGATTTTTTTTCAAGATATCTACCGAGAGGATAAATTGGTAGATAAATCTATTGTCAAGGGTTGGTTGGATAAAATCTCACTCCCCTCCCTGAAACTCGATCAGCAGGATCACTTAGATCGGGAATTTATCCAAGAAGAGGTTAGGAGAGCTATATCACTCTGTAAGAACGGAAAGGCCGCGGGACCCGACGGGCTCCCAGCCGAGCTCTATAAATCAATGAGTGATATGATCGTCCCTACCTTGACAAAGCTCTTTAACCAGATACTACAGGAAGGCCTAAAGCTCCCAGTCTCATGGAATGATGCCACAATTATTTTAATCTTAAAACCGGGGAAAAATCCATCAAGTTGTGGGTCATATAGGCCCATTTCACTTTTGAATGCGGACTATAAAATCTTCGCTTCAATTTTGGCGGCCAGATTGGGACTTGTGGCGGGCGATATTCTCCATCTGGATCAGAAGGGCTTTGTCGAGGGAAGGCAACTATCTGACCTTACCTATGATCTTATAGGGGCGATCGATTTGGCCTCTACTTACTCACTCCCATTAGCGGCCATGACCTTAGACGCTACCAAGGCTTTCGACAGGGTGAACTGGACCTACCTGACGAAAGTCTTGGGGAAATTTAACCTAGGGAAAAAGTTTTCTCAAACTGTTCAGTTGATATATCAGGAACCAACAGCCAGACTTTTTGTTAATGGTAATATCACTGAATCCTTTAAGATCTCTAGGGGGACCAGGCAGGGCTGCCCACTCTCCCTCTCCTCTTTGACCTATATATTGAGCCATTTGCCCAACATCTCAGGGAAGATTCTAACATTCAGTCTTTCAAGTATGGGGAGTGGGAGAGGAAGGTCGCTCTCTATGCAGACGACATCTTAGTCCTTTCGGCTAACCTGTCAACAGCACTTCCAGCAGTTATCAGCCTGGCACAAGATTTTGGACTTGTCTCAGGTTACGAGATTAATGCCGCAAAGACAGAAATCATGGTTTGGAACCCTGGGGGGACCCAGCATCAGCACCAGATCAGCTCTAAGATGAGATACTTGGGGATCAAAATTGTGCAGGATATAACAAAGATAGCAGAGACGAATCTAACTATGGTCGCTAGGGAGTGTCAGAAGCTGATGAAATCCTGGGCTCAACTTCCTTTATCCATTCTCGGGAGGGTCAATCTAGTTAAGATGTCGATTCTCCCCAAGGTCACCTTTCTCTTCAATTGTATTCCTCTACATTTCGAAAAATCGGCTATAGACAAGCTACAGCGGGACATCAATTCCTTTGTCTGGGCGTATAAATCAAAACAAAGAGAGGAGTATAACCTAAAGACAGCAAACTGTCTATATGGTGCTGGGACAAAAGCACAGGAAAGGAGATTATCCTTTTCTAAAAAGACCCCTCACTCACCAACCTAGTTGGTGACATGCTTCATCATTGGGGTCCCACCCGAATAGCCGAATGCTATCCGGGTGTGCTGCAACACCTGATTACAGTGGAGCTGGTTGTTTTGTGAAGTGAAAAGTGAGTGACTAATAGTGTTGATTTAAAAATTGGCCAGATATAACCATCTGAGAAAACTTTAATCTGGGTTAACTGGACAATGTTAAAAAATTGTTAGGATGCCAAGAAGGTTAAATTGACCGTCAGGTATCTCTTAAAAAATAGTGCAGTGAAAAGTGCAATAAAAGGTCAACATGTTTCAACCTGTGAATGGTAGTACTAGGTTTTCTTCAGGACCAGTCACTGTGACCCGGGAGGTATACACTCGCTAAGGTGCACCCTGCCCTTGGTCGCTGTGACCTAACCATGTACTCACGGTCAGGTGTCCTTTTCTTCAATTCGAAAAAGGAAAATAATCTAGAAAGACAAACACATAATAACAAACAGACAAATAAAATAAAAGTTATGCAAGTAGCAGTACTGTGCTTGTTCAGGAAATGAGTGCTCTTGTGTATCCCAACATTTGTTGAACGTAGCATAGAGCATGCTTCCAGGTATGCCTCGTAGCTGAGGAGGCAGTGAACTATGGTGAGCATTCAATCAACTCCGTGACTCAACTGGTCATCAAAAAGTTTTGGTCTTACCCACATTTTGTGATAATACAAGTGGGTGATTTATGTGCACTCCTCATGACTCCGAAGTGCAAATGCATCGATGCAATCAATTACCATGCAAGTAACAATGAAATACATGGATATTGTATTTAAAACCACATACAGCATACAATCGTAGTGGCTATTAACGCTCTCATATAAATAAGTCAGAGCGCAGTAAATTAACAATCATGCATGATGTGCAAGCGTATTAATGGACAGGAAAAAACTGGGTACGTGGGAAAGGAAAAAGAAGGGAGAGAGAGAAATAAATAAATATAGGGGCTTACTAAAAGCGCGATGTTCTCGTGCTTCATGGGAGTCAGGGTCGTGGTAAAAGCTCCCAACGCGATCTGGACAAAACCGATAGATTAGTAGGGTTCCCCAGGCCCTAGGGAAAACGTCGGTTCCCACATTCGACTGATCTACTTACTTGGTGGAGCTATTCACCGGCTGTTGCGCCTACCCACAAGGACCCGTTGCCACTCCCCGCAGGATCTCCGCATCAGATCTGCCATGCCGGTTAAATGCAGGCATTTCCGTGTTGCGCGAGCAGGGGGCGTGGCTTAGTGGTCACGTGGCCGGCGTCAGCACGTCGGTGGGAGTGTCACTAAGCCCTGTCCTTCAAGGTTGGTTTGTGGAACGATAAAGTTATAAACCACATTTTCATTCACATATGATACACGAATAACGCACAGAAAATGGGAAAAAGAGCACATAGTACAATAAGACTGAAAATAAATCAGAATAACTAATTCAGATGGTAAGGTCAGGCATTCAGTTATCGCTGTATATTTAGAGACACGATAATTCAGTTAAACATATAGTCACAGTGATAGGTGTTCATGGGTGAGATTAAATCCAATACTCACTACATATATGTGTGTATAAAAGTAGACAGAGTAATGGGACTGCTGGATCTATAACTTACTGAAGTCGTTCACTCTTGGTACCATAATGAATGGGTCATTCAATTATGATGGTAGGACAGACAAAACAAAAAGAAAAAGAAAAAGAAGAAGAAACAGATAAAAAGGGGGGTAACAATTCAGGCACATATTCAGTCATTTCGGGAGTACTGAATTCCATGGAATATTTTCAATTAATCCCTCCTTATGGGTGGAAAGCCTATAGATCCACTGTTGTTCCTTCTCAAATAGTCTCTGTTGTACATTTGGACTCATTTTGATTTGCTCGATTATGGTCCATTTCATGTCATTTGGTGTATGGTTTTTGACGATAAAGTGTTCAGTAAGTTTTGTGGTGGATCTTTTACATCTAATAGTACTGCCGTGCTCGCATATTCTCTGTTTGATTCTTCTACATGTCATGCCCACATATTGTAGATTACAAGAGCACTTTATTAGGTAAACCACATTGGTGCTGTCATGTGATTGGAAGCCGTACTGTATGTAGTAACACACGTGAGAGGGATTGCTTCATCCAACCGAGTTTTGTCTTCCAGGAGTGCTTCCTTGGACCCCACAACCATGGTATTTCTGGATGTAGTTATCACTAAAGAGAATGGCCATTTGGAAACCAGAACCCACCACAAACCTAGTGCTAAGAACAACCTACTCAGATTCGATAGTTTTCACCCCAGACCACTCAGGGAGAATCTACCCTATGGGCAATATCTAAGACTACGTCGGAATTGTAGTAAAACTGCTGACTATTGTATCCAGGCTAAGGAACTGACTGGTAAACTATCGGATAGAGGCTACCCTGAGAATATCCTCAAAAAGTGTCAAAAGAGAGCACGCAATCAACCTAGGGAAGCACTCCTGGAAGACAAAACTCGGTTGGATGAAGCAATCCCTCTCACGTGTGTTACTACATACAGTACGGCTTCCAATCACATGACTAGATCAATCAACAAACATTGGTCCATCATCAACTCTGGTAATCTCCATTGGGAAAAACCGGTGTTTTCCTTCAAAAAAGCTAGGAGCCTTAAGGACTCTCTGGTACAAACACGCCCTAAGGAGTCTAGACCAGAAACTACTCCCACTGTACTGAACGCGTGTGGTTTACCGAATGTTGTAGGACACTATCAGTGTGGCAACTGTAGTGTCTGCCATTTGATGACCAACACAAAAACATTATCGCTGGAACAAGGGAAAATATGGACTCAACGAGCCCACACCAACTGTAACAGCACCAATGTGGTTTACCTAATAAAGTGCTCTTGTAATCTACAATATGTGGGCATGACATGTAGAAGAATCAAACAGAGAATATGCGAGCACCGCAGTACTATTAGATGTAAAAGATCCACCACAAAACTTACTGAACACTTTATCGTCAAAAACCATACACCAAATGACATGAAATGGACCATAATCGAGCAAATCAAAATGGGTCCAAATGTACAACAGAGACTATTTGAGAAGGAACAACGGTGGATCTATAGGCTTTCCACCCATAAGGAGGGATTAAATGAAAATATTCCATGGAATTCAGTACTCCCGAAATGACTGAATATGTGCCTGAATTGTTACCCCCCCCTTTTTTATCTGTTTCTTCTTCTTTTTCTTTTTCTTTTTGTTTTGTCTGTCCTACCATCATAATTGAATGACCCATTCAGTATGGTACCAAGAGTGAACGACTTCAGTAAGTTATAGATCCAGCAGTCCCATTACTCTGTCTACTTTTATACACACATATATGTAGTGAGTATTGGATTTAATCTCACCCATGAACACCTATCACCGTGACTATATGTTTAACTGAATTATCGTGTCTCTAAATATACAGCGATAACTGAATGCCTGACCTTACCATCTGAATTAGTTATTCTGATTTATTTTCAGTCTTATTGTACTATGTGCTCTTTTTCCCATTTTCTGTGCGTTATTCGTGTATCATATGTGAATGAAAATGTGGTTTATAACTTTATCGTTCCACAAACCAACCTTGAATGACAGGGCTTAGTGACACTCCCACCGACGTGCTGACGCCGGCCACGTGACCACTAAGCCACGCCCCCTGCTCGCGCAACACGGAAATGCCTGCATTTAACCGGCATGGCAGATCTGATGCGGAGATCCTGCGGGGAGTGGCAACGGGTCCTTGTGGGTAGGCGCAACAGCCGGTGAATAGCTCCACCAAGTAAGTAGATCAGTCGAATGTGGGAACCGACGTTTTTCCCTAGGGCCTGGGGAACCCTACTAATCTATCGGTTTTGTCCAGATCGCGTTGGGAGCTTTTTACCACGACCCCGACTCCCATGAAGCACGAGAACATCGCGCTTTTAGTAAGCCCCTATATTTATTTATTTCTCTCTCTCCCTTCTTTTTCCTTTCCCACGTTCCCAGTTTTTTCCTGTCCATTAATACGCTTGCACATCATGCATAATTGTTAATTTACTGCGCTCTGACTTATTTATATGAGAGCGTTAATAGCCACTACGATTGTATGCTGTATGTGGTTTTAAATACAATATCCATGTATTTCATTGTTACTTGCATGGTAATTGATTGCATCGATGCATTTGCACTTCGGAGTCATGAGGAGTGCACATAAATCACCCACTTGTATTATCACAAAGTGTGGGTAAGACCAAAACTTTTTGATGACCAGTAGAGTCACGGAGTTGATTGAATGCTCACCATAGTTCACTGCCTCCTCAGCTACGAGGCATACCTGGAAGCATGCTCTATGCTACGTTCAACAAATGTTGGGATACACAAGAGCACTCATTTCCTGAACAAGCACAGTACTGCTACTTGCATAACTTTTATTTTATTTGTCTGTTTGTTATTATGTGTTTGTCTTTCTAGATTATTTTCCTTTTCGAATTGAAGAAAAGGACACCTGACCGTGAGTACATGGTTAGGTCACAGCGACCAAGGGCAGGGTGCACCTTAGCGAGTGTATACCTCCCGGGTCACAGTCACTGGTCCTGAAGAAAACCTAGTACTACCATTCACAGGTTGAAACATGTTGACCTTTTATTGCACTTTTCACTGCACTATTTTTAAGAGATACCTGACGGTCAATTTAACCTTCTTGGCATCCTAACAATTTTTAACATTGTCCAGTTAACCCAGATTAAAGTTTTCTCAGATGGTTATATCTGGCCAATTTTTAAATCAACACTATTAGTCACTCACTTTTCACTTCACAAAACAACCAGCTCCACTGTAATCAGGTGTTGCAGCACACCCGGATAGCATTCGGCTATTCGGGTGGGACTCCAATGATGAAGCATGTCACCAACTAGGTTGGTGAGTGAGGGTCTTTTAGAAAAGGATAATCTCCTTTCCTGTGCTTTTGTCCCAACACCATATAGACAGTTTGCTGTCTTTAGGTTATACTCCTCTCTTTGTTTTGATTATTGACCCTAAGGGGACCAGGAGTATTCCCCCCTATCCTGTGAAAATCCCTTTCTCTCCTTTTTGTTTTGAATATTTTGGGCGTATAAATCAACAAGAATAGCTTGGAAAAAGTTGAGGCGCAGGAGAGAAAAAGGAGGCCTTGCTTTACCGGATCTCCAGTTTTATGCTTGGGCTTTTCAACTTACACATTCACGTATGCTTTTGAAGATGCCGGTTAGCACCGGAGCGGGGGGATGTTTCTCGCCATGCTTAGGGGAGCCAACTTACCTGAGGAGGGATATCTGTTCAAATTTGGAGACCCAAAGTTTTTTAAAAAGGTTAAGCTGAAGGTCCTTCAGGGTTTTGCTAAAACTTGGGCTAAACTTAAAAGCACTGTTGCGCTTAGTTATTTTTCAAGCTTGGCCCCGCTCTGGGACTCTCCTGGCGCCCCGGAGTGCCTGAGAGACAGACTGGCAGTACCCCTAAGAGAAGCTGGGCTGATGGTCTGGGGGGACATGGCCTCTGATGGCATTCTCGTTTCATGGGAACAACTTAAGGATAAAATCGGAGGAGGCCTGTCAAGGTTTAAATACCTTCAGTTGAAAAGTTGGGCCCAATCACAACTAAACCGTAAGAACCCTATAGGGAGTGGCAACTTTTTAGAACACCAGCTTGTGGCTAAGCCACCTGGGAGGAAGGAGCTTTCCTTTTGGTATCAAGCCATAGCTGAGTCTGCAGACGGCGAATTCAAACTGGCCGAGGAACTGTGGGGGGAATCTTTACCTGACCAACACTGTGACTATCTATGGCAGAACTCTTGTAAGATCCTCCACGACGTAGTCAAACCAGCATGGTTGAAAAGGAACCACCTGTTTACCATCCACAGGGCTTATTTCTCCCCTCAAAAGCTTTCTAAAATTGTCAAAGGCCCACCAGTTAGCTGCAAGAAATGCGGTCTGGCCCAAGCTTCAGACATACATATGTTTAAGGAATGCCCTGCCTTGACTACCTTTTGGGACAGTGTTGGCAAATGTTTGGCGAACACTTTGGGCTGTCCAATTCAGATAGACCTACCCTTGATTATTTTTGGCTTCACACATCAAGTTACGGGCCCATCCAGATCATTGCTTTTTTATGCTATCCTGTTAGCCAGGAGACAAATATGCAAAAGATGGACAGAATCCACCCCTCCCTTTTTTTCAGATTGGCTGACTTCAGTGTTGGCGATCTCTAAGTTAGACCTTGCCAGATCTTGCAGTGGAAAGAAGACAGCCTTTTGGGACTTGCTGCAGCTCAGACTGGTTTCAGAGTTAACAAATTAGCTTTATTTTTTTTTCTATTTTTTTTTTCTTCTGAGTCCCATGATTATGCTGCCTTGATACTCTTCGGGCTAAGTCGGTTACTCCCAGTCTCATTTGGAAGTACTATGACAAATGTCATCAAGCTCTTGCAGCTTTGCGGAAGAGTTATCTCATCTGGTTTCATTAGCGCTCAAGTCAGTCATCATACCTGTAGGCGGGTCTTCCCTGAGGTTTCCACTTCCAATTGCCTACTTTTCTCAGCTTGCTGAGTATGGGTATAGACAGCTTGGGCGCGAAGTGAAGTGAGGTTGGTGGCGAATGAGGATATAAAAAAAATGTAAAAAAAAATGCTCTCCTAGCTTGAGATCTATGCTGTTCTGCTGGAGTGCTCGTCTGTGAGAAATTGGATTGTTTGTTGACTGGGGTGTGAGCCCTTGTCAGAGTGAGGCACAAGCCAACCCTAAAGTAACCTGTGCTGCGCACTCTGGTAGCTTGGCACGGAGCAGTCAGGCTTAACTTAGAGGCAATGTGTAAAGTATTTGTGCAACACTTCAAACAAAAATAAAGTGAAAACACCCCACAAAAAGGATACCACACCAGGTTTGAATAATAGAGCAGAATTTAGTAAACAAAGGGCCAGACGTACGACGCTTTTTAGCGTGCACAAACGGGTCACGCTAAAAAGCATGGGCCCATGTACAAACAGTATATTGCGACTCGCAAATAAATTGCGACTCACAAAATACTGTTTTGCAACTCGCTATTCGGAAGGGGCGTTCCCTTCCTAATAGCGACCGCAGAGCAATGTACCAATGTTTTGCGACCGCAACTGCGGTCGCAAAACACTCACAAGTTACCACCTACTTCAAATAGGTGGTAATACATTCGCAAATGGGAAGGAGTCCCCAGAGGACCCCTTCCCCTTTGCAAATGCATGCAATATAATTTTTAAGGGCAGGCAGTGGTCCCAGGGCTTTTCACCATTCTCAGCATTGAGAGGCTTCCTTCCTCTCTCCACTCTAATACCGGATATCACGAGCACCTCTTTGCCGTGTATTGAGTTTCTGTTTGTTTCCAGCACGTAGTTCCGGGAACGTGTTCTAATTGATTTCTACTATTTCCAGCCGTCTTCTCGTTTCGTTTACCTCGCCGGTTGGAGATTCCCCTGACGAAGGGCAACTGTTTATGCCCGAAATGCATTGGGATTTGTTTAATATTCGTGGGAATCATGCAACTACGATTCAACGCATGTGAAGCAAGTTCTCCCTGTGATATGCATATGTTTGCTCAATAAAATTTGTATGAGCCACAGCCAGTGTTTCAGCGACGACTTATTGATGGACTTTTGCATATTGAAATGTGGCTTTCGATTTTTATTTTGAATACATATTAATGAAGTCTGACTACTTTGGAATGTAAATTGTTTACACTCTTTTGAGTGAATATTGGTAGTGCACCTGATGTCTAGGACATTTGTCCTAGTTTTCTTTTTCTCTTTGAATTAGGTGGTTGGCCGAGCCTCCTCAGAGGGTGCACACTGTACAGTTTGATTTTGTTTCTACTGGTTACTTTTCACTACCGTTTTGTTTACTTGAGTGCAACTAGCTGTTATTTTGCATTGTAACTTTCTGAAAGTGGCATTTTCAAAATTGTAATTTAAAATCCCACTTCACCATAAGTTAGGATTTTAAATTCCATTTCCAGAGACACCAAACATGAACTGATTACCTGATCCCATTTGGAAATGACACTTATAGAATGTAATAAGGTAACTCCAATGTTATCCAATAGGAGAAGTAGGCCTTGCAGCAGTGAAAAATGAATTTAAGAGTTTTTCACTAACAGGAAACGTAAAACTTAAAAGTACATGCCCTAATTTTTAAATACATTGTACCCTGCCCTCTGGGCTGTCCAGTGTCTACTCTATTAACAAGCATTTGCAATGCAATTGGTCTCGCCTTTGGGACCTTATAAGTATTTAGCCATACAGTACATTCGTGCTTTAGCCCATGAAAGGTAACGTAACATAACATCAAGGTAACATAACACCATATAACAGCTTAACAAAACATAACACATGAATCTGTAAAGCTTACGCCACCCTGTGAGATATTTTGGCCCCGTTACTGTTTACTGCTAACTCTACTCAATGGTTTACTAGTAAGCTGAGATAATGTGCTGATTGTTTAATTTCCCTGAGCGCATGGATAGGTGCGCTATATAAATAAAATGACTAATGTAAAATAACATAAGAATTAAATGCAGCCATCTCAGGGCGGGCAAGCAGTGTCGTGCAAGGGGGTTGGGATAGACGGCAAAGGGAGAGTAAGCACTACAAATTATGCATAAGTTAACTAAACAAAAACAGAGCAAAACAGCAGTGGTCTTGGAGGGTTGGTGGGGGCTTGAGAGCAGTGTTGCGGGAGGGTTGAGGGGAGGTAGGGGAAATTAAGGGACCACAAGCAAATGAAGCAACCAAAGTTTACTTGCACAAGTAAGAATGCATTTTTCTTTTTAACACTCAATGCTTCCCAATAAGTTATGTTATTGCAACTATCTTTCAATGTTAGTGTCTGGCCCTGCATTCCTATTAGATAAATCTATGCCATATGGCTGCAACACTTGTGAAAAATCAACCACGTTTTTGAACACCAAGCAACTATTTTCCCTTTTGAAAATATTAGTGACTTGTGGAAAAATCCAGATGCTATATTAAAAAACTTCTAAATGTCACTAAACCAATCATCATTTCATTTATTTCCTTCTTTCATCCTTTTAATTGGCCAGGAGCCCTAAAAAAAGATATGTATTCCTGCGGAATTATGCCTACTGCTCGAACAGAAGTGGGTCAAAACTCAAGTTGGGAATAGGGAGAATACACCAAAACTGAGTGGGGGTGTAGGCGGAATTGGAATATGGAAGTGCAGATACTCACTATCCGTGAGTACTGCTTTGCTGCTAGAAAGTGCTAGTACTCGTCCATTATAAGTTTTGTAACTGGGCTGAAAAGTGCAGGAACTTGCCCTTTAAAATTGAAGTGCAGATACTCTACTCTGTATTACATCGCAAATGCCTAAATGATGAAGCACTGGGTGTAAAGGAGGATTTTCTTTTTGTAGAAACTTTTCAGCAAAGAGACAAATGTTAACAAAACACAGGTGCATTTGTAAATGTACATCTCTTATATTTACACATTCTGCATGCTTTTGCAAGCTAGGAATATATAAAATTCACAAAAAAACCTTAGTTATACTGAAGAAGAATCACTGAAGTGAGAAATGTTATGAGACAGCAGCAGGTTATAACATAAACAGTGACTTCGGGACAAAACCACCTTCCATACAACCCACAACAGCACAATGCCAGATGCCTACCTACAAACGTGTTGTGCGTAGCTCTGATTCAAAAACAAAAGAAGGGCGGCGCGCTGAGGACAGGGGTGCTTAGCTCCCAACTGGTGGTAAATAAGGTCTAACGGAGCTAAACACATGTTGTAAATAGAGGTGGGCTCCATCTGCTGTCCTCGCCGCAAGCCGCGGGAAGTCACTAAAAAGGGCAGGGGAGACATTTGGCAGGAAGAAAAGAAATAAACATGCAGGTGTGTGTTACGTACCCTGCCATTCATTCCCCACCTTCTGAATGCAGCAGCACAGTGCGCACAGGCCGCTCTCCCGGTCTTGGATCCACAGCCTAGTTGTGGAATTCGCGTCCCACTGAAGCCCCGGTTTCCTCCCGCTGGCTGCTTCAGGTAAACAACCCTCGGCTGTATTTACAATCACTTGACTGGACGGGAGGACTCGTGCCAGGATCCGTCGAGAAAATAAAAGTGCTTAACACAGAAATAAAACAACATGCAGAGATTGTCAATTTAAAAAAAACACACAATGTCACAGATACAGCTTGGAAAAGTGTTGCAGTAAGTGCCAAGACACCACGTACTGAGAAGAGTAGCGCTATAAAACAAAATAAATGCATGTGAGCGTGGTTATGGAGACTTAAGGGACACTGTTACAGGGTGGTGGGGAGGCATTTCGCGGAGTTCATTTGGGGCGCGGACAAACACTATCGCACGGGGAATCACCAGTGATAAAGCCGGCCCTGATAAATGGTCAGCAATAAAGCATGAATGTTCAGTGATGCCCTTTCTCCAAGTGAACGTACCCTGGTTACCACAACTTCTACACAAAATACAGCCTTCCGGTACCCACATGCGCCAGTGGAAGGATGCTTCCTACTTCTGAACCCATCACTGGTGACAGTCACTCATTCGCAACTCGCCGACTGGAAGTAGAAGGATACTCTTTGCTTCTGAAGCTCTTCTTGCTGTGCTCTATGGTGAAGATCTCTTACCCGGGAAGAATGGGTTCGGCAAGCGGTTTGACCAAAGGGAATGGTTTCCGGCCCAGCATGGGCGCCATCCCAGCGGCAGTAGTAGGGCCAGGCGGCCTCTCCTCCGTGAGAGAGATATGTATAACAGATTTAAACTAGGAGAGCAGAGGGTGAGAGAGGCATACATGAATGAAGAGAGTGAGGGTGACAGAAACGGGTGAAAAGACAAATGAAGATGAAGCAAGAGAAAACGGGAAAGGGCTAAAAAGAAAGAAAAATGTAGGTCAAAGAGTTGCTCATGAGAGAGAAAGAGGAAAGGGTAGAGAAGAGAGAATGGATAGCGATCGAGACTGGACAGAGGGAGAGCTAGAGAGAGAAAAGAATGTCCAATAGAGGAGAAATTAGAGACAGAATGGGCGAAGGTAGGGAGAGAATGATAGAGCGGCGTAGAGGCTTATTCAGCTCAAGATCACCCTTCCTCGGTTGTCACTCACAGGTTCCCGATACCGCTACCGGGAAGAGCTGCGGCTGATTATTGAAAAATGGCGGGAGATGCGGCCCGCCGGCAGCCCCCACACCAAAGTACGTACGTCCATGGCCCACCAGCTACAAGACAACAGACAGCGGGAGGGGCGGGAACAAAAGGAACGCGGAAAACGGGAGGGGGTGGGAACAAGAAGCTAAGAGCAGCGCTAGCGTGCTGGCTCAGGCTCCATGTAAAGCAAGACTTCCGGAGCAACCGAGGGTTCTTTTCCGGTGCCGGGGCCTGCCTCTAAATGACTGAGGACTACTTTAAAACAAGCATTTGCAATGCAATATGACTCGCATTTACGCGAGGCGTATTGCATTACAAATAGAGTGCGGTAGTTTAAGAAGGCACGAATGCGAGTGGGGGGGTGAGGATGTGGCGAAAAGTGATGAATTGCGTGAGGGTACGGCGGGAAGGACAAAGGACAGAAAATGGTGTTTGAGTAAAGGGGCCAATAGCCTCGGAAGGAGCAAAATGACGACATAGGCGTAAGGAGGCGGGACTAACAAGCCAAACACCAATCACAAAGCAGATTTTATGACTAAAGCCAATCAAAAAGATGGGCGGAAAGTGGGTGGAGCTTCCCCCACTATAGTGTATACAGCATCTCTCGACGAGACAGCGCATGCGCTGCCTAGCCGAGACCTAAAAAGGAAGGTTAGGGCCTGGCAAGAGGTTTATTTGGCAAGTCGAAATGGCAGTTTAAAACTGCACAAACAGGCTGCAATGTCAGGCCTGAGACAGGTTTAAACTGCTACTTAAATGGATGGCACAATCGGTGCTGCAGGCCCACTAGTAGCATTAAATCTACAGGCCCTGGGCACAGGTAGTGCCACTTTACGAGGGACTTATAAGTAAATGAAATATTCCAGTTGGGTATAAGCCAATCTAACATGTTTTACGGAGAGAGCACAAGCGCTTTAGTGCTAATGAGCACTGGTAAAGGCTGCAGAGTCCTAAGGTCAGCAAAAATGAAGTCAGAAAATCAGGAGGTCTGAAGGCAAATAGGTAGGAGAAAAACCCAGCCAAGGATGCCAGATCTAACAAAGTCCCTCTTGTGGTTGTTTTTATGATTGCATTTTGTGGGTTGAAAAATTTTAAAAGTAAGAATCAGAGCCACATTGGTTTTTTTTGTCATTAAAAACAAATAAATTCAACATGCATTTCTTTTAACATTTTTCAGCCCACAAAACGCAATCATAAAAGCAATGTTAAAAGAAGGACTCAGAAAAATGTTGCTTATGTTTTTTTTAATAAACAAAACCACAGAAATTCACCAATCATAGTTATCTAAAGTAACTGCAACTCATGCCCTTGCATGATTAACAGTATTAAAAACCACAAATATTTGCTAACACATGACCTAAAGTTAAAATAGGCATTCTGTGGCTGAGCTGTTTATGGAATGTTGAATGTTCCCCCAAAGCCCACAACCACATTCACAAAATGAAAGCATTCTCACATGGACAGAATCCACTTTGTGAATCAATATTAATTCCTTTGTGGAAGCAAGATGGTATCAGTGGTTTCCACTTGAAATTGCAGTTGCAAAACATTGATAGGTGTTTTTAATTCACAAGGAGGGGACACCCCTTTAATGTCCTTTGCCATTTGAATAGCATTGTGTCGCAAAGTGCTGACTGTGAGGCAGAAAGTCATTTCTTTTTTTTACAACAGATTTTATTGGGTTTTCAGCGTACCAGAAGGGCAAAGCCCAGTAGACAAAGTACAGTTGAAATGCAGTATGACAGGCCTTCAGGTACTGTAAACGCCCACCCCAAAAGGTCTGCAGAACATCAGACCACAAGAACCCCCAGACCCCCTCCTGCGCACGTGCCACATTGTTGTAAGCAATATACACTGTATATACACAAGGAATGTCCAACTACATCTCAGTAGCGCTAGAATTTACACCGGTAGGTCATTTACCACTAGTCGTTCTATGGGGTTTCTGATAGCAGGCGGTAACACCAGGGATAGATCTATACCTCTAAACTTGGCCCAACTGGACCAAATCTTTCCATGTTTCTATGGGCATCCCCGCGCCCGAAACACAGCAACTTCCGCCGACATACATCTGTCTAGGGCTTTTTTCCAGTTGGATACAGAAGGCGGGGACTTATTTTTCCAATGTTGTGCTATGTCCCGCTTGGCTAAGGTGAGGCCCAAAAATAGCAAGTGCTGTTTATACTTGTTCCCCCCAATGTCTTCAGTGCTATGTAAGAGTATCAATTTAGGGTCAGACGGGATATCCCATGCCAGGACACGCCCCATGCAAGAAAGTACACCAGACCAGAAGGACTGTAATGTTCCACAGCTCCACACTGTATGCAAAAACGACCCCTCATCCGTGCCGCAGCGGAGACAGGCAGGAGACGGGATTGCTCCCATTTTCCATAGGCGAAGACGTGTATAATATACCCTGTGGAGGTATTTGAATTGGATGAGCCGATATCTAGTGGAGACGGCGGCGTATCTGGGACTAGCTAGCACCTCGGCCCAATCGTCATCTGTCAAGCTGGGTAGATCTGCCTCCCAGGCTGCCCGGGTGCGTTGGATGGTGGTCTTGGAGTGCGTCGTGAGAGTTTGGTAGATTTGTCTAATTTTATGGGCCCCAAGGTCCCCCATCAGCAAACGCCCCTCCAGTGGGTGGAACTCAGGTAATGACTCTAATTGTCGTATCAGAGGGGTCAATGCGTGTCTGAGCTGCAGGAAACGGTGGAACTGTGATTTGTGAAGGTCAAACTCCGTCTGTAGTTTTTGAAAGGATTTAAGGGTGGTCCCCTGCATCACGTCCCCCAGCGTCGAAATGCCAATATCATCCCATCTGTGGAACCCCATCAGTGACGCAACTGGCCGGAGAAATGTGCCTTGCCATAGGGGAGTGGCGCCAGTTAGTGTGCCCCACCAGCCCATGGTCTTAACCGCTCGCCTCCATATCTGAATGACCACTCTGCAGGCAGGAGGAAGCGCCGTCAGGGGGGAACTGCTGTATAAGAGATGGAGCAGGGGGGTGCCCTCCATAGCTGACCGTTCCACGGTGTAGGCTGGATCTGCATGGGAGCCATGCCACCACTCATTGATTACCAAGAGATGCGAGGCCCAGTAGTACGCACGGACATCCGCCGCCGCAATACCCCCGCAGTATGTGGACTGTATGCAGGTTGCAAGCACCACTCGAATCGCGGCCCCTTGCCATAGGAATCTATTCAGTAGAGCATTAACCTGGAGGAACCACGACGGGGGAATAGGGTACGGATAATTCCGGAGTCGGTAGAGTAGGCGGGGGAGAGATACCATTTTAAAAATTGCGGACCTGCCATAGAGTGATAGGGGCAACTGAGACCAGATCGTTGTCTCATCTCAGGGCAATGTTGCGCGACCAGGCATCCTCGGGGCAACAAGTTACAATGACCCCTAGATACTTAAGGCCTGTATCCGCGATGAGCAGTTGCGATGCCCATGCCTGGCTTCGCTGGTCCCTGTGTATGGGGAACAGTATAGATTTAGACGGGTTAGCACGGAGACCGGAGGTCTCTCCGAAAATGCGAAGGATCTGGAGGACACGGGGCCCAGAGAACCACGGATCGGACATAAAAAACAGGACATCGTCGGCGTAAAGCACGATCTTGTCTGAGTATTCCGGCGTCCAGTCTAGTCCCCTGACAACAGAGTCAAAGCGCACCCATGCGGCCAAAGGTTCGATCGCTAAGGCAAATAAGAGTGGGGACAGGGGACACCCCTGTCGAGTGCCCCTGCGAATCGGAAGGGGGCAGAGCAGCCGCCGGCCGTCCGGACCGAGGCCGTGAGGTCTGTGTATAAAGCTTCACATACACCAGGAACCGGGGCCCCAGATTGATGGCTGCTAGGAGTTTAAAGGTACGTCCAACTCAGGGAGTCGAATGCTTTGTCTATGTCCGCTAGTAGGAGCGCCGCAGGGCGTCCTAGGTGCGGGGCTTCCACGATGGCGTTATGTACCCGTCTAATGTTGTGTCTGGTAGAGCGCTGTGGCATGAAACCGGATTGGTCCTGATGCACCAAATCCTGAATACAGGTGCGGAGGCGATTGGCCAAGACCTTGCCCAGCAGTTTAGGCTCAATGTTTAATAGAGAGATAGGGCGGTATGAACCCGGGTCGTCCGGGGGACGGCCGGGTTTGAGAAAGACCACGATCTCGGCGTGCCGCCAATCAGGGGGTAGAATGTGCTGCTCTAGGGCTTCATGAAGCGCCCCCAACAGATGTGGATCCAGGATGGCAGTATGTCGGCTCAGGAATTCACTTGGAAACCCATTCGGGCCCGGGGAGCGGCCCGGATGCAGATTGGACAGAGCTGCCTGCAGCTCGTCCAAAGTGATGGGCTTATCTAGTGTATCACGTACATCATCGGGAAGACGGCGGGGTGAAATGTCTGTTAAAAAGGCGTCTATCAGGGGCGCGGCTATCACCTCACGCTCTTCATATAGAGCAGTGTAGTACCGGGCAAATGCCTGGACCACAGCCTTTGGAGAGGAGCATACACTGCCGTCGGGGGACTTCAGGATTAGAACCGGGGCCGGGGACGTCCGAGCCTGACACAGTCTATGGAGCATTTGGCTGGACTTATCGCCCCACTGGTAAATTCTATATTGAGTCGCTAGCCACGCCTCCTTGGTGGCGTCAGTATGTAGTTGGTGAAGCTGTTGTTGGGCATGGAGGAGGTTACGGCGGGCGGCGGGGTCAGATCCCTCCACTAGTTGAGCCTGCAGGCGAACCTGCCGGTCCTCCAGTTCCTCTACCTGTTCCAAGCGCCGGCGCTTCTCCCCGGAGCGAAAGCTGATGTCCGCCCCCTAACCGTAGGTTTAAGGGCCTCCCAGAGGGAGACCAGGGACGACGTGGACCCTACATTGAAACTGAGGTAGTCCTGTATTGCGTGCAGGAGCATCTCCTGATTGTCACGCTGCGGAAGAGACCAGGAGACATGCACCATCTACGGGGAGCCCGATGTGTCTGAAGGCGCAGCTTGAGTTGGATCGGGGAATGATCAGAGAGGCCCGGGGCATAATGGAGGTGTGAGATACCCGGTGTATGTAGCTATGGGGGAGGAATAAATAGTCTAGGCGTGAAAGGGTGGGATGCACTGATGAGGCATATGTGAACCCTGCTTCTGAGGGGTGGAAAGCCCGCCAAGATTCTGCCCAGCCTAGTGTATGTGCCAAAGTCTGTAATTTGGATCGAGGAAGGGGTGTAACTTGCGGGAGTGCACGCCATCTGTCACGAGGGGTCATAATGTCATTCCAATCCCCGCCCAAGATCGTCAAGCCCCTGGAAGGTCCCCCAGAGTTGTGTTAATTTGTCTACAAATGTCTGACCTAGTGGAGGAGGAGCGTATATACTCCCAATGGTGATCTGTTCACCCGCTAGGGTGCCAGTGATAATCGTGTAGCGTCCACCTGGATCTAACCAATGGCGCGTTACCTGGAGCGGCACTCGGCGATGAACAAGTATCGCCAGTGCCGCAGGCGCCCCTACGAAGCCTGAGTGGTACACCGTGGCAAATCCGAATCTGGACAGGCAGGGGCTTTAGTGCCCAGGAGATGAGTCTCCTGTAATAGTAGGATGTCAGCAGAGTGCCGCTTTGCCAGTTGAAGCACCGCCCCCCCTTTGACTTTGTTGAGGAGTCCCCGTACATTCCACGCCAGAATATTGAGTTCCCCCATAGGAGTTTTACGTGTGTCATGTGCCATACCTAATTTCTTTAGTGTGTAATGGCCTACAATGTAGTGGTGTCGTAATTGGTAGTCGTGTGTCTAGTGCGCAGAGCAAAGTATAACAATAACAGCAACAAAACTGAAACCCCTCATTCCCTCCCCGCTCCCCCCACCCCAATACTTCCATGAACGTGAAGCATCTGTCGCTGTGAAATCCTGACCTAAGCCCTCAACAGGATGACTCAAGTGGTTTCCCCAATGGATCCCCCACCCAACATTGCCCAACATTTCTTACACGTCCGGGCGGACTATGGCAGATACCCCTCAGAGCGTGTATATTTGGCCCAGACACCTTGAAATCTAACATCGCCCTTTATGGAGCCCCTACTACAAGGCCTTGATCACAAGATGTGGATAGAAGACGGATGTTTCATGGCCAATGCAAGGTCAGTCGGCTGTCTCTGGGTGGCCCTTGGCACGCCAGTTGGAGCGGGACCGGTGGCGTCTCGCTGTAGCGTGGTTGTCCGGCCGGCCGCTCCGGTGAGAGCCCTGTGAAGAATCCGAGTCCAGCGGCAGCGGCGAGTGAGGCTTAAGGGTATGTCTCTCATCCGTCCAGGCGAAGATCTCCTCTGGTGAATTGAAGAAAAGAGTCTTGGCGTTGTAGATTATCTTCATACGGGCGGGAAACAGCAGTGCATATGAGATGTTCAGGTCGCGTAGTCGTCGTTTGGCCTCGACAAAGGATTGCCGCTGCTGCTGCACCAGCCGGGTATAGTCTGGAAAGACCATTATGGGATGTGAGTCGAAGACCATTTTGTCCTTGTGGAGCCGGGCATAGCGGAGGATCGCATCCCGGTCGGCGTAATTGAGAAGCCTGGAGATCACCGGCCTCGGGCGTTCTCCGGGAGGAGGCTTCTTAGTCAGAGCCTGATGGGCCCGCTCGACCACAAAGCAGGAGGACCTGACCTCTGGCGGTAAGAGGGTCTTGAGCCAACCCGAGAGGAAAGCGTCCATGGATGTGCCTTCACATCCCTCCGGGAAGCCCACCAGGCGGATGTTTTTGTTCCGGGTCCTTCCTTCTGCGTCTTCGACCCTGGATGCAAGCTCTCGTGAGACCGTTGTGAGTCTGTCCACCTGTTTCTGGAGGGCGGATACTGCGTCTTCCACTGTGGAGACCCGGGTCTCCGCCTCCGTGATCCGGTCCACCGCCTGTCGAAGATCCTGGCAGAGGAATGACACCTCCAAGCCGACGGCCCTGATCTGGGCCTCTAGGGCCGTCCGCGACTGGTTGATGGCCGCGAGAAGCGTCGCGGTGTCAGATGACACAGTCTCAGCGCCCTCCTTCCCGGTGGCCGTAGTGGTCCATAGTGTTCTGTTTGGGGGCCGCTGCACCGGGTTTGTCCTTGCCCATCGTGGCGCGGGGGAGGCCGGGGGAGTGTACCCAGGCCCGCTACAGCAGGGGATGGACGTAGAAAGGTGGGCCTCACAGGAGAGCAGAGGATGGTGACCGATGAGAGCGGGCCACGTAGCATCGGGGGATATCGCTGGTGCCCTCCAATGGGTACAGTGCGGACGGGGCAGCAGTCAGTCCAAGCCCCAGGCCCTATGATCCTCCACTCGGGGCCGGAGAAGGAAGTCCCCCAAGGTGCCAAAGGGTCACGGGGAGCTGCGCACCGCCAACCCAGGAACCACCAGCCGCGGGGCCCCGGCGGGTCTCAGCGGGGTCGTCAGCAAAGGCTCCACGCCGAGTGCCAGCCGCCAGCGGAGTCTCAGCGGGGTCAACAGCACCGGCACCACCCGAGGCTGGCCCCCAGCGGACGCCGCACGCCAAAGGTCTCCCGGGGCAAAGTATAGTGGCACAGTCTCTTTCACACGGAGAGTGCGTGTCTCCTTCGTGGCTCAGGCCTCTCCGCGTTCCTCTTCAGCAGCCTCGGCTCCCAACCAGGCGCAGCCGCAGCAGGCGGGTCGCCCCACGTGGCACTCAGGATAGCGCTGAGCGCCGTGGGCCCGCCAGACCCCGGCCCCACCGGCGGCCCCGCAGGCCTCCGGGCCCTCCTTCCACCAGTAGCGCTCAGGAGGCGGGGGGAGGGCGGCCACAGCAGCGCCAGAGGTATGGTCCGTGCGAGGTGTCGGGCTGTATGCAGACAGACCCCCTCCACACCCCAGGTCTCAACACAGCACTGACCTGGGGTTCTGCTGGTCCAGGGCAGCCGCCGGGCGATATATCCGTCCGCGGCCTTCAGAGGATCGGGCCCGCTCCGCTCCCGCCGCGCGCCGTCTCGCACCGCCAGGCAGGCCGCCGTCACAGTGAGGCCGGATCTGGATCGCCTGCACACACCTCCGGCCTCGGATTTCGCCAAGGAGGTCTCGGTGTGCTCCGCCGCTGATGCCCTGCGTCGTCGGCGTCTGGGACCAGGATTTGAGTAGGATCGGGGCTCCGAGAAGGTACGGGCCGGCGGAGCTCTACAGAGCCACGTCCGCCATGTTTGGCTCCAAGCCACGCCCCCCCCCCAGAAAGTCATTTCTGACTCTTAATGTGCTTTGGTGCATTACAGATGTGGTTTTGCAGATGTAAAGTCTGTGATTTTGAGGCAATTAAAGAAATAAAATAGGCATTATGTCAATGGCATTTTGGCAGCATGCAGTGTTGCTCTAGACCTGGCAATGTTCCACTAATGCCTAAGCCCACATTCACAAAGAGGAAGCTGTCCCTCATAGGCAGCATCCTCTATGCAAATCACATACACTTTCCTTTGAGGAGGACATATGGACATATAGAAGTAAAAATCGTGAGCTGATGTTTGGTTCCAATATAAGGTCCTTTCCAAAATATTATAAGCTGATACCTGAGAGGCAAGTTTTGCTTACTTGGGGACACTTGTAAGCAACCTTATGGCATCTTTTGCTTAGTTAAATAGGAACAGCTTGATGGATGAAAATTCTTCAATCAATGTTAACCACATGGAATTCCCTGGGGTTGCATCCAAGTTCGTGATTTTTTAGTTCATTATTCATTACAGCATGGGAATAACCATACGCCAATCAGTGATGGCTCTGACCTATTTAGAGAATTCCAGCCTGAACGGTTAGGAAACGTCCCACTTTGCAGCTATACCAGCAACCCCAGATGTGTTTTGTGTTTGTCGGGTCTCAAGCTTGAGGCATAGCTTTAGTCACTGTGGCATGGTGGCACGGTGAGAACCAACGCTGGCATATCCCTCTGAACTAGGAGGAGTCACTTAGACAGCAAAAGGTAATGGATGAAAATGTTTGAATCATTCTTAACAACTAGATATTCCTATAGGTGTCATTTCATTCCTTTATTTCACAGCTCTCTTGTCGCATTTCATATGGAATCTGTCATTTAGAAATCAGCCACATGCTTGTCCTAAAATAAGCAGTTCTGCCAAATTTCTGGGCCAAGTCTCTCTGAACAGGAACACAAGCAACTCAGAGCTGGACAGGGAACCCAAAGCAGCCCACGAATAATTTGTCAGACCAGTCCCCTAACAGTGTGTAGTGAACAAGGCAACTGAGTAAGTCTGACCACTAGATAGAGGGTTTGGGGGGAGGGGTTCCCCTCAAGAAAATTAGTGACAAAATAGCAAAAATGGTGCATTCTACAACACATTTGTAACTATAGATTCAATTGTATTAGCTTTTAAAGCATAGTGAATGATGACCTCACAGTGCACCAGGATACCCTGTCATATCCAGAGACATTCTTATGGAGAACACAAAAAGTAAGATATCAAGCATGAAACTAGAATTGAAATAATAACTTAAGTGCACACATTCACTGTTAAGCACTGCCAAGAAGCTGAGAACAAAATGAAAGACCATTTCGAGGGATGTTACCATCCTCCACCCCAATAAGCGGCACAGCAGTGCAGGCTTTAGCGCTGATGGCGCCCGGTGCAACAATATATTTGGGATGACCTCCTCCTCCACTGATTCCCTCTCCATCACTCTCCACTAGTGGTCCTCATCTCTCCATAGCACTTCCCTAATTTGTATTTCATTTTTTTATAGCGTCTCTCATACCTTAGTAGGGTGTCGGAGTACTTTATATCAAACACACATATAGAGACAATGAATCATATGTGTGTAAATCAGCGTATGGAAAATGTTACAAAGGGGACTACAAGGTGTAGGATTCAAATGTCATCCATACCAGTAGGCATTTTTTAAGAGTGCTTGGTCTGGAGAAGCACAAACTCAAGAATCAAAACGTAACACAGTAGTTAGGGTTGGCTTTCCTAATAAAAATGTATTTATACCCAATCAAACCCTTTTTCTCAACATTAGAATGATGAATGACTGGGAAAAAACATAACTTTCTAACCTCTGACAAGCACTTTGCATAAAGTACTTTGATGGCAGTTCATAACTCACTGTGCTATATTACGATTGTATCTTATGAACTGCAAGTAACAAAAGGATCTCTATGACAAAGACAAAGACAAAAACATATTGAGCTATCCACATAAAATACAGTTCTGTGATCTGCATGATATATGTTCTTTGCAGCAGACATGTTAACCCTCTGCATTACTAAACTGCCATAAGACAAAACTCTGAGGCATCTCCAGCAAGAACATTATTCAACCGAGTTATCTTGACATTTTATTGTTGCCTGAAAACTTCTGGATATAAAAGGAACTCTGCAGTGGTTGCTTTTAAACTCCTAACAATTTGCAAACTACAGTGCCCCCCAGCTCAGCGATAAAGTGGCCCCCAGTAATAAAACTGGCCCCAAGGAACAAACTTGGCCTCAACCATTCCAGCCTCCCGGGGAAACGCCCGATGTTCAGTATGGCCAGTCCGACCCTGAAGAAACTCCAGAAGATTTATGCATGTTTGGGCATTCATTAGCAGTAAGACAAAGATAGAGTCCATATTTTTATACTTGTATATGTATTTACAGACATTCAGGAGCCTTTTGAACAAACATGCAGTACATAGTAACAAGTGCCACAAACAATAGAGTGATGGAAGGAAAGTATGAATCAAACTCAGCCACTGGCGATTGCTTGGGGCCACATTTATGACCTTTACTTTTCACCCTCTAGGCCACTCAAGAAAGACTTGGTTGTGCACCGATAGGAACAGTCCAGCCGAAACAGCCAGCTCGACAGACAAGAACACAAGAAACCTCAGACTGTTTTTGGCCTAGTTAGGCCTCGTCAGTGAAGTATAGCTTGAATTACATGAAACAGTGAGTGAGCATGTGGCCAGGCTAGGGCTCCCCCAGTTTGAAAAACAAGCAACCCCAGGCCACTTAGGCCTTGTTAGTGAGATGTAGCTTGAGTGCTATGGCACATGCAACACTAGGCCTTCGCATGGGCACATCATTTGCACAAAAGGTATCTAGTGCACCAAACAGCAAAGCGATGAAAGGAATGATTAAATCAATCTTTGCCACTTGTGATTTTTTGGGGTCGCTTACCTGACACTCACTTGTTGGCCACAGTGCCACTCTACACAGAGACCGGCCATATATCAATCAGTCTTGGTTCTGTAGAAATAGCAAGTCTTGTTTGAACTGCCAGCATAGATCCCCTACAGAACAGAACACAAACAACTCCAGATGAGTTTTGGCCTACCTAGGCCTCATCAGAGAGATATAACTTGAGTTCTGTGACACAGTGAGCACGGTAGCCACATCTGGGTATTCTGTCACAGGGCGTCCATTTCAACAAACAAAATGATGAAAGGGATGCTTAAATTATTCTTAGCCAGTGGAGAGTGTTCAGTCTGCACTCCTGGTCATTGATTTTTGCCCACTATGCCACTTTAGGCAGAGCCGGCCTAATGTAAATCACTCTTGGTCCTGAACCAATAGAAACAGTCCGGCTCAAACTGCCACATTGATCAATGGCTAAGACAGTGTTAAAGTCTTGCTACTTTGCTGGAGATATAAAATTGTATTAAAAAAGAATCTACAAAATACAGTTAATGCTATGTAATGTTTCATCAGGCTCCCCATTCGTTCCTAAATGCAAAAATACTGAGGACAATCCTAATGACTTTAGAATATTGACTACCAACACTTCGTCAAAGATTCTTTTCTACATATCTAGTAATCTTGAGGTTATGTTGGTTATTGATATTGTGATGTCGATATAAGTAAAGACTGGAATAAAAACCTCAATATTTTTTAAGATAACCCGAATAATCGGTGAACCTGTGCTTTCGAATGACAAGAAATGGAAACTTCATAGGAGACGCACTTAAAGTATGTCTGGAGTACAATTGATGACATATATACAGAATTTAAACACAAAGGAAATTTAATGTCAACAAGTAACTGGGCTCTAACTCTCCTTTCCAGACAACTTGCAACTGAACATTATAATAATTATAGGTGATGACATACGCAGGTAAAAACGCATTAAGAGTTCTAGAAGTAAGATTTTCTGAACACTAGACTACAAATTCATAGTATGCCCCACAATGTAAGCAACAGGTATATTAACTTGATGAAGATGCTCATAAAAAGAGCTATTCTCAGCAACACTAAATGTGACCAGTACATAAAATGTTATGAATTGCAACCCAAAGGCAGTGCTTTAATTCACAGATTGGTCACTAACGTTGAGATAAGATTGTGAGTCAGACATTGAATTCATACAGTGCAAGGTGAAGAAAAATGGCAAGACAGGATAGTCTATGGAAAAATCAAAGTTACTACTGGGGTAGATCTAGTCAAAGACCCAAGAAAAAAAGAACCAATGAAAAAGAAGAATAAGAGAAGAAAAATTTGAAACAGCAAGAAAGATTTGAAAACTCAAGGCCAGGTAAGACAGACACTGAGCTTCAGAGAGAAGAATATTCTGAATCCATTGTGTTTGACTCATACTCTGAGGAAACCCCTTGAAAAATATTTCTTTTAATTGGAAATTCCAGAAGATCTGATTGCCAATAGCTCATAAGACTGCTGCGAGATATTGTCCAAGATGGAGATATAGTGGTGACTTCCCCAGAGACCGTGAATGGTTTGAGACTGCCCCTCTGGAGAAACTCTCAGATTCTTAAGTAGAGACACTTAATAGGGGGATAAATCAGTGCGATGTTTGGCAGGCTCTTAAGCAGGGTGAAAATGGGAAAGCTGAGGGCCTGAGCAGAATACTCTATGAGCTTTCTAAAGCACTGGGCGAAACAGTTGTCTCAGTCTTAACTGTCTTGAGTTGCCAAGCTCCTGGGGGGAAGAAATAATTTTACTTTAGTGCTTAAACCCAACAAGAATCCGGCAAGATGTGAGTCCTATAGGCCCATATCACTGCTGCACAATGACTATAAAATCTTTGCAAATATCTTAGATAAGAGAATAAACAATGGAGTAGTCTTTTTAATACATAAAGATCAGAAGGGCTTCATGACAGGAAGGTATCTTTATGAACAAACCCATGGGTTAATAGTGGCTATTGATATAGCATTTACCTTTCACCTCCCTCTAGCAATATTAAACATGGAATGCCTCCAAAGCATTCGATCAGGCCAATTGGTAGTTCCAGGGGTCAGGTAAAATTGTAATAACCTTGGCAGTACCTCCTGTAGATCCGTTCAGCAAATTTAATAAGCTCCCACTGCTATGATCAGAATTGCACAAGACTGCGATAAATTAACAGAAACAAACTTCAAAATAGCTCAATCAGAGGTCTGTAGACTGTTAAAAGGTTGGGCTCACCTACCACCAACCATCTTGGGTAGAGTCAATTTAATAAAAATGTCTTTTTAATTCCATACACCTCTTAAGTTTGAAAAGGCCTGGATGGACAAACTTGAGGGGATAATCTCAAGCGTCATTTGGGCCTCAAGGGGGTATGGATTTTGTGGAAAAAGCAACGCAGGAAAAAAGACAAGGGGGGTTATCTCTCCCCGACCTTCAATATTATGCTTGGGCCTTTCAATTTAAAAACTGTAGAATGATGTGCAGTAAGCCAGACTCCTCTGAGATAACATAACAACAAAACAAGTGCATTTGTAAAGCACAAGTTAATGCAGAAGGGCATCTTGACGCTGAATATCAAATGTTTATTGTTACCCAATTTAATGGTACTCATTTGATCAACCTCGGAAAGACGAAATGCTGAGTGGACCCGCTGGGATTTGAACCTATGACCATGAAGACAAACACAGACCCCTAAATTGGATGCATTATGTTATGTTATGTTAAATTTATTTATAAAGCGCAGCGAATACCCGAGGGTGCCTTGGCCCTGAAGCAGAAGCGGCGAGAGGGGTGGAGGTGAAATCATTGATTAAAAAGCCAGGTTTTCAGCAGTCTCCTAAATTGAGACATGGAGGGAGCTGATCTGAGATAGAGTGGGAGGAGATTCCAGGCTGTCGCGGCTCTAACCACGAAGCTGTTGCCACCCCATTTAGATTTTTTGCATCTGATAGTGTTTGCTCTGAAAGAGCCTGCTGATCTTAAATTTCTTGAGGGAGTATACCATGATAGGGCTTTTTTGAGAAACCAGGGTCCTGAATTATGGAGAGCCTTATAGGTCAGGCAAAGGACTTTAAATTTTATCCTGTTTTTGACTCTCAAGCAGTGGAGATCCTTCAGAGCAGTGGAAACCGAAAGATGCCTAGGTACGTCCAAAAGGAGCCTGGCTGCCGAATTCTGAAGGACCTGCAACCTATTAAGATATTGCGCTTGAAGGCTGATATAGAGGCCGTTACAATAATCAATTTTAGATAAAACAAGAGTGGAAATGACTGACTCCCTGACTGACATAGGCAGAAATATTAAGATTTTTTAAAGAATTCTTAGGATGTTGTATGAAGAGGACACTACTGCGTTAATTTGGTTTCCCAAGAGTAAGTGGTCATCAATCATGACCAGTGGCGGCTCGCATAGGGCGTGCTGCGGGGCAGTGGGGCGGGGAGGGGCAGGGTGGGAGGTAGTAAACTTGGACATACGACGGAACGGAGGAAAGTAATTATTACGTTCCTCCGTTCCGTCGTATGTCAGTTTACTACCCCCCACCCTGCCCCTCCCCGCCCCGCCTCACCGCCCCGCAGCACGCCCTATGCGAGCCGCCACTGATCATGACACCCAAACTCTTGGCTTTCCTGGTGGGTGCAGGAAGGGGACCCATCTCTCTAGGCGAACACTGTGCAGACCAAAGGTTAGGGTTGTTGCCGAGTAAAATCACCTCAGTCTTTCCAGCATTAAGCTTAAGATGATGTCTGTTCATCCAACCATTAATGCCTTTCATGCAGTCATGTATAGGGGCACCAGAGTCGTTGGCATCCTGTGAGGCTGATAATACAATTTGCGTATTGTCCGCATATGAGGTAGGGGAAAACCCGAAGGATTCGACCAGGGGGGCTAGGTCTGTGACGTATAAGTTAAAAAGGGTCGGGCTGAACGAGGATCCCTGAGGGACCCCGCATGGCAGGTGAAATGGGCTTGAAGAGAAGGCATCTAAATTAATTGTGTTTTCCCTGTTTGACAGGAAGGATGAAAGTAATTTAAGGGCAAGATTTTTTATCCACTAAGACACCAAACCCGAATGGGGGTGTCATTTTCAGCAGTCTTGAAAGACATTAGACTAGGGAATCTGCACTTTCTGTACAAGTTTGGTGATAAACAGTCCTGTAAAAATGTAAGGCTGAAAGTCCTGCAAGCTGCAGCCTCATTATGGGCTCAAATGCTGTAGACCAACCCTACTATTGTGACTATCCTCCAATATGGGATTCACCAGGTACCCTAGAATTTCTGGAAGACAGTTTGGTCAGTCCCTTGCATGCAGCTGGAATACACAGATGGGGGCAACTTGTGCAAGAGGTGAGGCTCCCTTCTTGGGTGGAGCTATGCAAAGTAACTCATGGAAAGCTGTTGAAGTATGCATTTTACCAACAGAGGACCTGGTTTCAAACCTCATATGTCAAGGGCTCCTATATTAACTCTTTAGAAAATCTGTTGCTGGAACCAGCCCCTAGGAAAAGAGAAGTCTCATCCTGGTATTGGTCAATTGTGAATGCAGCGGATGGGGATTGCACACTTCCCGAGGAGATATGGGGGAAGCCGTGTCAGCACCTGCAATACAGGATATATAGCAAGTATCTACATCTACATTATATAGTACCGTAAGACCTGCTTTTTTAAAAAGGAACCATTTATTCACCATGCACAGGGCATATCAAACCCCCTATATTATGGCGAGGATGGGGATCAGGACCACCGCAAAATGTACTAAGTGTGGAGCTGAGAGAGCAGATGACACCCACAAGTTCTTTCATTGTCCGGTAATAAGATCCTATTGGGAAGACATTAATAAACATTCTACAAATTGAGTTGAAGGTAAACCTCGTTCTTATCTTATTTGGGTGCTTGGACCAAACGGTGTCTACAAATAAAAACAAAAGTAAGCTCCTGTTTTACGTGGGCCTCTTAGCAAGAGAGAGAAATCTGCAAAAATTGGTTGCTTAAAGAAGCCTTGGTTAGAGCGGAATGGGTGGTTTCTGTGAAGTATGCACTAGAGATGGGCACAAATAATTGTTCAGATGAGAGACTGAATATGTGGCAACCAGTATCCACTTGGATCGATAATGATAAAGGCCCACATTAGTCAATTCCCCTGTACTCTTTCTCACCACAGACCAACAACTCAAATCTTTTTTTTCTTTTTTTTTGCGCCACCACTACGTCCCATGATTACACCTGACTCCGAGTCCGATATGCAGCCAAGGTTGAGTAATTTCAGAAGTGGCAAGAAGCCTTACGTTAAAAGCTCATGACATCATACTCTCAGAGTTGGAATAAGGGGCCACACGAGAGAGAGGAGAGTCATTGCAAGAGGTGAATGAGGACAACATTTTAAAAAGACTGCTGCAAGGTATTGTCCAAGATGGAGCTAAAGTGGTGACTCCATTATCGCCCCTGATGCATAAATATCATGCTTATCAACTTGTTTCACCAAAACATTTATTTTTTTGCATGCACAAAAGATCTGATAGTAAGGTTAAATTCTTAGCCCTTCATATTTTTGGGTTTCCCGGTCTTTAATATGAAGTACCATTATCAGTAGTAGATAAACTGTTATATTTTTATGTTCTTAAATTATTATTATATGCATCTGGTGTCAGATGTTGACAATCAAATATTTAAAGATGAATATATAAAGGTGAGGTATAAATTTCGTGAAATGAAGGGAATTGCTATCCACACTCTGTTGACTCATCCAACTCTACATTAGCAGTGTCATGGTGGAGCTTGTGGGAAACTGGGAGAGAGAGAGAGTGTAACTCATATTGAAGTGCTCCCAAAGCACAAAAAAAAATATCAGACTGCTCAAGGTCATAATATATCATGGTGCAAATATTTATAGTGCTTTAATGACTGAACACATCAGGACCGCTAATACAAACCAGGTGGAGAAATCTCAATAATATTCAAATAATCCTTCAGCTGCACTAAAACCACAGAGACTGCAACCCGCTACATGGAGCACCTACCTTTCAAGCAACATACACACTGAGTGGAAACCTTGTCTACCGACCTCTGGGACCCCGAGCCACTTAAGCTGACAACATCGCTGACTTCATCACCCCCTTAACCATCGACTTCAATAATTACAACCCACTAGGAGACTTCAACTTTCACCTGGAAGACAAGAAAGACACCAACACCACCAGACTCCTTGAGAGCTTAGGGAACCTGGGACTGACACAACATGTCACCGGACCCACTCACTCCACCAGACACACCCTCGACCTTGCCTTCATTATCTTCCACTGTATTGAAATCACTGTAATCCTGCCACTCAGCCGGATCAACCACGCCATCATCCAATTCCAAATCAGCATCACCCACATAACTCGACTGGCCACCACAAGCATGGCTACATGCAGCTGGAGCAGCATCCAGGAATTCAAGCGGATACACACTATGCACCTGAATCAACCAATATCTAATGAAAAAATCAACAGCGATATCAAGGATCTTGACGAATGGATTACAAAATGCATCGACTCCATGTCACCTGTTAAACACATCACGCAAAGGAAAACACGAAAGCAGGCCAGCTGAGGAACTCCCTGCAACAATACAACAGTGCAAACAATTTGAAAGAAGATGGAGATTGAACCACCTATAAAACGACAAAGAAGACATGCAAGACATCCCTGAGATGCTACCACCAACATATCGAAGAAACCAAGAAGAAGGCCTTAGCAGCAGAGCACCTAGAAAACAGATCCAACTGTGGCTTAGAAATCTTCATTATCATCATAGACTTCACTTCACCTGTTGCCACCATAAACAGCATTGTCCCCTCGCAGGCACAATGTGACAACTTCTCGGAATTCTTACGTAACAAAATCAAAGACATCTATAACAACCTCAACCTCCAACTGAACCCCTGCACACTCACCCCTACCCTACCCTACCCACAAACACCTGAAGAAAGATTCTGACTCCCTGGGAAACATCCATCACAGAAGAAACCACCAACATCATGAGGGCCATCCACTCTGGGCACCATCGGACCCATGCCCCCTCCACATGTACAATATGGGCGCTGCCCCTATCAGAGAAATCCTCAACTGCATCCTAAATAGCTCCATCACCTTCGAGACGTTCCCAGATGCCTGGAAACATGGGATGGTCAATGCATTGCTAAAGAAACCCTCAGCAGACCCCACTCAACTAGCAAACCACTGCACATTCTCCCTTCTACCTTACCTGGCCAAGGTTATGGAGAAAGCCATAAACAAACAACTCTTCACTACCTCAATGCACACCAGCTCCTAGACACCACGCAACAAGATTTCTGGCCCAACCGTAGAACTGAGACTGCTCTCATCGCAGCAACAGATGACATCACACTGATCCTCGACTGTGGAGACACTGCGGCCCTTATACTGATTGACCTGTCTGCAGCTTTCAGCACAGTCTCCCACTCTACCCTAATCAGAAGACTACATGAAACATGCATCCAAGGACCCGCCCTCAAGTGGATCTGCTACTTCCTCACAGGAAGAACACAAATAGTATAACTACCACCTTACAAGTTGGAGGCCAAAACCTCATATGCAGAGTTCCCAAAGGATCATCCCTCAGTCCAATGCACTTCAACATATACTTGACCCCACTGGCAGATCTCATCAGATCACACAATATCAACATACTTTCCTATGCAGACTACACTTAACTGATACTCTCTCTGTCTCACAAGACCCCAACTACAAAAAACAACTTCCCTACCTGCATGACCGTGGTAACCAAGTGGATGAAATCCAACTGCCTAAAACTCAAACCAGACAAAACTGATGCTGTGATCTTCGGAAGGATAGCCTCTGCTTGGGACTCCACCTGGTGGCCAGTTGACCTCAGCCACACACTCTCCCCCACTACCCACACCATAAATCTTGGAATCATCCTGGATGACAAACTGAACATGACAGCCTAAGTAAACGTAGTGAACTCCACTTGCTTCCACATCCATAGATGCTCAGAAAATCTTCAAATGGCTACCGGAGAACACCAGGAAAAAGGATACACAGGTCCTGGTTACTACCACACTTGACAACCGCAACACACTGTACACAGGAATCACTAAGAAGCTCCTGAACAGGCTCATTACCATTCAAAACACCACAGCAAGACTCATCCTCAACTTATATCACTGCACACATATCACCCCACAACTCAGAGAACTGCACTGGCTCCCCATTCACAAGCACAAGCAGTTCAAACTGCTCACACACACATACAAGGCACTACACAACACTGGCCCAGTCTACCTTAAAAGCTGCATACACTTCTACATACCTTCCAGACATCTCCGCTCAGCCGCCTCTCACTAGCATGCATATCCCGCATCCACAAAGCCACAGCCGGAGGACGCACATTCCCCTATATTTCCCCATAGCATGGAACAACCTCCCTAACCACATCAGAGCCATCTCATCGCTTCTCGAGTTCCGCAAAAAGTTGAAGAGCTGGCTTTTTGAATAACCTTACCAAGGAGACAGCTGCATAACCCACCTGCTAAGCACCTAGATACCCTCAAGAGTAATTAGCATGCTATACAAATACACGTAACATGACCTAACAATCCTGAGGGGGCAGGAATGCCATTAGAATTCCCAGTGCCTAAATTACCATTGTCGAGGGTATTGCTAATGCTGGGATCCAGGATACCACAGTATTCAGATTGTGACTCCGAGCAGCTCCTTGAAAATGGGTGATTGCTAAAGAATCTGACCTTTGTGATCAATTTCCTGCAGTAATTCCCCACTTCCTGGCAACTTCCTAGCTTTCATCTGGTCAAACGGTCTGGTGGGAAGCACCGGGTCAGTGGTTTTTTCACATTTATTGTGCTCTGAATTCGGCCAGTAGTTTCTGCTGCGGCTCAAATCAGAAAGAATGGACAACTCTGAATTAGGATTTTACTGCATTTTAGTGTGAGTCAGAGATTAATATCCATGGCAAAGTCTTTTATTTTTTCCCCTATTTGTTTAGTCACTCTTGTTCAGCTTGAACATTAACAGAAAAGAGAGCAACCTGCAGAAAGAAGTAAACAAATACACTGAATTTCACATCTTGCAAAGCCTCTGGTTAAAAAAACTGTGATATGTAAGTGAATATATAGGCGGTGAAACCGTCAGTTCCCGCAATAAAAAAATGTGCAAAAGACAAAAGCACACAGATTGCTTTATTGAAACAGATTAACATCATTACACGTTGAAAGATTAATTGCTTTGACAAAAATGTCATTTTTCTAAAGATTTGCAGTAGAGTGAGACAGCGGGGTGTTATTGAAAGGGTAAACCACACCTGTATATTTTCCAGAAGGCAAAACACACTGTTACAGAAATATTTTTCTGGTTTCAAGGTTCAATTTTTTTTTATGAACCATCTTTCACTGCTCACGTGTTTAGGGTAATGTACGATTATTTTTAGAAAGTGCAATTAACGTGTTTTTTTCAATAGATTCAATTTGTTTTTGGTTTGCTTAACCTTTGTTGAAGAGCCTACATTTACTGTAGCAATATAGCCTTCTGCCTTACCAGTCATTAAAGAACCTCTCCCGAGAAATTGACCCAAGACACAGTTGAGGGCCTATAATGAGGAAGAGGGGCTTTAATGATTCGTGTAGCCGGAGCTCTATGAGCTATAGTGACATTATATCAAGCAACTGAGGATACAGTGTTATAAATTAACTTTGAAAAAAAAAACAGAAAAACAAGCAATTAAATGTTGAAGCAGATAGTCTATTATTGGGTTTCTGATGCTCTGATTTCTTTAATTTATCTCCCAACATTCCAATGTTCTAAGGAAGCAAAGGGTTATTTTTGCATCTTTATTTGAAGATACACTTTGAGACCAACTGCTACATTGTATTGGCCATTATTAGTAATGAATAAATGTTTACAATCAAATACAAAGGTGCCAGCTAGTTGTTGTTGCTAGGTTATCAAAGAGTATAACTCGTTGGACGTAATGAATAACCATTAATACTGAACATCAAGCAGCAACATTCATGATTACTCACTAAGTAGCAGCGTTAATTGCAACATTCTCTTTTTCAACCAATGAGCTCCGTCGATTAGCTGGAACCCACTGTTACTCTTAAACAGGTTTGCACTCATGTTTTATATAGATACGTGGTATAAGCATAATCATTATTTATATTTAAGAACTGATAAACAGTTCTATAGTTGTAGCTACACACTAAAATGGAAAATTGCTTATGGTATGCAGGCCTGTGTGAAATGAGCAATGTATTTGAGTTGTTATCAATCTGAACATGTTCAGTTATGAACAATACTATATCACAATATGTTGTATTTGTGTCTTTAAGGTGGTATTGTTGTCATTATATAGTAATGCGTTTGCTCTGTAATTCATACACTTACACGAGTTTCTAGGAGCTCTTGTCTTGGAATCCTGTTCAAAATTCTATATGGGTACAGAATACCATAATTGCTATTTTCTATGTTGTATCTGGTATGACCATTTTGACCATGTATGCTAACACCAAGAGTTAGGCTGTGTTTGAAATGGTGCAGGAGTAGTTGTAGGTCAGGATGGTAGTTAGTGAGATAATATTCCTACCCAGTTTCAATATAAATTTTATTTGATTCTATACTTGAGGGTACCAATACTGTGAAAAGACCAAGTATTATTTAAACCCGTTCTTGGACTGTCCAAGTATGCTTCTCAGTACTATCAACGCCGTGGACCTTCTATAGAAGATATTTATACAGAAGCAATCTGCGTGTTTGTTAGACCTTCTGCAGGCCCACCACATCAAGGGTATCATGTTTCTGGATGTTGTTTTCTTGTACTGAAATTTTCATCCTCAATGGGATGAAAGAGGTTGACAAATTAAAGGCCAGACCAAACTTAGCGCTTTCAGTTTCCATTATGGATGCTTTTGCTTCCTTATATCTGGATATAATAGCCTGCAATGAGGGCTGCCTACATATCTTTAAAGCTGGTTCATAATCTGCACATATCTCTTGGCCAAAGCCAAGAGACGGGAAAACATGTCTTTTTTAATGAAAGTGTTTTTAAAATACCTGGAGCCATATTACAGAAAGTCCCCCGGGAGCACAATGGGAATACGCCCTCGGGGCATTTTGGTATTAAAAAAAGGGGAAACAGATGCTTGTGCGGCCCCTTCTGTAATACTGATTGTGCTGGCGCACAAGTAGCGCCAGCGCTATCCTAAGAGGGTGCTCTCTTATTTGCACGGGGGTATGGCCCCATGCAAATGAGGTAATCGCTTTGCCTTCACCCGAGCCATATTAAGGATGTGGCACAAAGTTAAAGAAGCTGTCCTGAGGCAGACTGATAGTGCGGTATAAAAAGGTGTTGCACTGTCAGTGCGGGCACTAATGGCAGCCCCCTGAAGGGGAAAAAGGGCATCCCATAGACCCCGCAGACATCCCCCTGCAGGCGGGTGTAGTCACTCACTACACCTACCTGCAAGGGGATATCTCTCCCCTCTTGAAAGTGCAGGCAGGTGCCGTCTGCACTGTGAAACACGGAGCAGCTTTGAAGTAGCCATGATGGTATTTCACTTGAATGCGTTCCCCCAGGGCAGTACAAGTTTGCGGCTTCACACATTCTTTGTAATAGGGTGCACTTTCCCTGTTTGCACACAGCACACCTATTTAAAGTTGACTGTGGCGCAAACAGGAAATGTGCACCCTATGTGGCCAATTAGAGGATTAAATTCAAAGGAATTGCCATATTGCAAAGTTTGGTTCATGACCAGAGAGCCAAAATCCTTACAACCATATTTAAGTGCCATATCCTTCCTCATGCAATGAACTGAATTGCTGGTGTTGTTTTCCACCCGTAGAATTAAACAAGTGTGGGGCAGGGCTTTCATTTACCAAGCTGTGTTGCTTTGAAATTCTTGTCACAAAAATACCAGGGGTAACTGATGTTATGAACAACAGTTATCAGTTTTGATGAAACCTTTAGTTTGTTAACTTTGAAGTGAGTACCTTTTTTATCGACTAAAGCAGTCTCTCCAACAAAAAGAGTAACAATTCCCATACTCATCTTATCCCTGAATTTGACGCCTCCCGCTGGCTGTTGTGGGATAGTAAACTCAGGAATCAGAGGATTAGAATGGGTAAGTTACACGAAGAAGGCAGTGGAAAGAAAGACTGGAAGGTGGGATATTGCAAAAGATCACGATTGTAGGAAAGAATGGAAAGAGTGCACCAAAATAAAGCTATTAACAGGCTTTTCTGTAGACAGAAAGCAACATTGAGTTAAAGCGAAACTAATCCAATAAAATCAGTCTGGAGTAAAAAGCTCCCTTCTCCTGAGTCCTGAAACTGAACAGCCTGCAAGCACTTAGGGGCATATTATCAAGAACGGCGTTAAAATTATCGCCGGTTTAGCGGCAGAAAACTGCCGCTAAAGCGGCGATAATGGGCTTGATAATATGCCCTTGAGATCAATAGAAGTCCATGTTCTGGTGTGAACATGGACTTCTATTGGAATTCTCAGAGCATATTATCAAGCCAATTAACGCCGCTTTAGCGGCAGTTTTCTGCCGCTAAACCGGCGATAATTTTAACGCCGTTCTTGATAATATGCCCTTTAATTTGGTAGGAAGATAAAACAGTATATGGACTCTTGCAAGAGACTATATGAGAGTTGACTGACACTCCTATGAACATGACTTTGCAAGTAGAGGATAGAAAGGAGCGGGCAGTTCTTCAACTGCTGAGAGAAGCTCCCTGCTGCATGACCAGTCTGTGCTCAGAGGGAGGCCAGCATCAAAATGAAATCCTAGTTTTTTACTTTTACAGAAAGGAGAAAGGATAGCCCAAATAGTTTGATAATATGAAGAGAATTTGAAGATTTGTATCCCTTACTTCTAAACAAGCTGAGTTCTATTTTGATGTTGCTATTTTGTGAAGAACTGTTGTTCATCCATATTTCTGCCTATAGCAGGAGATTCTGTAGCTCCACCACAACCTATTAAATTTAGACTTGGGCATTGCCGGTGCATCATTGAATCTCAACCTGCGCATGCTAAAAACGTTTCAAAAAAGAGGGCGAGTTATATGAAAAAAGAGCAGGAGGAAGAAGATAGCCCCTTGGAGTACCAGAGATAGGTCAACTTTCCAAGACAGGGAAGGACCCAAGTAGGTTTGGGCCCAGTTATGAAGGGGGGATTCAAACCATTTGAATGCAAGCTTAGAGCCCAGCATATTATTCCATTGTTAAGTAATTGTAATTTGTTAGTATCACATGCTCCTCCAAAGCAGTTTCTTTCAACTTATCCTGTTTTTCTTTATTTTGGGCTGACCAGAAATCAGCCAAAAAGAGATTTTTGTTGTGAAATGTAGATTTAGAATTTGTTCTCTGTACAAGAGAGACCCAAAGCTACAACTATCCTGATAATAAATTCCTGTATTGCTATCATTCTATTACCTGTATTCTTAAGTGTTATCAGCAGATCATTGAACACTGCCATTAAAACTGTTTGACCTACAGCCAGGACAACATCCCATTTAAGTGTAAATAGACTTACATTCTGTTTTATTATTTAACTGCTTTCTGATTAAAAATCTACAGTTGTGTATGGTTCTTGGTGAGTAGAGTTGTTGGATCACTTGAACTGGTCACAAACGATAGCACAAGGAGCAACCTTTAGAAGGTATACTGTGTCATTTTATGTTATTACAGTTCTTAGTCCTGGGAGGAGCCTTGAGGATTGTGTGCCACACTACCATGCCACTCTCTGGGTCTTCCCCTGTATCCCGATAGGAAGACCTACTCTCTGCTGTCAATTCAAGCGTGAAGAGTGACCACCTAGCTCACAGGAGCTGTTTGAGAGCGATTGCCAGCGTGGACTACAATCCCCTGTCAGTTAATGGTATGCAGAGAAAAGCAGCTAACAGCAGAGGTGGTGATTGGTGGCCAAGTGTGCTCTACACATTTGCTAACCTCCCTTGAATCTGCAGAGACCTAAGAGCAGGTGGGAGACGACAGGAGAGGAGAGCCCGTAAACTGCTAATGCACAGGGCTCTAGAGTCCCAGGTGTGGTTGCGGATGAACACCTGCAAGATCATCTGTTAAAGAGCCCTGATTTTTACTGCCCTGATGCCAGAGTAGTGAAAAACAAAACTCATTTTTAATTACCCTGACACCTAAGCAATGACTATCTGGATTTATAAATGCACAACATTATTATTTATCTATGCAACCTGCACTGTAGTTGCAAACTGACATTAAATATAGTGTTGTACCAGAATGTTTGTCAGAATGTCCTTTGACCTTAAATATAATTTACCACATATTATCTGTAAAAATATTGTCCCACAAAGCTACTCTGTCTGAGATGTTGACAAATGACAAACAGGTTGAGCACATGAAGGTGTTTCTGGATGAAATACACAAAAGTGGCAATGGGAAGGCACAAATACAACTCCTGAAAGATGCTAAGGGTTTGAATGCAAAGGAGGGAGATATAAAGTTTAAGGGGATACATGACTAAGGTTGCCCACCCCAAATAGCGATTTGGAACTAATGTTAATGAAGACCTCATTTTGTGAAATGCTGCCACCTCAAAAGTCAGCAAACCTCCTATAGTCAAAGAAATTGGTGGGGATGTGGTGTTTCAGTGTGACAGGAAGACCTGAGGTAATCTATCTGATTTGGTGTTGATAATTGAAGTGAGTGTTGGCATGTTGCTTGACTCATGCCCTCCCCTAAGCATTGTTTCAGAGGCAAAGTTTGATTGTGTGCATGGTGATTGGAATAGGCTGCAGCCACTGGATCTGAAGCCTGGAGGTTATATTGGTCAAGTGATTGAAATGTTGGGGTATTTTGTGTGAACAATTGCCTTCAGAGATAGGGCTACAGCTGGACAATCTAGGTGCCTGTCATAGAGGATGTTATCTAGACACTACGCTAAGCTACAATTGCAGATGCATGAAATGGGTGAGTGGTGTTTGAATGATGTGGAGTCTTTCTCAGCTGTTTTAGTGAGAATATGGATTGCCAAAGATCATATGTCCTCAAAATCAAGCTAAATTGTTGTTGCAGTTCCAGTGGCATCTAAAGTATGAAGGGTTTCAGGTGGAGTACAGGCTCGAGTGAAAGATGAATTGGAGAGGCTTGTTTGATGAGAACTTGTTGCTCCAACAGAAGAGACCAAGAGGTTAGCTTCCACAGTTAAGAAATCAAGTGATAAATACTCTTTATACATCGACCTAAGGGCACTCAATTGAGCACTGGTAGTTAATAGTCATCGCCTAACTCATATTTCCGAGATGTTGTCGCCTAAGTGGGCTAAGATTTTCCTCACACTCAAGTTAACATCTGCCTACCACCAAGTACGGTGGCATGAGGAGTTCCAAGAATACACCTTGTTTATCACTCCTATGGGTGCTGATTGGATTTGCTTCAGCTTTCTCTGTTTTCCAGAGAGTGATGGAACCCTTACTTTGAGGGCGTGGTGTGAAGCACTATAAATGCACTGGTCTTTGAGAATTCATGGAGTGAATATAATGAGAGGTTGATACAAGTTCTGATGAGGTATCATGGAAAGGGTCTTCTGCTGAGGGCTGACAAATGCACGTTTGGCCAATAGAAGATCTGTTTTTTTAGCCACATGGTAACAGCTAGCAGGGGCCATCCTAAGAACAAACTGGTTGCTGTCCAACAAAGGAGCAAAAGCTGCTGTTTTTCTTTGGTATGTTGAAGTTTAATAGCGGGTTAGTGCAAAGTCTAGCAGAGAAGATAGGTTACATAAGGAGTCTGCTGAAGGGAGGCTTAACATTAGACAGAATAAAGTGAACTTGGGTTTAACAAAGGCAAGAAGGATTTGCAGAAAACACCAAATCTCCAGGCATCTGTTGTTGGTAGACACCATAGTTAATATTGATGCCAGTGCCAAAGGCATGGGAGCAATTCTGGTGCAGAATGGACAAGGATGTGAAATAATAATAGCTTTGCATCTAGGGATGCTGAGATCATTTACTCATTCATTAAGTGGGAGACCCTTGCAGTGTCCTGGACCTACAAGATGATACACCAAGACCGCGCCAACAAACAAGGGGGCGACATCACCATCATCTTCAAGGAAACCATCAGATGCACCATCACCAACAATAACCCCATACCCCTCATGGAACACCTCAACTTCCTACTACAAATGGACGCAAAGACCACGATAAGAGGCAACCTTGTCAAAAGACCCCCAGGACCCGAGCAACATGCTGCAACACCATCCCAACCTCATCACCCCCTAGCAATCAACCAGCACTGCTATGTCCTATTCAGTGACCTCAACTTCCACATCGATGACCCCAACGACGCCAACTTCATCACCCTCCTGGAGAACCTGAACAACATCGGCCTCACCCAACTGATCACTGAACCCACGCGCAAAGCTGGACATATACTTGACCGCATTTTCACCTCACATGGCGAAACCAAATTCAGCCACACCACAAAACTCACCTGGACTGACTACTCCATCGTACACTTCACCATCACCGATGCACAGCACACCATCCCCAGGTGCCAGATCTCCTCCCATGGCAGCTAGAGCAAGGTCACCAAAACTCAGTGGACACAGGCCCTCAACTCCTCCCAACCCGAGGCCTCAACAGACCTCGACCAGGCCATCCAGAACTTCGCCGCCTGGATCACTGACAGCGCCGACAGTCACCCAACTGAAACTCACAAAATCCAACAAGACTTCCAAACATGCCAGCTGGTACACCCCAGAACTCAGGACCACCAAGCACAACTGCCACCAACTGGAGAAACAATGGCGTGCCAGCAAGAACCCCGCCGACAGAGCAGCTCACAAAACAGCCCTCAACAACTATCACTGGCATATCAAAGAAGCCAAGAAAGCAGCCATCGCCACCCGCATTGACTCCGCGTCCAACCACACAAAGGAACTCTTCAAAATAGTCAAAGCATTCTCCAGTGTGACAGAACACCATCCACCTCTCCCAAGAACTTTGCGACACCATCTCAGAATACTTCCACAGCAAGATCACCAACATCTATAACATTTTCAACCGCCAACCCACCATCCTGAACCCCAACAACCTCAACCAACGAGCGAACACCAGCCAAACCATTACCACCTGGTCTCCTCTCACGGCCCTTAACACCTCAGCCATCATGTCTTCCATCCACTCCGGGGCGCCCATGACCCCTGCCCCCACCACCCCTGCAACCTCTTAACAAACCTAATCAGCACACAACTCACCAGCATCCTCAACACCTCCACCTCCACAGCTACCTTCCCGGAGAAATGGAAACATTGTCAGACCCCTCCTAAAGAAATCCTCTGCCGACCCCAGCGATCTCAAACATTATCGTCAATTTCCCTGCTCCCCTACCCGGCCAAAGTACCTCGAGAAAGCTATCAAACAGCAGTGCACCGAATTCCTGGAACAAAACCACCTACTGGATGCCTTCTGTCAGTATACCGTGTCAACCACATCACTGAGACCGCGCTGATTGCCACAACAGATGACATCAGAGCACTCATCGACCATGGAGAAACTGTGGTCCTGACTCTACTCAACCTCTCCGCTGCGTTCGACAGTTTCCCACAACATCCCCATCAACAGACTCTTCAACATCGGCATACAGCAAGATGCCCTCAAGTAGATTACCTCCTTCCATGCAGGATACACACAGAGCATCCAACGGTCTCCTCTCACCTCCGGGCCAAAAGTACCACAATGATCTACCCTCTGCCCCACCCTTTTCAACATCTGCATGACCCCCCTTCGCAGGCGTTTGCAGATCCAACTGACTCAACAAAATCTCATACGCAGATGACACTCAACTTATCCTCTCACTCGCCGAGGACCCCTCCAATGCCTAAAGCAATGTCTGCAATACCATGACCAATGTAGGTGAATCGATGAGAGACAACTCTTCTTTTTATTGTTATCAAAGAACCAAATATCTTCCCTTCCCAATTTCGAGACTAACTTCTGTGCTGGTCTTAGTGTCGGTGCTGTGTACCCTCTCTGTTTCAATCTTGCTATCATACTAGATTGTGTCTTCTCAAATTGTTCCTCAGTACTACAGCTACGTCTTGCCCTGAGTAATTCTCCATAGGGGATACTGTTCTTCAGTGTGTACGGGTGAAAACTCTTGGCATGCTGTTCTCTGCTGTGGGTTTCCTGAACATAGTGGTAGTTATCGTGAATCTTTCACAATAACTTGTACATCCAAAAGATTCCTCACTGTGTTACTTATTTCACAGGTAAAATTCAGATTTAAGGAATTAAGACAGATTCTTTCAATAAATGCCCTGGCTGTGTTCTCGTCTCCTTTCCAAAGTACAAAGAAATCATCAATGTAGCGTACCCACAGAGCTAACCGTTCTGTCCATTCTCTTAGTTCTGGACCATTGAGTACCAGCTCCTCCCACCAGCCCATATGCAGATTTGCAAAGCAGGGGGTGCAAAGCAGGTACCCACTGAAGTCCCTCTTTGCTGTTGAAAGAGCTCCCCACTGAACAGAAAAATGTTGTGACTCAAATACCATTCCATCATTTGTAAAATCATTTCATTGTGTTTGTAAAATTTAATAGCCCTAGCTCTTAAAAAGTGTTGCGTATCTTTCAGGGTATCACTGTCTCTTATACTTGTGTAGAGTGATGTTACATCTAATGAAATCATGAGCATATCTTCCTCCCACACTATATCAAAAATGAGTTTTAAAAATTCTGTGGTGTCTTTCAAGTAGGACGGAAGGTTTTGCACCACTGGTTGCAAGAAATGGTCTACATAAATGGACGTGTTCTCAAATAAACTGTCGATGGCTGCTACTATAGGTCTCCTTGGTGGTTTTGTTTTATATTTGTGAATTTTGGGAATGAGGTAAAACACTGGTAACTTAGGTTCTGTTTTAGTCAAAGTTTCCACTCATCCCAATTGATCAATGCCACATTTCTCCACTCTGTTAACTGATTGTAAATCTCTTCTTTCACTCTTTAATACTCTACTTTGGAGATTCTAATATGGCACTCTGTCTCATTAAGTTGTGAGTATGCTTCTCTCATGTACATGGTTATTTCCCAGAGGACTACATTTCCTCCCTTATCTGATGACCTTACCACACAATCCTCATACTTACTCCACTTTTTCACCACCTGTCTGAATTTGTTGCTCTGTCTGTACGCCTTTCTTGTTTTTACATTAAACCTGAGCTGTATTTTCCTCAGTTCTGTGCACATTATGTCCGAAAAGACCTCTATCCCATCATTCATTTGGAGAGGAATTAATTTAGATTTAGCCCAGAACTGTGTATTCTCACCTTCCCCTGTATAGATGCCTGCCATTTCTAACAGTTGGGTATTGTTTATTTCTTTTTGTGTCTCTGTATTACCTTCCTCTAGGGAAGTAGATCTCTCATACACTGGACATCTGTCACTTGTAAAATGTCTTGTTCTTATCCTCCTATTGGCAAGGGCTGTCTTGTTTTAAGTTTCATTTTAAAACATTTCTTAAGTTTCAGTTTCCGGATAAACTTATATAAGTCCACCCCTCTATCTATCTATCTATCTATCTATCTATCTATCTATCTATCTATCTATCTATCTATCTATCTATCTATCTATCTATCTATCTATCTATCTATCTATCTATCTATCTATCTATCTATCTATCTATCTATCTATCTATCTCTCCCTATATATATATTCACTGAAAAAACCATAGGTTTCAGGCATTTTATAGTTAGAAATTAGCATTAAAAAAACCTTAGAAATTCACTGAAAAAACCATAGGTTTCAGGGGCGGTATAGTTAGTTGGACATTTTACTCGTACAAAACCTGTGAAATTCCCCCGTTATAGTTAGTTCAGCTAACTATAACTTGCGCCCCCGCAATGCACTGCTGATGACGTCACATATTACATCACTCATGACATGGTCAGTGACATCACTGATGACATCACTGATGACATCTCAAATGACATCACTGATGACATCACTGATGACATCATCCATGTGATAATTTCATGCATCTTCTCACACCCTAATATAACTTGGGTCCCCTTGAGCAGGCCTGGGGGGTCAGGGTGTTTCTACCCTGCCCCCTTTTCTTGTTTTGCGCCTTAGTTTTTCTCTTTTCTTGTGCCAACACTTCCTGGTTTGGAGTGTTGACAGCCAATTAGCATGAAGCTCGTGATCGGGAGGGTGCGCGGATCCACCGCGGCCATAGATATCGAAACTTTTATTTTGAATTTCTCAGGAACTACTGAACGGATTTACACCATTTAAAAAAAGGGAGCTTTCTGAATCAAGCACTACCTTTTTGCCAAATTTGGTGTAATTCCGTTCAGCAGTTTTAGCTGTAACCGTGTCTAAAGTTTCCTATGGGAAATTGATTTTTGACCGCTATTTTTTGATTTTCTCCGCAACTACTGAACAGATTTACACCATTTAAAAAAAGGGCGCTTTCTGAACCAAGCACTTCCTTTTTGCCAAATTTGGTGTAATTCCGTTCAGCAGTTCGGGCTGTAGCTGTGGCTAAAGTTTCCTATGGGAATTAACATGGAGAAAACACGTTTTGGGACCCCCCTTTTTTCTTAGCCCCTGCTTGTCGAATCACCCCGAAACTTTCAGGATAGGAGCTGACCGGAGGGGGCGACACGTTTTGAAAATTTCCCGAAGATTCGTCAACCGGCGCCAAAGTTATTGGGAAAAGAATGTTACGATTTTCCTATGGATAATAGGTCCTAGCTAGAACTATCTACTGGCGACCGCCAGTAGATAATATATATATATATATATATATATTATCTACTGGCGGTCGCCAGTAGATAGTTATAGTTAGGACCTATTTTCCATAGGAAATCCGCAACATTCTATTTGAAATAACTCTTGCGTCGGTTGACGAATCTTCGCGAAATTTTCAAACTTTATGGCCCGCTCCGGTCCGCTCCTACCCTGAAAGTTTCAGGGTGATTCGTCAAGCGGGGCCGAGAAAAAGGGGGTCCCAAAACATGTTTTCCCATTCATTTTCCCATCGTAAACTTTAGCCACGGCTACAGCCCGAACTGCTGAACGGAATTACACAAAATTTGGCAAAGAGGTAGTTCTTGGTTCAGAAAGAATCCTTTTTGTTAAATGGTGTAAATCCGTTCAGTAGTTGCTGAGAAAATCAAAAGTAAAAACACATATATATCTGGGCGGAGCCTAACGACACATGTCATCGTGAGATCTGATTGGCTGTCAGCACTTCATCCTGGAATTGCTGGCAGCCATCTTGGGACCAATATAAATGATAGTACCCCATTGAAATGCATTGTAGTGAATCGAAGATTTTGAGGGTTACCAAAAGGAGAACTATAAAGGGTGATAACAGACTTTAGTTACATTAGAATTCATTTGTTGATGGTACCATACTAATTTCAGGAATTGTGGTGTGTTCTAAGGTGATTTTACCCTGTGAAAAACCTTCTGCTGGGATATCATGAATCATGTTTGAGAGAAAACTATTTTCACATGCTTGTCCCATACAGTTTTGGAAGGTGCTCCAGAAGCTAAAATGAGAGCATATTTTCTGTAAATTCACATTATCTTTCTCAGTCATGTGAGAATGAAGTCTGACATTCTCAGTAAAACATGTACATCCAACAAGGGCAGAGACTGTCAGTTGATTCCTTTTTGTTCTACTGCAGCTTCCCAGAGTGTTCTAAAGAATAACTAGAATGCTAACAGCCTTACTTATGACAAAAGTATGGCACACCTGAAGCCATCTTGATTGGAATAAACTGGTAACACTTAAAACATTTAATTTAAAAAGGAACAAAATTATGGGGTTCATTTTGTCATAGGAATTATGGTTAGTGCTGTAGAAAGAAAAATTAGGACATGTTTCAAGTGTGATCTCAAATATCTTCCTGTTATATTTCAACAGGAGCAGCCTGTCAGTTGATGCCTTTGTGCTCTACTGCAGCTTCCCAGAGTGTTCTAAAGAACAACTAGAGCGCTAACAGTCTTACTTATGACAAAAGTATGGCACACCTGAAGCCATCTTGATTGGAATAAACTGGTAACACTTAAAACATTTAATTTAAAAAGGAACAAAATGATGGGGTTCATTTTGTCATAGAAATTATGGTTAGTGCTGTAGAAAGAAAAATTAGGACATGTTTTAAGTGAGATCTCAAATATCTTCCTGTTATATTTCAACAGGAGCAGCCTGTCAGTTGATGCCTTTGTGTTCTACTGCAGCTTCCCAGAGTGTTCTAAAGAACAACTAGAGTGCTAACAGCCTTACTTATGACAAAAGTATGGCACACCTGAAGCCATCTTGATTGGAATAAACTGGTAACACTTAAAACATTTAATTTAAAAAGGAACAAAATGAGGGGGTTCATTTTGCCATAGAAATTATGGTTAGTGCTGCAAAAAGAAAATTTAGTGCATGTTTTAAGTGAGATCTCAAATCCTCTTCTATTTCATTAGAAAATTCTGACATGCAGACTGAAACAATCACTTTCAATACCAGCAGTAGACTTCCAGTTAACCCCTTCCGTGCGCGGTAAATTCTCCCGCTGTGCGGGAGAATTAACACGTGGGCGGGTTTTCGACGGCCCCCAGCCATCGTGAGCCCACGCCCACTGTAACGCGTGATGGCTGGGGGCCGTCGTGAGCATGCAAGGGGTTAACTCCTTGGTGAGCAGTAGCTTTACTACAGTGATCTAATGAACAACTAGAGTGCTAACATTCTGAATTTATGGCAAATGTGTGACACATCTGAATGCCTTCTTGATGGAATCAAAGTAAAAACTGAAAGCATTTCCTACTGAGGAGACTGTAGTAAATGAGGAAATTAGGAAACTTCATAACAAATAAGTCTCCCAAGATGGCCACCAGAGAAAAAAGAGCCCAAATGTAGCACAAATATCACCCAGAGGTAGCCCACGTATAGCCCAATGACAGAAGTGTGCAAAACACTTTTTATTTTTGTTTTTTTGCAGTTTTATATAGTGCAGACTGGTCAGGTATTGGAGTGCTTTACATGAGCATTGGTTACATCACACAAGGACAAATTCATGTTGGTTGACCCCTACACTACCCAAACACCACTGCACTACCCTAAACCCTAAAACACTACCCCCAGCACGACCCCTTCACTACCCAAACACAACTGCACTACCCTAAACTCAAAAACACTACCCCCAGCACGACCCCCTACACTACCCAAACACCACTGCACTACCCTAAACCCTAAATCTACCCCTACACTACCCAAACACCACTGCACTACCCTAAACCCTAAAACACTACCCCAGCACGACCCCCTTCACTACCCAAACACAACTGCACTACCCTAAACTCAAAAACACTACCCCCAGCATGACCCCCTACACTACCCAAACACCACTGCACTACCCTAAACCCTAACTCTACCCCCTACACTACACAAACACCACTGCACTACCCTAAACCCTAAAACACTACCCCCTACACTACACAAACACCATTGCACTACCCTAAACCCTAAAACACTACCCCCAGCATGACCCCCTACACTACACAAACACCACTGCACTACACTAAACCCTAATATACTACCCCAGCACGACCCCCTACACTACCCAAACACCACTGCACTACCCTAAACCCTAAATCTACCCCCAGCATGACCTCCCACACTACACAAACACCACTGCACTACCCTAAACCCTAAAACACTACCCCCAGCACGACCCCCTACACTACCCAAACACCACTGCACTACCCTAAACCCTAAAACACTAACCCCGTACTCTACACAAACACAACTGCACTACCCTAAACCCTAAAACACTACCCACAGCATGACCCCCTACACTACACAAACACCACTGCACTACCCTAAACCCTAAAACACTACCCCCTACACTACACAAACACCACTGCCCTACCCTAAACCCTAAAACACAACCCCCAGCATGACCCCCTACACTACACAAACACCACTGCACTACCCTAAACGCCCCTACACTATACAAACACCACTGCATTACTCTAAACCTAAAACACTACCCCCAGCACGACACCCTCACAACACAAACACCACTGCACTACCCTAAACCCTAAATCGACCCCCAGCACGACCCCTACACTACCCAAACACCACTTCCATATCCTAAACCCTAAAACACTACCCCCAGCATGAACCCCTACACTACCCAAACACCACTGCACTACCCTAAACCTTAAAACACTACCCCCAGCACTACCCCTACACTACACAAACACCACTGCACTACCCTAAACCCTAAAACACTACCCCAGCACTACCCCTACACTACCCAAACACCACTGCACTAACATAAACCCTAAAACACTACCCCCAGCACAACCCCCTACACTACACAAACACCACTGCACTACCCTAAACCCTAAAACACTACCCCCAGCACGACTCCCTACACTACCCAAACACCACTGCACTACCCTAAACCCTAAATCTACCCCCAGCACGACCCCCTACACTACCCAAACACCACTGCACTACCCTAAACCATAAAACACTACCCCCAGCATGACCCCCTACACTACACAAACACCACTGCACTACCCTAAACCCTAAAACACTACCACCAGCATGAACCCCTACACTACTCAAACACCACTGCACTACCCTAAACCCTAAAACACTAACCCAGCACGACCCCCTACACTACCCATACACCACTGCAGTACCCTAAAGCCTAAAACACTACCCCAGCACGACCCCCTACACTACTGCACTACCCTAAACCCTAAAACACTACCCCCAGCACGACCCCTACACTACCCAAACACCACTGCACTACCCTAAACCCTAAAACACTACCCCAGCACGACCCCCTACACCACCCAAACACCACTGCACTACCCTAAACCCTAGAAAAGAAACCCCCACCCCATGCCCAATCCCCCTTAACTCTCACTCCTCGGGGTTCCTCTCTCCTCGTGGTTCCTGCTTCACGTCGTCTCTGAGGGGCGGTGCACGTCGTTGTGAGGAAACGGAACAGCCTCTGTTTCCTTACAACGACATGGATCGATCTACATGTTTTTAGAACGCATGGTCATTTACCATACATACCTTTAAAACAAAATTCGTTGTAAAGGCATGCGTGGTAAATGACCATGCATTCTAAAAAATGTGTAGTAATGACTTCGTGATGTACAACGCATACGTGGTAATGCATGCGTTGTAATGGTATCGTAAAGTAAAAAAGTCGTTGTAACGGCTGTTTACCGATCGAAGCTGGCCCCTGTTCTTCAGTGAGACGGTAGATTTAGAGTAGTGCAGTGGTGTTTGGGTAGTGTAGGGGGTACTGCTGGGGGTAGTGTTTTAGGGTTTAGGGTAGTGCAGTTAGGTTTGGGTAGTGTAGGGTGTCGTGCTGGGGGTAGTGTTTTAGGGTTTAGGGTAGTGCAGTGGTGTTTGGGTAGTGTTTTAGGGTTTAGGGTAGTGCGCCCAACCAGCCACAATATCCGTGGACAAAGGGGATCCTGACTCTTTGGAACGCTCCGTCAATTGAATAATTTGGGTCAAGGGCCCTACCACGTCCAAGACCTATCAATTCCTTTCTTGGGATCCCGCATATACTTGGAGAAAAAGGTACATAGTTTCTCATCAATTTCAGGCGTGTGTGCCACCTTCCCCTTCAGTGAGGGCCTGGGGCATTCTCCTCTCATCCTATTCCTGACCTCCCTTTCAAGGGGTTGATGGATTTTCCCCACCACATACTCTGCCACTTTGGCGTCAGGTGTCCACTCCGCTGACCTAGGATGGTAAATTTGGGTAGGCTCAAACATGTCCGAGTGGACCCCGTCCCCAACCGGGGACTGAGAGAGTGGGACTCTGGACGCCAGGGACGCCCGAGTCCTTATCCTCATCGGAGGAGAAATCGTCCCCCGATACACTCTCTCCCTCTAAGGGAAACCCACCGTCGGGGTCTACAATAGTGGTGACAGTGTCGCAATTTTCTCCGGGTCCCTCCTCCTCCCGGCAGGGTGTATGTTTTAGCGTTCGCGCACTCTTGAGGAAGGTCTCCGTAAGTTTATCAAATCCTTCCAAGTGCCCCGCGTTATGCTTAACGGCCCTTTATTCCCCATCTGGGAGCTACTTGGACCCACCACCACCAGATCTGGGTCACTGAACACCCCAGGGATGCTTTTCGCCAGCTTATCAACCTGATCCCTAAGAGGAGCCAGCGCCCTAGAAATAGCCAGAGAGAGGGCTTGGTCCACTGCTGGAGGGAGAAGTTGGGGGCCATTCCTCCTCCACTTCCTGGTAGGTAGAGTAAAAATGGTCTTCTGGAGAAGACATGATAGCAGAGGGTGTGAGCACAGAACAAATGCCCTTAAAATCCTTAAGACAGCCCCCTCGCTGGTGCTCCAACAGGTGGGCTTTCCCCGAAGCTGTTATAAGAATAGACTGAGGCGCAATACCAGTACCACCACCAGGTGGCGCTGGTCACTAACGTGGCCGTGTGGGGAAATCACCGTGTAGCGGTGTAAAAATTAGGCGAGGTTGGTCAGGAATCAAGCGGACACTAAAGGAGAGACCGGATTCCCAAACGCGCGTAAAGACCAGCGGGAGCGCTCGACGGAGCTGCCTCGCTCGGACCAGATGCGCCTGACATGATCTCACCGCGCGCAGAGCACACAGCGGGAGAAACTGCGAGGGGGAGAACGCGCTCGGGCAAGAGCCTGCTGCGCAGGGAATATGGAAACAATACCAAGGCAATAATGCTAATAACGTGCACAAGAAACCGCTATACAAACAGCAACAACGTCAGATTAAGCCAAGAATGTAAGGAATGCACTTAACTGACGAGCAGTGAAGAAAGAGGAAGCGGAAGGGACGTCACGATATTATATACGATGGACTGTGATATGATTGGACTATAGTTGCCTTGGAGACTACCTCCCTAATGATTCATGGGTTGTGTAGTCTTTTGTTTAATGATTGTTGTGTTACGTTTTCTTTGAACTGATATGCAAATAAAGTGAGGAAAGATATGGATAATCCTCGCCTCCGTCCTGCCATAGAATTCATTAAACTTTATTTGATCTGATTTAGAAACATAGATCATAAAAGTGTACATAAAAACAGTAAATCCTCTTTCCTAATACAATACAGTGAGAATTAATTAAAACCAGTAGGTAAAAGCGGGTGTTACAAAGCCCGGTTCAGAGCAACTTCAGGTTAACAGAATCGTAAAGGTCAATGTTTCGCAAGATCAATCTCATGTACTTCGTGCAAAATACGCAATAAGGGGTCCAAGTAAGATGTAATGCTCCAATACCTGACCAGTTTGCACTATATAAAACTGCAGAAAAACTAAAAATAAAAAGTGTTTTGCACACTTCTGTTATTGGGCTATATGTGGGCTACATCTGGGTGATATTTGTGCTACATTTGGGCTCTTTTTTTCTCTGGTGGCCATCTTGGGAGACTTATTTGTTATGAAGTTTCCTAATTTCGTCATTTACTGCAGTCTCCTCGGTAGGAAATGCTTTCAGTTTTTACTTTGATTCCATCAAGAAGGCATTCAGATGTGTCACACATTTGCCATAAATTCTGAATGTTAGCACTCTAGTTGTTCATTAGATCACTGTAGTAAAGCTACTGCTCACCAGGGAGTTACCTGGAAGTCTACTGCTGGTATTGAAGTGATTGTTTCAGTCTGCATGTCAGAATTTTCTAATGAAATAGAAGAGGATTTGAGATCTCACTTAAAACATGCCCTAAATTTTCTTTCTGCAGCACTAACCATAATTTCTATGGCAAAATGAACCCCCTCATTTTGTTCCTTTTTAAATTAACTGTTTTATGTGTTACCAGTTTATTCCAATCAAGATGGCTTCAGGTGTGCCATACTTTTGTCATAAGTAAGGCTGTTAGCACTCTAGTTGTTCTTTAGAACACTCGGGAAGCTGCAGTAGAACACAAAGGCATCAACTGACAGGCTGCTCCTGTTGAAATATAACAGGAAGATATTTGAGATCTCACTTAAAACATGTCCTAATTTTTCTTTCTACAGCACTAACCATAATTTCTATGGCAAAATGAACCCCCTCATTTTGTTCCTTTTTAAATTAAATGTTTTAAGTGTTACCAGTTTATTCCAATCAAGATGGCTTCAGGTGTGCCATACTTTTGTCATAAGTAAGACTCTTAGCGCTCTAGTTGTTCTTTAGAACACTCTGGGAAGCTGCAGTAGAACACAAAGGCATCAACTGACAGGCTGCTCCTGTTGAAATATAACAGGAAGATATTTGAGATCTCACTTAAAACATGTCCTAATTTTTCTTTCTACAGCACTAACCATAATTTCTATGACAAAATGAACCCCCTCATTTTGTTCCTTTTAAATTAAATGTTTTAAGGGTTACCAGTTTATTCCAATCAAGATGGCTTCAGGTGTGCCATAATTTTGTCATAAGTAAGACTGTTAGCGCTCTAGTTGTTCTTTAGAACACTCTGGGAAGCTGCAGTAGAACACAAAGGCATCAACTGACAGGCTGCTCCTGTTGAAATATAACAAGAAGATATTGTAATGTCCTGCGGGACACTTTCTAGTGTTCAGCAGGAAGTTGTAACCCCAGCCACACCCTTGAGGGCTGGACACACTGCACCCCCACACCCATCCATCACGGGTGCCACGGGTGACGTGGCCCCGTCAATAAAAGGGCCCGGGTGCACGTGATCGAGGCCAGTTACTACTATACACTCACTTGGTGTCTGTGTCAATCCTTTCTACAATGTGGGCCTGAGGCCCAACATTACAATGGTGACGAGGGGGGTCCAACACCCGTGCACGACAGCTGCATCTGCCGCGCCGCGGAAGAGTAATGCCTCTTGAAACACCAGCACCTGTCTGCCCATACAGCGTGTTACGCAGCTGCCGGCCGGCACATTTTGGCCTGGATGAGGAGAAAGGACACAGTGGTGCCACACCGCTGTGCAAACCGCCAGCCACTGCCCGCAGCCCCATACAGCACGATGACACCGGCGCAGGGCATGATGAGGCCCTACCTGCAAGCATAAAGTACACAGCCTGCAGTTACGCCCAAAGCAAGCACCAGCACGACCTTTGTCAACGGAGAGCGGCTGTTGCATCGGAAGTGGCCGCGGTGTCACTGGGCGAGGACTGCCTACTTCGTACCAAGGTGAGGCGCCACGGACAATTAAAGCCCCGGGGAACTCCCGGTAAACCTCTCCATGCTGCCGGCATCGCTACCCCTTTGGCGAGGTGCTCACCGCCGCAAGGGAAGAAGTGCCCCCCGCCTGTCACAACAGGCGATGTGACTGCCAGAGGCTGTGTGGCGCCGAGGAGAAGGTAGCGAGTGCCCCCGTGCCTCCTCCGTCTGCGAGGCACCAGCGTCCATTCACAGGCTACCCGCACAAGTTTGCACTGCCCACAGCGAGGCGCGACTAAGCCCCCAGCACCAAGAGGCAGGACCAAGCATTGTCTGCATCGCGCTGCTTGTTACCTTAAAGAGGAGGGACCGCGCGTGCACCAGAGACAGGCACCAGGAACGCAGCGAGATGGCTGTCATCGAGTGAAGACTGCCTGCGGTGAAAGTAAACTGCGCACCCGGACGTCTCCCTGCGTAGTCCGGACACCTCCGATCCCGAAAACTGGCCTGCTGCTGAGGCCCGGTTGAAGCGCCACCCAGCGGCTGGGAGCAGCGGCGCATGCACACAACTTCAAACACGAACTCCAATAAGGACGTTCTCTCACCCAAGATGGGACAAGCAGCTCCTGTGAACAGCGCACCAGCACCAGAGTTCCCCCCACAAATGCCAGCATCCTCGGTACACAGTAGGGCCCACAGCGCCCGGAAAGCTGCTGGAGCCTCGTGCAGTGACCCGAGCGCCACCTAGCGGTCATCAGCATACACCGCCTCCACAAGTCCGGTGTACAAGGCTGCCCCGACAAGGCACACTGTAGGGTCATAGGCAAACCGCCCGCATGAAAAGGATTCTCCAGCACCCCCAGGGTGCGCAAAGAAGGCATGAAGCAACAGTGAGGGGGGATATCGGACAGCGTTAAAACAGGAAAGCTCACCACACCTCAGCCCAGGCCTCAAGTTCAGCTCAACTGGAAGCCCCCAGGAGGTAAAAAAACATGAGCCTGTCAACACATTCTGTTAGGGTCACAGGACATCACACAACACAATAGCCAGCAGTGCCCCTGTTTACCTCGAAATGCCTGCAGCAGCCAGAGCAGCCTCCCCTCCCTGCACATGAGAGCTTCCCGGCCAGAGTCTCAGGAATCAGCTGGGACCGGTGAATACAACGGTGACCGTGCCACCTGGTGGCTATTAATTGCATCACACCCTGCCAAGGAAAGAGCACAACGTGTGAAATCCTGCAACAGAAAACAGCAACCACACTCCCAGCACAGACTCGCAAACAGGAGAGTGGTGGTCTTGAAATATCTTCCAGCTCCCATGCTGCAGTCATGGCGGGAACTACCTACGTGGGAAAAGTTACAGCCAGCGCTGGAAGAGTGGAGCAGTAGCACTACTGCGCACACAGCACAGCTGTTACACGCACTGGTAGTAGGACGGACACAGCAGCCAGGACCGAGAGAAGAGAAACTGTACACCCCAGCAGGGCATACTTTCATGTCGCCACCGGCGGAACTTGGGAGCCCCTGAACACTGAGAAGATGTGTCAGTCAGTCTGCAAGGCCCCAAAGCAGCAAGCCCACGATAGGGAGAAGAAGGCTGTGAGAGACACCGCCAGGACGGATGATAAGCGCACCACATGCCCCACTGGGCTGCTTACACTTTCAAAGGAGAAAGCCTGTCGCACGCCACCAAGGGCCCCCAAGAAGCCAGCAGCCTCTCCGGCCCAGGCAAGCGCAAACCAAACACAAGCAGCAACACCAAAAACAGCCGCCACCAGCAAGGGTGGACGACCAGCCAGACAGCAACGTCTCAAGGTAGCTGTCCCCACCAACAGCACAAGAAAGACTGGTGCAGTGCGCGCACCACAAGCGGCTGCCCAACGCCACCGCCAGTGAGGAGATCACTACTTGCTCCCACTGGTGTACAGACCCAACCGCAAGCCGCAACACAGGCACACCAGTGCCACAAGAGAGCGTCAAGAAGAAGACAGAGCACGCAAAGAGCACGCAAAGCCAGAAGCGCGCAGAAAGCCGCGCCAGTGAACCTGACTGCACAGACAAGCACCCAGGAGACAGAGACATCTCCACAAAGAAGCACTGCTGAACGCAGGTAGGAGAGCACCCACGTCTCCACCGCCCCAGCGAAGCCCCGCAGTGGGCCGAAGACCACACACAGTGTCCTCCCTCACACTGCCTCAAAGCGGAGTCGGGCGCGACCCAAGACAGGCAAGAGAGGAGTCGCACACCCCACGTGGCAGGCCGCCACAGCTACATGCGCTCCAACAACCAGCAACACACGACCAGACGTCAAGTCGCCCAGCAAGCAAGGAGCGCGCCGGATCGAAGGCAGAAGCCGGTGCCACGACAGCTCCGCCTCGAGGTCCAAGCGCAACGCCCTCGAAGAAAGAAGGGAGTGACAGCCCTATCACCCCGAAAACCGGATGAACACAGGTGGGCTGAACAGACCAACAAAGGGAGAAGACCGAGGGCTCGCACAGCAAGCCAAGAGCACACCCTGACATACCAGACAGCCACCTAGGCGGGCCGACGTCCCTGGATACAGCCTCACGGGTGAACCGAACATAAGCCGCAGCAAGCGCAAACCGCGTCTCATCCCAACGCTTCCCCAGGCGACCGTCCATCCCCGAGCGCCGGCAGTCTAAGTTCAAGCGGCATCCCTGCTCCTGTCCGCAGATGCCATGGGTGAAGATCAGCACTGAGTGCCCGCCCTCACACCGCCTCAAGATGGAGTCGGCAGTGGCCCCAAAACAGGCAAGAGAGGATACGTACACTCTACGTGTCAAGCCGCCACCGAAGACCAACCTCAACAAGGCGGAGACACCTGGCTGCTAAGTCCCTCCTGACATCCAAACTCTCCCAGCAAGTCACCACCATCTGTCATTCCGACTCACCACATGGCTGGCAACCACCATCACGACAGCACTCAGCACATGCGTCAAACACCACTACCAGAGCACAAGTGGACTGGAGTCCTACACCGTTGCCATGCCAGCCGACTAAAGAAATTAGAAGCCACCTGTGAACCTGGCCTACACCGGAACCGCGGCAGCAAGTGCAAGTCCTAGCCAAGACTCATCCACCCGTGAAGGTTGTGCGTGCGACTAAGTAATGGCTCCTCTGCGGTCCTGCAGCTGCCCCCAGACGGCACACAAGCGGCCCCCAGTGCAGCCCTCCTACAGTCCCGCAGCAACCCCGATGACGGGCCTCCCCAGGCAGGAGAGGGAGAAGAGACATTGCCCCACCGACAGGTTACCGGTCACAGCCAAGCAGTTCAACAGGGACAGTCGGTCCAGCAACACCTCTGTGAATTCTCACCGTGAACTCCATCCATGCTCACGACGCAACCCACTGTGAAGAACTGTTAGAACTTACCACAGACCGTCACCGATGTCAGCAAGGTGGGAGCCATGCAAGACTGCTTGACGTGTCATCATCAGTGAACTGACGGTATGCAGCGGACGTCTCCAAGCCCGTGGCGTGTCCTGAACCCCTCAGGTTAAACTACGGGTGCCTGCCGAGAAGGTCCTGCTGCAAGCAAAGTGACCAGCTACTGTCTGACGTTGTCCTGCCACCTGACTCAGAAGACTGATGGACCCTGTGGTATTCCAATAACTGTTTGTTTTGTCCCCACAGGTTGGACTAATGTTTTGTTTGTTCTTCAATAAAGTTGGGGAGGAATGTAATGTCCTGCGGGACACGTTCTAGTGCTCCGCAGGAAATTGTAACCCCAGCCACTCCCTTGAGGGCTGGACACACTGCACCCCCACACCCATCCATCACGGGTGCCACGGGTGACGTGGCCCCGTCAATAAAAGAGCCCGGGTGCACGTGCTCGAGGCCAGTTACTACTATACACTCACTTGGTGTCTGTGTCAATCCTTTCTGCAATGTGGGCCTGAGGCCCAACATTACAGATATTTGAGATCACACTTGAAACATGTCCTAATTTTTCTTTCTACAGCACTAACCATAATTTCTATGACAAAATGAACCCCATCATTTTGTTCCTTTTTAAATTAAATGTTTTAAGTGTTACCAGTTTATTCCAATCAAGATGGCTTCAGGTGTGCCATACTTTTGTCATAAGTAAGGGTGTTAGCACTCTAGTTGTTCTTTAGAACACTCTGGGAAGCTGCAGTAGAACATAAAGGAATCAACTGACAGTCTCTGCCCTTGTTGGATGTACATGTTTTACTGAGAATGTCAGACTTCATTCTCACATAACTGAGAAAGATAATGTGAATTTACAGAAAATATGCTCTCATTTTAGCTTCTGGAGCACATTCCAAAACTGTATGGGACAAGCATGTGAAAATAGTTTTCTCTCAAACATGATTCATGATATCCCAGCAGAAGGTTTTTCACAGGGTAAAATCACCTTAGAACACACCACAATTCCTGAAATTAGTATGGTACCATCAACAAATGAATTCTAATGTAACTAAAGTCTGTTATCACCCTTTATTGTTCTCCTTTTGGTAACCCTCAAAATCTTCGATTCACTACAATGCATTTCAATGGGGTACTATCATTTATATTGGTCCCAAGATGGCTGCCAGCAATTCCAGGATGAAGTGCTGACAGCCAATCAGATCTCACGATGACATGTGTGGTTAGGCTCCGCCCAGATATATATGTGTTTTTACTTTTGATTTTCTCAGGAACTACTGAACGGATTTACACCATTTAACAAAAGGGTTCTTTCTGAACCAAGAACTACCTCTTTGCCAAATGTGGTGTAATTCCGTTCAGCAGTTCAGGCTGTAGCCTTGCATAAAGTTTCCTATGGGAAATTGATTTTTTGACTCTTATTTTTAATTTCTCCGCAACTACTGAACGGATTTACACCAATTAAAAAAAGGTCGCTTTCTGAACCAAGCGCTACCTTTTTGCCAAATTTGGTGTAATTCCGTTCAGCAGTTCGGGCTGTAGCCGTGTCTAAAATTTCCTATGGGAATTAACATGGAGAAAACACGTTTTGGGACCCCTTTTTTCTCGGCCCCTGCTTTCCGAATCACCCCAAAACTTTGAGGATAGGAGCAGACCGGAGCGCCCCACGAGTTTTGAAAATTTCGCGAACATTCATCAACCGGCGCCAAAGTTATTGGAAATAGAATGTTGCGAATTTCCTATGGAAAATAGGTCCTAACTATAACTATCTACTGGTGACCGCCAGTAGATAATATATATATATATATATATGTGTGTGTTCGTGCACAAACTCCTGTCTGCCAATCCTTGGCAGAACCAACAGGCACGGACCTCAACCAGACTCACAGAAAGGCTTGAGACGTAATGTTGTGGAGAAAGCAGTGCAATTTATTCCATAGTAATCCACAGAATCAAACAGGCATAATGCCTGCCATGACGCGTTTCACTCGACACAGCGAGCTTGATCACATGGTGTGTGTGTATATATATATCTATATCTATATCTATATCTATATATCTATATGTATGTCTCCACATGTTTCCCTGAATTGAGGACGCACTCGCAGGCAGATGGTTCCATTGAATCCTTTATTTAAAACCAGAAAAACCAATCCAATTGTTCACTTCACCTGACGCGTTTCATAGCCTCCTGCTCCTTATTCATAGGTTGTGCTGGAGTTACACAGAGGCACTGTCTCCCTTGATGTCAAGTGCATGCTGATCTGCCCTCCAGTGAGCTACACAGGTGTGTCCAATTACCAATGCATGCTGGGGCTTGTAGTGTATTCAATCATACCCTCCAGTGGGTTCTGTGTTTTACCAGATTTTTTATCGAATTTCAATGCCCTCCAATGGGCCTCAGATTGTATTTTGGCTTTACATTGTAAATCTGCCACCCGCATTGAGGTTCAGCATGATTCCAAGCCTCTGCGCCCACATACCTTAGTGATGGTGGTGCAGTCCTCCACGACTGGGCTGCCCTGAACTATGTCTCCACATGTTGCACTGAATTGAGGACGCACTCGCAAGCAGATGGTTCCACTGCATCCTTTATTTAAAACCAGAAAAAACAATCCAATTGTTCACTTCTCCTGATTCGTTTCAGAGCCGTCTGCTCCTTATTCATAGGCTGTGCTGGAGTTATACAGAGGCACTGTCTCCCTTGCTTTTCAAGTGCATGCTGATCTGCCCTCCAGTGAGCTACACAGGATTGTCCAATTACCAATGCTTGCTGGGGCTTGTAGTATATTCAATCATACCCTCCAGTGGGTTCTGTGTTTTACCAGACTTTGTTTTCGAATTTCAAAGCCCTCCAATGGGCCTCAGATTGTAGTTTGGTTTTACATTGTAAATCTGCCACCCTGCATTGAGGCTCAGCATGATTCCAAGCCTCTGCGCCCACATACCTTAGTGATGGTGGTGCAGTCCTCCACGGCTGGGCTGCCGTAAACTATGTCTCCACATGTTGCCCTGAATTGAGGACGCACTGGCAGGCAGGTGGTTCCACTGAATCTTTTATTTAAAACCAGAAAAAACAATCCAATTGTTCACTTCTCTTGATGCGTTTCAGAGCCTCCTGCTCCTTATTCATAGGCTGTGCTGGAGTTATACAGAGGCACTATCTCCCTTGCTTTTCAAGTGCATGCTGATCTGCCCTCCAGTGAGCTACACAGGTGTGTCCAATTACCAATGCATGCTGGGGCTTGTAGTGCATTCAATCATACCCTCCAGTGGGTTCTGTGTTTTACCAGTCTTTTTTACCAATTTCAAAGCCCTCCAGTGGGCCTTAGATTGTATTTTGGCTTTACATTGTAAATCTGCCACCCCGCATTGAGGCTCAGCATGATTTCAAGCCTCTGCGCCCACATACCTTAGTGATGGTGGTGCAGTCCACCACGGCTGGGCTGCCGTAAACTGTCTCCACATGTTGCCCTCCTGAATTGAGGATGGACTCGCAGGCAGGTGGTTCCACTGAATCCTTTATTTAAAACCAGAAAAACCAATGCAATTGTTCACTTCGCCTGACGCGTTTCATAGCCTCCTGCTCCTTATTCGTAGGTTGTGCTGGAGTTACATAGAGGCACTGTCTCCCTTGATTTCAAGTGCATGCTGATCTGCCCTCCAGTGAGCTACACAGGTGTGTCCAATTACCAATGCATGCTGGGGCTTGTAGTGTATTCAATCATACACTCCAGTGGGTTCTGTGTTTTACCAGATTTTTTTCGAATTTCAAAGCCCTCCAATGGGCCTCAGATTGTATTTTGGCTTTACATTGTAAATCTGCCACCCCGCATTGAGGCTCAGCATGATTCCAAGCCTCTGGGCCCACATACCTTAGTGATGGTGGTGCAGTCCTCCACGACTGGGCTGCCCTGAACTGTGTCTCCACATGTTGCACTGAATTGAGGACGCACTCGCAAGCAGATGGTTCCACTGCATCCTTTATTTAAAACCAGAAAAAACAATCCAATTGTTCACTTCTCCTGATGCGTTTCAGAGCCTCCTGCTCCATATTCATAGGTTGTGCTGGAGTTATACAGAGGCACTGTCTCCCTTGCTTTTCAAGTGCATGCTGATCTGCCCTCCAGTGAGCTACACAGGATTGTCCAATTACCAATGCTTGCTGGGGCTTGTAGTATATTCAATCATACCCTCCAGTGGGTTCTGTGTTTTACCAGACTTTGTTTTCGAATTTCAAAGCCCTCCAATGGGCCTCAGATTGTAGTTTGGTTTTACATTGTAAATCTGCCACCCTGCATTGAGGCTCAGCATGATTCCAAGCCTCTGCGCCCACATACCTTAGTGATGGTGGTGCAGTCCTCCACGGCTGGGCTGCCGTAAACTATGTCTCCACATGTTGCCCTGAATTGAGGACGCACTGGCAGGCAGGTGGTTCCGCTGAATCCTTTATTTAAACCAGAAAAAACAATCCAATTGTTCACTTCGCCTGATGCGTTTCAGTGCCTCCTGCTTCTTATTCATACACTGTGCTGGAGTTACACAGAGGCACTGTCTCCCTTGCTTTTCAAATGCATGCTGATCTGCCCTCCAGTGAGCTACACAGGTGTGTCCAATTACCAATGCATGCTGGGGCTTGTAGTGCATTCAATTATTCCCCCAGTGGTTTCTGTATTTTACCAGTCATGTTTTCGAATTTCAAAGCCCTCCAGTGGGCCTCAGATTGTAGTTTGGTTTTACATTGTAAATCTGCCACCCCGCATTGAGGCTCGGCATGATTCCAAGCCTCTGCGCCCACATACCTCAGTGATGGTGGTGCAGTTCTCCTTGGATGGGCTGCCGTGAACTATGTCTCCACATGTTGCCCTGAATTTAGGACCCACTCGCAGGCAGATGGTTCCACTGAATCCTTTATTTAAAACCAGAAAAAACAATCCAATTGTTCACTTCGCCAGACGCATTTCAGAGCCTCCTGCTCCTTATTCATAGGCTGTGCTGGAGTTACACAGAGGCACTGTCTCCCTTGCTTTCAAGTGCATGCTGATCTGCCCTCCAGTGAGCTACACAGGTGTGTCCAATTACCAATGCATGCTGGGGCTTGTAGTGCATTCAATTATTCCCCCAGTGGTTTCTGTATTTTACCAGTCATGTTTTTGAATTTCAAAGCCCTCCAGTGGGCCTCAGATTGTAGTTTGGTTTTACATTGTAAATCTGCCACCCCGCATTGAGGCTCGGCATGATTCCAAGCCTCTGCGCCCACATACCTTGCTGGTGGTGCTGCAGTTCTCCTTGGATGGGCTGCCGTGAACTATGTCTCCACATGTTGCCCTGAATTGAGGACCCACTCGCAGGCAGATGGTTCCACTGAATCATTTATTTAAAACCAGAAAAAACAATCCAATTGTTCACTTCGCCAGACGCGTTTCAGAGTCTCCTGCTCCTTATTCATAGGCTGTGCTGGAGTTACACAGAGGCACTGTCTCCCTTGCTTTCAAGTGCATGCTGATCAGCCCTCCAGTGAGCTACACAGGTGTGTCCAATTACCAATGCATGCTGGGGCTTGTAGTGCATTCAATTATTCCCCCCAGTGGTTTCTGTGTTTTACCAGTCATGTTTTCGAATTTCAAAGCCCTCCAGTGGGCCTCAGAATGTAGTTTGGTTTTACATTGTAAATATGCCACCCTGCATTGAGGCTCAGCATGATTCCAAGCCTCTGCGCCCACATACCTTAGTGATGGTGGTGCAGTCCTCCATGGCTGGGCTGCCGTAAACTATGTCTCCACATGTTGCCCTGAATTGAGGACGCACTGTCAGGCAGGTGGTTCCACTGAATCTTTTATTTAAAACCAGAAAAAACAATCCAATTGTTCACTTCTCCTGATGCGTTTCAGAGCCTCCTGCTCCTTATTCATAGGCTGTGCTGGAGTTATACAGAGGCACTATCTCCCTTGCTTTTCAAATGCATGCTGATCTGCCCTCCAGTGAGCTACACAGGTGTGTCCAATTAACAATGCATGCTGGGGCTTGTAGTGCATTCAATCATACCCTCCAGTGGGTTCTGTGTTTTACCAGTCATTTTTACGAATTTCAAAGCCCTCCAGTGGGCCTCAGATTGTATTTTGGCTTTACATTGTAAATCTGCCACCCCGCATTGAGGCTCAGCATGATTTCAAGCCTCTGCGCCCACATACTTTAGTGATGGTGGTGCAGTCCACCACGGCTGGGCTGCCGTAAACTGTCTCCACATGTTGCCCTCCTGAATTGAGGACGGACTCGCAGGCAGGTGGTTCCACTGAATCCTTTATTTAAAACCAGAAAAACCAATGCAATTGTTCACTTCGCCTGACGCGTTTCATAGCCTCCTGCTCCTTATTCGTAGGTTGTGCTGGAGTTACATAGAGGCACTGTCTCCCTTGATTTCAAGTGCATGCTGATCTGCCCTCCAGTGAGCTACACATGTTATGCAATTACCAATGCATGCTGGGGCCTGTAGTGTATTCAATCATACCCTCCAGTGGGTTCTGTGTTTTACCAGATTTTGTTTTCGAATTTCAAAGCCCTCCAATGGGCCTCAGATTGTATTTTGGCTTTACATTGTAAATCTGCCACCCCGCATTGAGGCTCAGCATGATTCCAAGCCTCTGTGCCCACATACCTTAGTGATGGTGGTGCAGTCCTCCACGGCTGGGCTGCCGTAAACTATGTCTCCACATGTTGCCCTGAATTGAGGACGCACTGGCAGGCAGGTGGTTCCACTGAATCTTTTATTTAAAACCAGAAAAAACAATCCAATTGTTCACTTCTCCTGATGTGTTTCAGAGCCTCCTGCTTCTTATTCATATGCTGTGCTGTATTTATACAGATGCACTGTCTCCCTTGCTTTTCAAGTGCATGCTGATCTGCCCTCCAGTGAGCTACACAGGTGTGTCCAATTACCAATGCATGCTGAGGCTTGTAGTGCATTCAATTATTCCCCCAGTGGTTTCTGTATTTTACCAGTCATTTTTACCAATTTCAAAGCCCTCCAGTGGGCCTCAGATTGTAGTTTGGTTTTACATTGTAAATCTGCCACCCCGCATTGAGGCTCAGCATGATTCCAAGCCTCTGCGCCCACATACCTTAGTGATGGTGGTGCAGTTCTCCTTGGATGGGCTGCCGTGAACTATGTCTCCACATGTTGCCCTGAATTGAGGACCCACTCGCAGGCAGATGGTTCCACTGAATCCTTTAATTAAAACCAGAATAAACAATGCAATTGTTCACTTCACCAGACGCGTTTCAGAGTCTCCTGCTCCTTATTCATAGGCTGTGCTGGAGTTACACAGAGGCACTGTCTCCCTTGCTTTCAAGTGCATGCTGATCAGCCCTCCAGTGAGCTACACAGGTGTGTCCAATTACCAATGCATGCTGGGGCTTGTAGTGCATTCAATTATTCCCCCAGTGGTTTCTGTGTTTTACCAGTCATGTTTTCGAATTTCAAAGCCCTCCAGTGGGCCTCAGATTGTAGTTAGGTTTTACATTGTAAATATGCCACCCCGCATTGAGGCTCAGCATGATTCCAAGCCTCTGCACCCACATACCTTAGTGATAGTGGTGCAGTTCTCCTTGGCTGGACTGCCGTGAACTATGTCTCCACATGTTGCCCTGAATTGAGGACCCACTTGCAGGCAGATGGTTCCACTGAATCCTTTATTTAAAACCAGAAAAAACAATCCAATTGTTCACTTCGCCAGACGCATTTCAGAGCCTCCTGCTCCTTATTCATAGGCTGTGCTGGAGTTACACAGAGGCACTGTCTCCCTTGCTTTCAAGTGCATGCTGATCTGCCCTCCAGCGAGCTACACAGGTGTGTCCAATTACCAATGCATGCTGGGGCTTGAAGTGCATTCAATCATACCCTCCAGTGGGTTCTGTGTTTTACCAGTCATTTTTCGAATTTCAAAGCCCTCCAATGGGCCTCAGAATGTAGTTTGGTTTTACATTGTAAATCTGCCACCCTGCATTGAGGCTCAGCATGATTCCAAGCCTCTGCACCCACATACCTTAGTGATGGTGGTGCAGTCCTCCACGGCTGGGCTGCCGTAAACTATGTCTCCACATGTTGCCCTGAATTGAGGACGCACTGGCAGGCAGGTGGTTCCACTGAATCCTTTATTTAAAACCAGAAAAAAGAATCAATTGTTCACTTCGCCTGATGCGTTTCAGAGCCTCCTGCTTCTTATTCATACGCTGTGCTGGAGTTACACAGAGACACTGTCTCCCTTGCTTTTCAAATGCATGCTGATCTGCCCTCCAGTGAGCTACACAGGTGTGTCCAATTACCAATGCATGCTGGGGCTTGTAGTGCATTCAATTATTCCCCCAGTGGTTTCTGTATTTTACCAGTCATGTTTTCGAATTTCAAAGCCCTCCAGTGGGCCTCAGATTGTAGTTTGGTTTTACATTGTAAATCTGCCACCTCGCATTGAGGCTCGGCATGATTCCAAGCCTCTGCGCCCACATACCTTAGTGATGGTGGTGCAGTTCTCCTTGGATGGGCTGCCGTGAACTATGTCTCCACATGTTGCCCTGAATTGAGGACCCACTCGCAGGCAGATGGTTCCACTGAATCCTTTATTTAAAACCAGAAAAAACAATCCAATTGTTCACTTCGCCAGACGCGTTTCAGAGTCTCCTGCTCCTTATTCATAGGCTGTGCTGGCGTTACACAGAGGCACTGTCTCCCTTGCTTTCAAGTGCATGCTGATCAGCCCTCCAGTGAGCTACACAGGTGTGTCCAATTACCAATGCATGCTGGGGCTTGTAGTGCATTCAATTATTCCCCCCAGTGGTTTCTGTGTTTTACCAGTCATGTTTTCGAATTTCAAAGCCCTCCAGTGGGCCTCAGATTGTAGTTAGGTTTTACATTGTAAATATGCCACCCCGCATTGAGGCTCAGCATGATTGCAAGCCTCTGCACCCACATACCTTAGTGATAGTGGTGCAGTTCTCCTTGGCTGGACTGCCGTGAACTATGTCTCCACATGTTGCCCTGAATTGAGGACCCACTTGCAGGCAGATGGTTCCACTGAATCCTTTATTTAAAACCAGAAAAAACAATCCAATTGTTCACTTCGCCAGACGCATTTCAGAGCCTCCTGCTCCTTATTCATAGGCTGTGCTGGAGTTACACAGAGGCACTGTCTCCCTTGCTTTCAAGTGCATGCTGATCTGCCCTCCAGCGAGCTACACAGGTGTGTCCAATTACCAATGCATGCTGGGGCTTGAAGTGCATTCAATCATACCCTCCAGTGGGTTCTGTGTTTTACCAGTCATTTTTTCGAATTTCAAAGCCCTCCAATGGGCCTCAGATTGTATTTTGGCTTTACATTGTAAATCTGCCACCCCGCATTGAGGCTCAGCATGATTTCAAGCCTCTGCGCCCACATACCTTAGTGATGGTGGTGCAGTCCACCACGGCTGGGCTGCCGTAAACTGTCTCCACATGTTGCCCTCCTGAATTGAGGATGGACTCGCAGGCAGGTGGTTCCACTGAATCCTTTATTTAAAACCAGAAAAACCAATGCAATTGTTCACTTCGCCTGACGCGTTTCATAGCCTCCTGCTCCTTATTCGTAGGTTGTGCTGGAGTTACATAGAGGCACTGTCTCCCTTGATTTCAAGTGCATGCTGATCTGCCCTCCAGTGAGCTACACAGGTGTGTCCAATTACCAATGCATGCTGGGGCTTGTAGTGTATTCAATCATACACTCCAGTGGGTTCTGTGTTTTACCAGATTTTTTTCGAATTTCAAAGCCCTCCAATGGGCCTCAGATTGTATTTTGGCTTTACATTGTAAATCTGCCACCCCGCATTGAGGCTCAGCATGATTCCAAGCCTCTGGGCCCACATACCTTAGTGATGGTGGTGCAGTCCTCCACGACTGGGCTGCCCTGAACTGTGTCTCCACATGTTGCACTGAATTGAGGACGCACTCGCAAGCAGATGGTTCCACTGCATCCTTTATTTAAAACCAGAAAAAACAATCCAATTGTTCACTTCTCCTGATGCGTTTCAGAGCCTCCTGCTCCATATTCATAGGTTGTGCTGGAGTTATACAGAGGCACTGTCTCCCTTGCTTTTCAAGTGCATGCTGATCTGCCCTCCAGTGAGCTACACAGGATTGTCCAATTACCAATGCTTGCTGGGGCTTGTAGTATATTCAATCATACCCTCCAGTGGGTTCTGTGTTTTACCAGACTTTGTTTTCGAATTTCAAAGCCCTCCAATGGGCCTCAGATTGTAGTTTGGTTTTACATTGTAAATCTGCCACCCTGCATTGAGGCTCAGCATGATTCCAAGCCTCTGCGCCCACATACCTTAGTGATGGTGGTGCAGTCCTCCACGGCTGGGCTGCCGTAAACTATGTCTCCACATGTTGCCCTGAATTGAGGACGCACTGGCAGGCAGGTGGTTCCGCTGAATCCTTTATTTAAACCAGAAAAAACAATCCAATTGTTCACTTCGCCTGATGCGTTTCAGTGCCTCCTGCTTCTTATTCATACGCTGTGCTGGAGTTACACAGAGGCACTGTCTCCCTTGCTTTTCAAATGCATGCTGATCTGCCCTCCAGTGAGCTACACAGGTGTGTCCAATTACCAATGCATGCTGGGGCTTGTAGTGCATTCAATTATTCCCCCCAGTGGTTTCTGTATTTTACCAGTCATGTTTTCGAATTTCAAAGCCCTCCAGTGGGCCTCAGATTGTAGTTTGGTTTTACATTGTAAATCTGCCACCCCGCATTGAGGCTCGGCATGATTCCAAGCCTCTGCGCCCACATACCTCAGTGATGGTGGTGCAGTTCTCCTTGGATGGGCTGCCGTGAACTATGTCTCCACATGTTGCCCTGAATTTAGGACCCACTCGCAGGCAGATGGTTCCACTGAATCCTTTATTTAAAACCAGAAAAAACAATCCAATTGTTCACTTCGCCAGACGCATTTCAGAGCCTCCTGCTCCTTATTCATAGGCTGTGCTGGAGTTACACAGAGGCACTGTCTCCCTTGCTTTCAAGTGCATGCTGATCTGCCCTCCAGTGAGCTACACAGGTGTGTCCAATTACCAATGCATGCTGGGGCTTGTAGTGCATTCAATTATTCCCCCAGTGGTTTCTGTATTTTACCAGTCATGTTTTTGAATTTCAAAGCCCTCCAGTGGGCCTCAGATTGTAGTTTGGTTTTACATTGTAAATCTGCCACCCCGCATTGAGGCTCGGCATGATTCCAAGCCTCTGCGCCCACATACCTTGCTGGTGGTGCTGCAGTTCTCCTTGGATGGGCTGCCGTGAACTATGTCTCCACATGTTGCCCTGAATTGAGGACCCACTCGCAGGCAGATGGTTCCACTGAATCATTTATTTAAAACCAGAAAAAACAATCCAATTGTTCACTTCGCCAGACAGCGTTTCAGAGTCTCCTGCTCCTTATTCATAGGCTGTGCTGGAGTTACACAGAGGCACTGTCTCCCTTGCTTTCAAGTGCATGCTGATCAGCCCTCCAGTGAGCTACACAGGTGTGTCCAATTACCAATGCATGCTGGGGCTTGTAGTGCATTCAATTATTCCCCCAGTGGTTTCTGTGTTTTACCAGTCATGTTTTCGAATTTCAAAGCCCTCCAGTGGGCCTCAGAATGTAGTTTGGTTTTACATTGTAAATATGCCACCCTGCATTGAGGCTCAGCATGATTCCAAGCCTCTGCGCCCACATACCTTAGTGATGGTGGTGCAGTCCTCCATGGCTGGGCTGCCGTAAACTATGTCTCCACATGTTGCCCTGAATTGAGGACGCACTGTCAGGCAGGTGGTTCCACTGAATCTTTTATTTAAAACCAGAAAAAACAATCCAATTGTTCACTTCTCCTGATGCGTTTCAGAGCCTCCTGCTCCTTATTCATAGGCTGTGCTGGAGTTATACAGAGGCACTATCTCCCTTGCTTTTCAAATGCATGCTGATCTGCCCTCCAGTGAGCTACACAGGTGTGTCCAATTAACAATGCATGCTGGGGCTTGTAGTGCATTCAATCATACCCTCCAGTGGGTTCTGTGTTTTACCAGTCATTTTTACGAATTTCAAAGCCCTCCAGTGGGCCTCAGATTGTATTTTGGCTTTACATTGTAAATCTGCCACCCCGCATTGAGGCTCAGCATGATTTCAAGCCTCTGCGCCCACATACTTTAGTGATGGTGGTGCAGTCCACCACGGCTGGGCTGCCGTAAACTGTCTCCACATGTTGCCCTCCTGAATTGAGGACGGACTCGCAGGCAGGTGGTTCCACTGAATCCTTTATTTAAAACCAGAAAAACCAATGCAATTGTTCACTTCGCCTGACGCGTTTCATAGCCTCCTGCTCCTTATTCGTAGGTTGTGCTGGAGTTACATAGAGGCACTGTCTCCCTTGATTTCAAGTGCATGCTGATCTGCCCTCCAGTGAGCTACACATGTTATGCAATTACCAATGCATGCTGGGGCCTGTAGTGTATTCAATCATACCCTCCAGTGGGTTCTGTGTTTTACCAGATTTTGTTTTCGAATTTCAAAGCCCTCCAATGGGCCTCAGATTGTATTTTGGCTTTACATTGTAAATCTGCCACCCCGCATTGAGGCTCAGCATGATTCCAAGCCTCTGTGCCCACATACCTTAGTGATGGTGGTGCAGTCCTCCACGGCTGGGCTGCCGTAAACTATGTCTCCACATGTTGCCCTCAATTGAGGACGCACTGGCAGGCAGGTGGTTCCACTGAATCTTTTATTTAAAACCAGAAAAAACAATCCAATTGTTCACTTCTCCTGATGTGTTTCAGAGCCTCCTGCTTCTTATTCATATGCTGTGCTGTATTTATACAGAGGCACTGTCTCCCTTGCTTTTCAAGTGCATGCTGATCTGCCCTCCAGTGAGCTACACAGGTGTGTCCAATTACCAATGCATGCTGAGGCTTGTAGTGCATTCAATTATTCCCCCCAGTGGTTTCTGTATTTTACCAGTCATTTTTACCAATTTCAAAGCCCTCCAGTGGGCCTCAGATTGTAGTTTGGTTTTACATTGTAAATCTGCCACCCCGCATTGAGGCTCGGCATGATTCCAAGCCTCTGCGCCCACATACCTTAGTGATGGTGGTGCAGTTCTCCTTGGATGGGCTGCCGTGAACTATGTCTCCACATGTTGCCCTGAATTGAGGACCCACTCGCAGGCAGATGGTTCCACTGAATCCTTTAATTAAAACCAGAATAAACAATGCAATTGTTCACTTCACCAGACAGCGTTTCAGAGTCTCCTGCTCCTTATTCATAGGCTGTGCTGGAGTTACACAGAGGCACTGTCTCCCTTGCTTTCAAGTGCATGCTGATCAGCCCTCCAGTGAGCTACACAGGTGTGTCCAATTACCAATGCATGCTGGGGCTTGTAGTGCATTCAATTATTCCCCCAGTGGTTTCTGTGTTTTACCAGTCATGTTTTCGAATTTCAAAGCCCTCCAGTGGGCCTCAGATTGTAGTTAGGTTTTACATTGTAAATATGCCACCCCGCATTGAGGCTCAGCATGATTCCAAGCCTCTGCACCCACATACCTTAGTGATAGTGGTGCAGTTCTCCTTGGCTGGACTGCCGTGAACTATGTCTCCACATGTTGCCCTGAATTGAGGACCCACTTGCAGGCAGATGGTTCCACTGAATCCTTTATTTAAAACCAGAAAAAACAATCCAATTGTTCACTTCGCCAGACGCATTTCAGAGCCTCCTGCTCCTTATTCATAGGCTGTGCTGGAGTTACACAGAGGCACTGTCTCCCTTGCTTTCAAGTGCATGCTGATCTGCCCTCCAGCGAGCTACACAGGTGTGTCCAATTACCAATGCATGCTGGGGCTTGAAGTGCATTCAATCATACCCTCCAGTGGGTTCTGTGTTTTACCAGTCATTTTTCGAATTTCAAAGCCCTCCAATGGGCCTCAGAATGTAGTTTGGTTTTACATTGTAAATCTGCCACCCTGCATTGAGGCTCAGCATGATTCCAAGCCTCTGCACCCACATACCTTAGTGATGGTGGTGCAGTCCTCCACGGCTGGGCTGCCGTAAACTATGTCTCCACATGTTGCCCTGAATTGAGGACGCACTGGCAGGCAGGTGGTTCTACTGAATCCTTTATTTAAAACCAGAAAAAAGAATCAATTGTTCACTTCGCCTGATGCGTTTCAGAGCCTCCTGCTTCTTATTCATACGCTGTGCTGGAGTTACACAGAGACACTGTCTCCCTTGCTTTTCAAATGCATGCTGATCTGCCCTCCAGTGAGCTACACAGGTGTGTCCAATTACCAATGCATGCTGGGGCTTGTAGTGCATTCAATTATTCCCCCAGTGGTTTCTGTATTTTACCAGTCATGTTTTCGAATTTCAAAGCCCTCCAGTGGGCCTCAGATTGTAGTTTGGTTTTACATTGTAAATCTGCCACCTCGCATTGAGGCTCGGCATGATTCCAAGCCTCTGCGCCCACATACCTTAGTGATGGTGGTGCAGTTCTCCTTGGATGGGCTGCCGTGAACTATGTCTCCACATGTTGCCCTGAATTGAGGACCCACTCGCAGGCAGATGGTTCCACTGAATCCTTTATTTAAAACCAGAAAAAACAATCCAATTGTTCACTTCGCCAGACGCGTTTCAGAGTCTCCTGCTCCTTATTCATAGGCTGTGCTGGCGTTACACAGAGGCACTGTCTCCTTGCTTTCAAGTGCATGCTGATCAGCCCTCCAGTGAGCTACACAGGTGTGTCCAATTACCAATGCATGCTGGGGCTTGTAGTGCATTCAATTATTCCCCCCAGTGGTTTCTGTGTTTTACCAGTCATGTTTTCGAATTTCAAAGCCCTCCAGTGGGCCTCAGATTGTAGTTAGGTTTTACATTGTAAATATGCCACCCCGCATTGAGGCTCAGCATGATTGCAAGCCTCTGCACCCACATACCTTAGTGATAGTGGTGCAGTTCTCCTTGGCTGGGCTGCCGTGAACTATGTCTCCACATGTTGCCCTGAATTGAGGACCCACTTGCAGGCAGATGGTTCCACTGAATCCTTTATTTAAAACCAGAAAAAACAATCCAATTGTTCACTTCGCCAGACGCATTTCAGAGCCTCCTGCTCGTTATTCATAGGCTGTGCTGGAGTTACACAGAGGCACTGTCTCCCTTGCTTTCAAGTGCATGCTGATCTGCCCTCCAGCGAGCTACACAGGTGTGTCCAATTACCAATGCATGCTGGGGCTTGTAGTGCATTCAATCATACCCTCCAGTGGGTTCTGTGTTTTACCAGTCATTTTTTCGAATTTCAAAGCCCTCCAATGGGCCTCAGAATGTAGTTTGGTTTTACATTGTAAATCTGCCACCCTGCATTGAGGCTCAGCATGATTCCAAGCCTCTGCACCCACATACCTTAGTGATGGTGGTGCAGTCCTCCACGGCTGGGCTGCCGTGAAATATGTCTCCACATGTAGCCCTGAATTGAGGATGCACTCGCAGGCAGATGGTTCCACTGAATCCTTTATTTGAAACCAGAAAAAACAATCCAATTGTTCACTTCGCCTGACATGTTTCAGAGCCTCCTGCTCCTTATGCATAGGCTGTGCTGGAGTTACACAGAGGCACTGTCTCCCTTGTTTTTCAAGTGCATGCTTATCTGCCCTCCAGTGAGCTACACAAGTGTGTCCAATTACCAATGCATGCTTGGACTTGCAGTGCATTCAATCATACCCTCCAGTGGGTTCTGTGTTTTACCAGTCATTTTTACGAATTTCAAAGCCCTCCAGTGGGCCTCAGATTGTATTTTGGCTTTACATTGTATATATATATATAAGCCGGATGGCAGGCCAAACGTTGAGTGCACCTTTGTAGCTGAAAGGCAATTTGTTGGACAAGATTTGCGCACGGCCGCCTTGCCGTGAAAGGTGCAGAAGAGGAGAGGCTGTGGGATGGAACACTGAACCCACTCAGGGTATAATACAAACTTTTCTATGGGACTAGTAACCCCAGCATGCATTACTTGTGAGCTGCACTCAGCACAGCCCAATGGGGGTTGTCAATGAACTGTCAGCATGCAGTTATCCAATCAGCAAGAGGAAAGCCCCGTGACATCCACAAACAGCCTATGAGGAAGAGACAAGGGTGTCTTGAAACGCGTTAGGCAATATAAATAAAATGTGAGAAACGAAGCGAGCTGGTATTTATTAAGCCGGATGGCAGGCCAAACGTTGAGTGCACCTTTGTAGCTGAAAGGCTATTTGTTGGACAATATATATATGTATGTATATATATGTATATATATATTCACTGAAAAAACCATAGGTTTCATTGACATTATAGTTAGTTGGACATTTCACTCGTACAAAACCAGAGAAAGTCCGCCGTTATAGTTAGTTCAGCTAACTATAACTCGCGCCCCGCAATGCACTGCTGATGACGTCACATATTACATCATTCATGACATGGTCAGTGACATCACTGATGACATCACTGATGACATCTCAAATGACATCACTGATGACGTCATCCAGTGACTGTGTGTTTCTTTAAAGTTTAAATATGTTTTTTATATATGCCAAGGTGTATTGAAGAATGAGTGGGTGTATAAGTGTCTGGATGGAGGATTTAGTAGGTGTGTGACTGACTGTATAAGTGAGTGATTAAATGTGTCTTACTGAATGCATGGGTTAGTGACTAAACTGTGTGAATGTCTGTATCAGTCTGTCTGTTGTTGTGTAAGCTTGCATGGGTTGGTCAGTAGCTACATGAGTGTCTATATGGGTTATTGATTGGTTGCCTGAGTATTTGTATGGGAGACTGAGTGTGTGTGTGGGTGGGTGGGAGGTGTGTGACTCTGTGCATAGATGTGTGAGTGGTTGATTCACTGGGTGTATGGGTTCAAGAGTGCATGTGGAAACAGCTGTATGGGTGGGTGAGTGTGTGTATGGGTGTGTTGGTGAGTGAATGGATGTCTCAGTGGTACATGTCCAAGTAACTACACATGTAAAAGGCAGTGTATGTGAGAGTTGGAGTATATAAATGACTATACGTGAGAGTCAGTGATTGTGAGAGTGGCTGTATGGATGAGCGTGTACTTGTAACAGTGATTATATAAGACAGTAAATATACGTTGGTATCTGTATAGGTGAGTAAATGGGAGTGTGATTGATTCTTTTCATGACTGACTAGGTGTGTGAGTAACTCCATGGATGAGTGGTGGTGTGTGAGTGTCTGTATAGGTGTATGAGTGCATATGATAGTGTTGTATTGATGAGTGACTGCATGTATGAGTGATTGTATGGGTGAATGAGTGGATGTGTGTGTAGACCTAGGAATCAGTGAGTGCGCATGTAGTAACTGGTATTGGTGTGTCGATGGTTTCAAAAATGGTAGTCTGTATTTTACAGTGGGTGTATCAAAGGTTATATTAGAGTGTGAGGAGGTGCATCAGATTTTCACGTGGATGATGTCATCAGTGATGTCATTTGAGATGTCCTCAGTGATGTCATCAGTGATGTCACTGACCATGTCATGAATGATGCAATATGTGACGTCATCAGCAGTTAAAACGCCCCACGGAGTGCGTTTGCACACTTGTCACATCAGGCCCCGCCCCCTCCCTTCACCACTGTGCAAAGGCGCCCCGTGGTGCATTTTAAGTTGGGGGATTAAGTCCCCTTGAATCCTGAGGGTCCCTGGGGTCCAACTAGCCCACCAGGTACCTCCAGTAAGCGCCACAGAGCTGCGTTGCAGAGAGGTGTAAAAAGGGGCGTGGCCTCGGACCACCTCTCTGCAATGCAGCCCTGTGGCGCTTACTGGAGGTTCCTGGTGGGCTAGTTGGCCCTCAGGAACCCTCAGGACTGAAGGGGAATTAATTCCCCAACTTAAAACGCGCCATGGGGCGCGTTTGCATAGTGTTGCTGGGAGGGGGCGGGGCCTCCGGCGCGATGCCGGCTTTTTTAAATTTATTTTTTTTAAGAAGGGGGCTGTGTGGCCCCCCTTCTCTTTCTTTTTTTGGGGCCCTGGGGACCCCATCCCCCAGGGCCTGACCCCTTTTTTTTTTTTTTTTTAAATGGGTGGGGGGCCGCGCGGCCCCCCTCCAGAGGCCAATTATGGCCCTGGGGACCCCATCCCCTGGGGCCTGGCCAACCTCTTTCTTTTTTTTTTTGGGTTGGGAGGGGGGCCGCGTGGACCCCCTCCTCAGGCCAATTATGGCCCCGGGGACCCCATCCCCCGGGGCCGGCCTGTCCGTTTTTTTTTATTATTTTTACAGGGGAGGGGGGCCGCGTGGCCCTCCTCCCGGGCCACTTCTGGCCCCGGGGACCCCATCCCCCGGTGCCTGGCCTGTCCGTTGGGGACCGTGGGGGGAGCCCCAATGCCCCCACGGTCCCGCCGGCTCCTCGCCTCCTGCGGGAGCCGGCATTGCTTTTCCACATGGGGAGCTGCTGACATGCAGCTCCCCTTGTGGAAAAGCAATCCTGCTTTGCTTCATTGAAGCGAGAGCAGGATTTCCTGCTCTCTCTTCATTGAAGCAAAGCAGAGTTTGCTATGGCAGGGCGGGAGCCGCATGGCTCCCCGCCCTGCCATAGCAAACAGCAGTGTCCTGGGGGTGGGCACCCCAGGACACTGCAGGAGCCAGCCCTGGGGGGTGGCGGTTCCCAGGGCCATCAAGGGCTCCAGGAGGGGGCCGCGTGGCCCCCTCCCTTCCAGTGCAAAGCCCCGGGAGGTGGTGTTCCCGGGCGTGTGGGGGCTCGAGCCCCCACACAGGTTCTTTTTTTAAATTGAGAGCCCGGGAGGTGGCGGTCCCGAGGTCGTGTGGGGGCTGGAACCCCCACATAAGTTTTGTTTAAAAAAACAGGAGAGCCCCGGGGAAGTGGTGGTCCCCGGGGCTCCGGGGAGGGCAGCGTGCCCCCCGCAAATAATGAAAAAAGCCCTGGGGAGGTGGCAGTCCCCAGGGCTGTGGCCCGTCCCGCTATACTGGCATTGCCCCGGACCTGGCTCACCCAGGCTTAAAAATAACGACGTGAGCCGTGCTTTGTTTGTCTTTACTTTTCATCGGATTCGCGTACCCAGCGCGAATTCAGCCGATTTTAAAAAAAAATGCTTTCTTTGGCCCTCAGCGGGTCCCTGTGGGGCCTCTGCAGTGTCTGTACCCTGCCCCCTATTTCTTGTTTTTTCACTGTGTTTCACTGTTTTCTTACGACTCGGTTCTACCGAGTCACAAGATGGCTGCCAACACTTCCTGGTTTCTAGTGTTGGCAGCCACTCACAGTGAAGCTCGTGCTCTGGAGGGTTCGCGAACCCACCACTGCCCCAGATATCGATATTTGTTATTTTTCTAATTTCTCAGCAACTACTGAACGGATTTACACCATTTAACAAAAAGGACTCTTTCTGAACCAAGGGCTACCTTTTTGCCAAATTTGGTGTAATTCCGTTCAGCAGTTCGGGCTGCAGCTTTGTCTAAAGTTTCCTATGGAAAATAACTTGGGGAAAATGCGTTTTGGGACCCCCTTTTATCTCAGCCCCCACTTGACAAATCACCCCGAAACTTTCAAGACAGGAGCTGACCGGAGCTGATCACTAGTTTTGAAAATTTCACGAAGATTCGTCAACCGGCGCCAAAGTTATTGGGAAAACAAAAAACGCTTTTCCTATGGAAACTAGGTCCTAACTATAACTACCTACTGGCGACCGCCAGTAGGTAATATGTATATATATATAGATAGATACATATATATGTATATATATATTCACTGAAAAAACCACAGGTTTCAGGGATAGTTATAGTTAGTTGGACATTTCACTCGTACAAAACCAGAGAAATTCCGCCGTTATAGTTAGTTGAGCTAACTATAACTCGTGCCCCCGCAATGCACTGCTGATGACGTCACATATTACATCACTCATGACATGGTCAGTGGCATCACTGATGACATCACTGATGACATCTCAAATGACATCACTGATATTGTTGTATGTTTTGGTCCAATCGATATAAGCCATAAAAGGGCATTTAGCCCCAAGCAACATGTGATAAAATGAATGCGGAAATATATATACACATCCAATAAAGAAAAGGAAATGTCACATCATGATAATAAATCAGACACTAAAGTAATTTGTGTTCACGATACAACATATCCTCAACCAACAGTACGAACTGTCCATAGGCGGTCTGAAAAACGCTGTGAAGAGTGACATACAAAATATTAAAACTCTATTACACCGAAGCAACTGTGAACATTAAATGAACAAACATCCAATAAACCTGGAAGCTGGTTTCAAACTACATGTCCCATAATGCCTCATTGTGGGCTGATATGGGCAACAAGTATAAATAGTGAAACAGAAAATGGACTCACAATACCGTGAGCAAGACCCGTGGGGGTTGAAACGCGTTGGTTGTGGTGGTGGTGAAATTTGCATGCTTGCAATTAAAAGTTAATATTTGACAAGCTATTCTCCTGGAGTGCGGTGGTTCCTTGGTTGGATCATTTTGGTGCGTAATCATTAAACGAGGGAAAGTCCACCCTCAACACCGGCACCCACAGTGGAAAAGAGTGCACTACCAAGGAATGTTTGATGATAAATATATATATATAAGGGTACTGTTCGGTTGATCCCGCTCTCGTGGGAGTCCCGTGGGTGCTCATTTTTACATTTAAAAAAAAGCTTGCCACAGAAAACAAACACATTATGAGGATGTAGGGTGGTGGTTGTAAAAAGAGTTGTGTGTTTACACTGTGCCAAGCACACTTAATTGTACAACGAGGTTGGGTGCAGGGCCTGGCCGCAAGTCAGGCCCTGTGGCAAACCCACACTGCACATGGTCAGGGCCATGCATAGCGGGGAGTTGGCTGACCATGTTGGGTTGGATACAGGGCCTGGATGTGGGCCAGGCCCTACATCCAACCCCCTGCAGGCAGGAATTGTTCCAGTTGTACATTTAAGTGTGCTCTGCACACTATAAACACAACAGCTCTTTTTGGAACCACCCGACATCCTCATAATGTGCTACTCGTACCTTAAAGTAACTATAACTCATGCCATGCACTGCTGATTACCTCACATATTACATCACTCATGACATGTTCTATGACATCATTGACAACATCATTGCAACATCTGAAATGACATCATTGAGGACAACACAGAGCATGGTGGGGGCACAAGTTATAGTTACTTTAGATAACTAGAACTGGTTAATTTCAGTGGTTTTGTTACTTTAAAAGCATATGTTTTACCTGACATTGTCACTTAACTATAATGTAAATTAAGCCTTTTTCTTTTTTTGTCAAAAAAAGCATATATATTCTATCCAAGTTGCATTCTATTCCTAGGGTATGCTATCTCTAGATGCAATCAATTCCAATGTGTAGGCTACTCCTAGGTGTATTTATCTGATTGTGCATTCTAAAATGATGGGTACAATATCTCCAGCTGCGTTCTATCCCAAGGTGCACAAAGTCTCTAGGAGCAAGCACGGTAGATAAGTGGATGTACAAAATCTTTGGGCGTCTTCTATCCATATATTATTATATCCTGGGGAGCATTCTATAACTAGATGTATACAACCACTGAGTGTATGCTATCCATTGGTTTGCACTACCTTTATGTGCATCCTATCCTTATGTGCAGTATATCATTAGGTGTATACTATCGGTGTACATACAACCCTGGGTACACACTATCTCTAGGTGAATTCTATCCTCCAGTGTGAATGATACCTAGGTGCACTATCCATGGGTATATATTACCTCCAAGCATACTTAGTCCCTGAACAGATTCAATATATTGCTGAACGTAATCCCCACATACATTTTGATTCTGGCTGCATTCTGTTCACAGTTGTTTGCTATTCCTAGGCTCACTATAAGTCCAGGTGTATTTTAGGTCTAGAAGCATTGTATCTATAACCGTGTCCTACCTCTAGACGCATTCTATCCCTTTGAGCATTCTATGACTAGGCATCTACTATCTCTCTGTGCATCCTACCGTTGGGTGTATTACATTTCTAGGTGTGTGCTCTCCTTGTATGTATTGTATTAGAAGATGTTTGAATTAGGGGTGCACGTAACTTGCATGATTCTCTGTAGCGTAATTACTTGTAAATACTGCAAATTACTTGTAATTATGTGTAACTGTGTGAGAAGTGTAATCCAGCATTTAGCACTATTTTCGTAGTCCAAAATGCACCATTGCATCCAAAATGGGCCCAAGGATGCATTTTGCACTAAGGAAATAGCACTGAATGCTACAGGACATGAACAGCAGTAGCCAGCAGCCCCTTGCCTTCTCTTAGTTTGTTGCTCCTGTACTCCTGTGGTAAGACTTTTGTCCCAAATTACTCTTAATCACTCAAACTGGCGTAATTGCATAATTTTGGTAATTTTGCATTGCAAGAGTAATGCATAATTACTGAAAAGTCTCTGAATACTCTGGCATAATTAAAAATTCTCACAGGCCTAGTTTGTATCCCTAGGCTCACACTATCTCTTGGACCATCCTATCCCTGGGTGAATAGTATATTTGTAGACGTCATGCCCATAAGTGCTTTCTCTGCCTAAATCCATCCTAATCTGGCTGTCTTCTTTCCCTACTGCATTCTATTCCTAGGTGTACACAATGTCAACATGCATTCAATAAATCAATCCCTAAGTGTACGCAAATCTCTGCATGCATTTTTAGTCTTCATTGCATTATACCAGTGCCTGCATACTGTCTCAAAGTGCATTCTGTCAGTGGGAGCCCCCTACCCCTTGATATATACTGCAGCTAGGAGTTTATTTATTTATTTGAAGGTTTTATATAGCGCTGCGGGTAGCAAAGCACTTTACACATGTTAAAGAACAGAGACATATACAATCAATATTATAATATTCGTGAAAAACACTGCAAAAAATGAACTCTCTAAAGGTACGGTTCCCCGTATGCATTCTGTGTCTAGGAGTATTCTGTATTTAGGCGCATGATGTTCTATGTATGTTCTTGTGCTAGGAGTCTACATACAAGTTATTCCTTCGGTGTGCTGTATTCCTTTTCAGGGGTGCATGTTCTCTTTATGTGTGTGTGCCATTTCTGGCTGAATGCTGTCCTAGCCCAGGTATACGTGCCATTTAAGAGACTCCAAGGCAGGCTGCCACCGGAAGTGGAATCATTAAGCTGCGTCCTATTAAGGAAATTAAGCGGCAAAGTCATAAAATATACTGTTATAAAATAAACACTGTATCTACGCATATCAAAGGCTTCAAAGTAAACAATGTGACACTGGTGTGGATCTTAGTGATGCCTGTCGATAAGTGTGGGGCATTGAGGGGTACACTGAGTCTGCGCGCAGAGTACGTTATTTGTGTTTCATGTCTGCATCTTAATCTATGCGTATATGGACAACAACAGGTGTGTATGTGTGCGTGTGGTGAAGGGCATAGATGATACGTGAGTATGTAGGTATGTAGTTGGGGTGTGCGTGTTGTCATGTTGATGTGCACGGGTTGCCGTGTGGTAGGTGCAGTGCGGTGGTTATGCATAGGTTTGTGTATGTGGAAAGGGAGAGTTGTATATTGATGTGGATATGGTCACGGAGTACTTTGCATTTTTAGGGCTGTGTGTTGGGTCAATTTGATGCTTGTTGTGAATGAGCTGAAAATACAAGTGGGTTTGAGCAGGTAGGGAGTGGTGCCTATGTTTTGATGCTTATGCTCCGGCGAATGTTTGGATTGCTGGTCGTTAAAAGTGTGGGGCAGTCCTGGGAGGAGGTACGGTTGGCGTGTGTATGTTCAGAGGGATGTTCATCTTTTGCTGTAAGTGCTTCTGTGGTCTGTGTTGGTGTCTCCGTTGGTGCTGGGTGGGGCGTTTGAAGATGTTATTTATATGGCAGTGTTTGTGAGTGGAGGTGTTCATGTGATTGTGTGTTAGTGGGTGTTGTTTAGGTGGAGGGCAGAGTGCACAAGTGTTAGAATGCGCATTATGTGGAGGATGTTATGCGTGGGTTTTTAATGTGCAGAATGTTGCATGTGCCATGATGTAAAAGTGGTTTTTAGTCTGTGTGTGAGTGTGTGTGGATGTGTTGTGTTGAAGAGCGTTGATGGGAGTGATGGAGTGAATACTGTGGAGGTGAGTGGAAAACGTTGTGTATGGGTTTGTGCATGTGGTTGAAAAGAAAAACTTGGTGTGGTGAAGTGTTTATGTGGTAGCGGTGGTGTTTGAAGGCGCGCAGATTGTGGCTTTATGTTACGTTGTCTGTGATGTAGTTATATCTGCTTAGATAGATGCTTGTGTATTGATGCCAGTAGGTCGGTGGGACCAGCAACCTTTTCAGACAACATGCTGTTGAACGAAGATGACATGCTTTGGCGGGTACCAGTGACTACGTGTTAGGGGTGGGGGAGGGAGCATAACCATCCCAAACATTGGAGTCCTTTGCCAGAGTGCATGTGTGTGGTGTGTATACACCTTTTCATTTGTACCTGTGTGTGTGCTCAGCAGTTGCCTATGCCATGTAGGAGTGCATCTGTGTTTGCGTATGTTCAGATGTCTGCGTGTGTGTTTGAAGACGCACTCCGTGCACTAGAACGACCGGGGCTGTGAAAATATAAATGTCTTGTTCAGCTACATCTAAAAGTCTATTTTCTCGTAAGTTGCATTGACTTATTTAAAGGGCAGCCGTGCTAACATGGCTTCGGAATCAGAAAGAAATGCCCTGCCTATGGGAGCCCTCTCCCCTCGTTCTCGGATTGATTCCACCTTAAACGGCATGGGCTCTTTGGTTACAAGCGCGCCCCGTAGTTCAGGTTTTTGTCCTCCCCACAGCAGCTGTCACCCTACATTATTTGCAGTCAGCTAAATGAAACATTGTTCTAAGCATATGCATCGTAATCAGTTTGGTCATTTTTTTTAAATTTTTTCGACTGGATTCGCGGACCCAGCACGAATTCGGCTGATTTTTATTTGAAAAAAAATGCTTTTTGAGGCCCTGAGCAGGCCTAGGGTGTCAGGGTATTTCTACCCTGCCCCCTTTTGCTGTTTTTTATCCTTTTTTCACCCTTTTTCTTGTGACTCGGTTTTACCGAGTCACAAGACGGCTGCCAACACTTCTTGGTTTGGAGTGTTGGCAGTCAATCAGAATGAAGCTCGTGCTCGGGAGGGTTCGTGAATCATCCTCGGCCACCAGATATCGATATTTTTTATTTTTGAATTTCTCAGGAACTACTGAATGGATTTACACCATTTAAAGCAAAGAGTGCAGTCTGGACCAAGAGCTACCTCTCTGCCAAATTTGGTGTAATTCCGTTCAGCAGTTTGGGCTGTAGCCACGACAAACGTTCCTATGGAAATTAACATGGAGAAAACGCATGTTGGGACCCCCCTTTTTTCTCGGCCCCCACTTGATGAATTACCCCAAAACTTTCAAGACAGGAGCTGACCGGAGCGCCCCATTAGTTTTGAAAATTTCACGAAGATTCATCAAACAGCGCCAAAGATATTGGCAAATCAAAAAACGCTTTTCCTATGGAAACTAGGTCCTAACTATAACTACCTACTGGCGACCGCCAGTAGGTAATATGTATATGTATATATGTCTATATCGATATCTGTATATATACATCTATAACTCCAGGAGGAGTGCCACACGGCTTCCTGCTTTCTTACAATTTGCCCTGGGGAGGTGGTGGTCCCTGGGGCTGTGTGGGGGTCCAAGCACGCCCTGCATTATTTGCCATTAGAGCCCCGAGGAGATGGCGGTCCCTGGGGCTGGGGGTTCCAAGAGGCCCCCCATTTATAAAGAAATTAAGCCCCGAGGAGGTGGTGTCCCTGGGGCAGCGGGGGAGGCTGTACTGGCCTCCCCCACATTTGTTTTCTAAGTAGCTCGGGGAGGTGGTGGTCCCCGGTATATTAGTAAGCCCCAGAAGGGGGGGCATGTGTGCCCTATCCTATTATATCCAAAGGCCCCTGGGACCTGGCCCACCCAGGGACCGATTAGAAACTATTTTCAGCGTGATTCGCTGATCCAGCACAACTCCTGCTGATTTTTTTTTTTAAATGCTTTTTTTGCCGTGCGGGGTCCCTGTGGCTAGGGGGGTCAGGGTGTTTCTACCCTGCCCCCTTTTCTATTTTCAAAGTTTTTTTCTGTGAGTCGGTTCAACCGTGTCACAAGATGGCTACCAACGCTTCCTGGTTTGAAGAGTTTTCAGTCAATCAGATCTCAGCAAGAGATCAGAAGGGATCGCGATCATCCATGTCCCTAGATATACAACTGAAAGTTTCTTTAAATAACTACGCAACTACTGAATGGATTTACACCAAATTACAAAAAGGCCCTACCCTGAACCAACATCTATCTTCCTGCCATATTTGGTGTAATTCCGTTCAGCAGTTTGGGCTGTAGCCGTGCCTAAAGTTACTTTGGAAATTTACATGAGTTTTCTCAAAACCCTGAGCTTAACCAATAATACAAATTAAACTTATGCCGTGACTAACAAAAGCATATTCAAACCTAACTCACACAATGTGAACTTGTGTTATCAGGAGCAGTATCAGGGAATAGGAGTTGTCCAACACTAAGCATCTGATTTACATGTCTCAACTCTGTTAGTTGATCTCTGTCAACACTAGCAATTCAACCAGGGTTAGGAAGTCAACTTGATCACCCATGTCTTATACACTGCTAGTGCCGTCATTCTGTCTTTATTATTAAAGTACATAGTGCCATTGCATGCCCCCCTCCATAATGAGCCAGTGCTCTGACTACATAAACTGCATTCTGTGCAACTACAGCAGATTTTCATTAGATTGAATAACAACAGTCATAGAGCTCTATTGCACTCGAAAATATAAATACATAAATATATAAATGTATGTCGGACCATTTTGCTCATGGATTGCAACAAATCTCTGTGCAATTGCGTGTTTTTCTAAGCAGATAAATAAATTGGCTAGTTCTATATGCAAATTTATATACAAAAGTAAAGTGCAAATAGCTGATTCTTACATGTTAAAGTGCACCGTGCAAAGCGACTTTATACATGTATCTCAAATGTCAACTAGAAAACTATACCCTAGCTGACATACAGTAGATTAGTGCCCTCTCCAAGGAAAAGGTGTCAAGTGCCTAATTCAAGCAGTAGTTGAATATTGGGCAAGTGCCCTAAAGTGCAATGTGGCTCATATCAATCCCCTTTGCCCCTTCCCTAAGTTCACATCTGCAGTTAAAAAGTGTCATGTGCTCAAAGTTAAAACTAATGTGCATTCGTCATACAAACTCTCTAAAGGATTGACCTTCGGACTGTGTTCTATATATGGAAATTCTAAACTATAAATGAACATGTAGGTCCTCTTCAATGTTAAGACCTACGGGGACCTTCGTGTTAAATCTTAAAATGTGTTTCGACTCCAACTGTCTGGGGAGGTGGTGGTCCCCGGGGCATTAGTAAGCCTCATGGGGGGGACATGTGTGCCCTCTCCTATTATATCCAAAGGCCCCTGGGACCTGGCCCACCCGGGGGCCGATTAGAAACTATTTTCAGCGGGATTCGCTGATCCAGCGCGACTCCTGCTGGATTTAAAAAAAAAAAAGCTTTTTTGCATTGCGGTGTCCATGTGAACCCCCCCCCCCCCTCCAAGAGGCCTAGAGGGTCAGGGTGTTTCCACCCTGCCCCCTTTTCTATTTTTAGAGTTTTTTTCTGTGAGTCGGATTAACCGTGTCACAAGATGGCTACCAACGCTTCCTGGTTTGAAGAGTTGGCAGTCAATCAGGTCTCAGCACGAGATCAGAAGGGGGTCGCGATCCTCCATGTCCCTAGATATACAACTGGATGTTTCTTTAAATAACACTGCAACTACTGAACCAATGTACACCAAATTACAAAAAGGCCCTACCCCGAACCAACATCTTTCAACCTGCCATATTTAGTGTAATTCCGTTGAGCAGTTTGGGCTGTAGCGTGCCTAAAGTTACTATGGAAATTTAGATGAGGAAAATGGGAAAATGCATTTTGGGGCTCCACCTTTTTCTCTGCCCCTGCTTGACAGATCACCCCACAGCAGCTGAATTAAGTGTCAAACTAGTTTTGAAAATTTCATGAGGATTTGTCAAACGACGCCAAAGTTATTGGTAAAACAAAAAACGCTCTTCCTATGGAAACTAGGTCCTAACTATAACTACCTACTGGTGACCGCCAGTAGGAAATATACATATGTATATATGTGCATATATATATATGTATATATATATATATAATATTTATATATATATTTATATTATCTACTGGCGGTCGCCAGTAGGTAGTTATAGTTAGGACCTTGTTTCTATTCAAAAAGCATTTTTCTTTTCCCAATATCTTTGGCGCCGTTTGACAAATGTTCGTGAAATTTTCAAAACTAATGGCCCGCTCAGGTCAGCTCCTGTCTTGAAAGTTTTGGGGTGATTCGTCAAGCGGGGGCCGAGAAAAAAGGGGGTCCCAAAACACGTTTTCCCCATGTTAATTTCCATAGGAAATTTTAGACAAGGCTACAGCCCGAACTGCTGAACGGAATTACACCAAATTTGGCAAAAAGGTAGCTCTTGGTTCAGAAAGCGTCCTTTTTTAAAAATGGTGTAATTCCATTCAGTAATTTTTTTAATATTAAAGGAAAAATGAATTTATATATCTGGGCGGAGCCTAACCACACATCTCATTGTGAGGTCTGATTGGCAGTCAGCACTTCATCCAAGAAGTGTTGGCAGCCATCTTGGGACCAATATACATGCTAGCACCCCATTAAAATGCATTGTAGTGAATGGAAGGTTTTGAGGGTCACCAAAAGGAGAACGTATAAAGGGTGATAAGACTTTAGTTACATTATAAATCATTTGTTGATGGTACCATACTAATTTTAGGAATTGTGGTGTGTTCTAAGGTGATTTTACCCTGTGAAAAAGCCTTCTGCTGGGATATCATGAATCATGTTTGAGAGAAAACTATTTTCTCATACTTTTCCCGTAGAGGTTTGGAAGGTGATCTAGAAGCTAAAATGAGAGCATATTTTCTGTAAATTCACATTATCTTTCTCAGTCATGTGAGAATGAAGTCTGACATTCTCAGTAAAACATGTACATCCAACAAGGGCAGAGACTGTCAGTTGATACCTTTGTGTTCTACTGCAGCTTCCCAGAGTGTTCTAAAGAACAACTAGAGCGCTAACAGTCTTACTTATGACAAAAGTATGGCACACCTGAAGCCATCTTGATTGGAATAAACTGGTAACACTTAAAACATTTGATTTAAAAAGGAACAAAATGAGGGGTTCATTTTGCCATAGAAATTATGATTAGTGCTTCAGAAAGAAAAATTAGGGCACACTTTGAGTGACTTCTCAAATCCTCTTCTATTTCATTAAACAATTCTGACATGCAGACTGAAACATGCAATTTCAATACCAGCAGCAGACTTCCCTGGTGAGCAGTAGCTTAACTACAGTGATCTAATGAGGAACTAGAGGGCTAACATTCTGAATTTATGGCAAATGTGTGACACATCTGAATGCCTTCTTAATGGAATCAAAGTAAAAAACTCAGGGGCATATTCTCAAGGACTCATCGCCGAGTTAGCGGCACTTTATTGCAGCCAAAGTGGTGATAAATTCATTGCACTATTCACAAGCAGGTGCTAACAGCCGATATCTCCAGTTTTCCCGCGATAGCAGCCGCAAAAAACATCGCCACGGATGACACCGGCAACTAACGCTAATAAGATGCAGAGTAGGCGTTCCCGTGCAAAAAGCCGCGAAAACACCACTCCGCAACATTCTCAACGACCAGCCAGATCGGCGATAAGAATCAAAAACATGTGATAAGGCGCGTTAGCAGCAGGGATTTAACACCTGCTCCTACCTGGTGTTAAGTCGGACGACAACCTGCACCATGAAAGGGAGCCCAGCCCAGAGCCACACCTGAAGAACAACAGATGCCATGGAGCTACTGATCATGCAGCTCGGAGCCCCAAGAGGACCACAACACCCACCGCCACCACACACAGGCCCCCCACACCCCCAGAACCCCCCCCGGGCCCTACCCCGGGCACCCCCCCGGACAAAGATATTTCACATCTACCTTACAAATTCATGAACACACCAATTCGCCTGATGTCGCACAAGTACAACATGTGTGGTCAGAAAAAGGAAAAACATTCATACATCTTAGAATTTCAAAAACAATTATTTTGTTCAAATTTAACTCAACACTAATAATTGGAAGAGTCATGGCGGGTCTTCTCTGGACAATCTGTAAGTCACAGCCTGCAAGACAAAATTGAAGATAAGAAAGTGTGTCATGCGCTCAACAAAGAACAGAGAGAGAGTGAAAGAGAGAGAGAAAGAAATGGAGAGAGAGAGTGAAAGAGAGGGAGAGAGAGAAAGAGAGAAAGAGAGAGAAAGGGGGAGAGAGGGAGAAGGAGAGAGAGAGCAGTGAACGAAAGAGAGGGAGAGGGAGAGAGAAAGAGAGAGAAAGATAGAGAAAGAGAGGGAGAGAGAGACAGTGAAAGAAAAAGAGGGAGAGTGAGAGAGAGAAAGATAGAGAAAGATAGAGAAAGAGAGGGAGAGAGACAGACAGTTAAAGAAAGAGAGGGAGAGAGAGACAGAGAAAGAGAGAGAGAGATAGAGAAAGAGAGAGAGGGAGAGAGACAGTGAAAGGAAGAGAGGGACAGGGAGAGACAGTGACGATACTGCGTACCCAGGCCTCACAGCTCACCTGCTGCCACCGGTGTGTCTCCAACCACGTGCCGGTATACACTGCAGTCCACCAGGTCCCTCATCTGAAACAGAGTCCACAGCTAATGATGGCAGAGTTCATATCATTGCACACGGCAACATCGCTTGCCCGCCCCTGCGCACACAGGCTGCTGCACCCCAGCCCCTCCCGCCGCCCAGCGGGGATTGCCCGCCCCTGTGCACCCAGGCCTCACTGCTCACCTTCCGCCACCGGCGTGTCTCCAAGAGGGCCCACCACATGCCGGTGCAAGCTCCAAGCCCGGGGCCCGCGACCTTGGCAGCCTCCACATCATGCAGCCCCGCACCACGGTCCACCAGGTCGCACACTTGATTCTGGGTCTTGATTTTGCAATGGCAGAGATCATATCAGTGCACACAGCATCATCGCAGGCTGCACACCCGCTCAGCTCTATAGGTGCCACTAACTCTGTGAACCATGAGGCAACGCCACGTGGCGGTAGGCCCGCGCTGCCCGCTGGCTCAGGCCTACACTGCGGTCCACCAGGTTGCACACTTGATTCTGGGTCTTGATATTGCAATGGCAGAGACCGTATCTTTGCACACGGCATCATCGCAGGCTGCACACCCGCTCAGCACTTTAGGTGCTCCTACCTCAGTGCACAGAAAGTCACCGTCCCGTGGCGGTAGGCCCGTGCCGGCCGCAGTGTAACCGGTGCCACCGACTCCGTGCAACGCAAGTCATGGACCCTATATGATTGAGTCTCGTCATATGCCAGGCGGACGCAGCCATGTCACCTCAGGTAGTGTGGAAGAACTGGGACACGTAGCGCCGTCGTCGTCCCCTTTATACGTAAGCCGAGTGGTCTGGCTCGGCGTACACCAGGCCAGCGTAGGGGTGTGAACAATTATCCCTGGCCTCTGGGCCTGGTTCATATCTGGGCTGCACAGGAAACCAACTGATGCGTGTGTCTCTGTTGCAGTGTCTGCGCCACACGGCCCGTAATCGACAATGTTGCAATGTTGCATGCAGCCGGAGGGCGTCCGCGCACGAAGGGATTATACAAGGAGTGCAAGGCCGCTCGGGGTCTTGGCTCATACATGCCAACTGTTGTGTGTTCATCGCTTTTGGTGCACCAGAAGCCCAAGGCCTAGCCTCAATTGCAGCACGAAAGCCACATCACATTCCCAGGATACAAGCAGTAGTCAGACTAACATTAGGGATGAAAGCTCCTTTGTCTCAATACAGAAGGCGGAAAGACATCTGCACCTCCGACCTTGGAATTGCATGTGGCAGGCACCCCCTGAGAGAGATACCATGGCAGATGATGACGACTCCCACACTACACACAGCGCTAATGAAAGATCAACGTATCCTCACCCCACACACAGAAGTCCTTGCTCGAGGTACTCCTGCATGGAATGGCCTTGACACTTACGTACAGGACAACCCATATGTCCAAACTTTGCACACTCATACGACTCATTGCTCCGAGCTGTGGCATATCATCCACATAACAGCCGCAGGTCAGCAGAGTGCCGGTTCTATGAGAGCGAACAACGCAATGTCAGAACATCCCGGGCACATGCACAACCCCTGCCACGTGGAACTGTACTGTGACCGAATGCTGCATTTGTTGGGGCCACTGCCACTGGCAGTGTTGCGCATCAGTTACCGTCTGAGATTCCGTCTTGCGTACGTCACCTGCGTCCAGCCCTGTTTCCACTGTCGATCATGCATATTTGAGTGGGCCATGGATGTCTGCCTATGCCTATCCAACACAACGGTAGCTGAACTGGATTATGACATGTGTGTGCGCCCCTGTTGGACCACGACCAGGAGTGTAACCGTGATACCCGTTCATGGATTGCCTTGATATTTGGCGTATGTGCTGGCAGTTGGGCATGTGATATTGCACAATTTCTCGTGTGCAGTGACCACATCGAAGCGCTCCCCTATTGGGCTGTGTTGCGGATTGGTGAAACGGCATGGACGGAGCACATCTGTCCAGACCAGATAATGGATTGGCTCGCCCCCATGTTCGTTGAAGTCGACAACGACGTACTCTTGGAACTGATTGCCCATGAAGCTGCACTCACTTTCATGGACGAGTAACTACGTTCCTGCAGCCACAAAAGATTGTAACCCATAGCACAGGTCCCAACACCCTTTTGCATCTTGGAGAAATAGACACATATCCCACCATAACAGTGGACATGGCTGCATTTGCCTGGAATCAGAATGCATGTGCGTGCAACACTGCGTGTGGACACACACCTGTGCAAGGTGAGTGGACAGCGGCACCTGGCAACGTTCCTCAACCTGACACACCGCTGGAGGGAGAGTACACACATGGCAATGTAGTACTACATGTGACCTTGTTAGACTCCTTCACCTGCTCACTGTCAGCAGAGCAGACAGTCAGCGCAGTCCGGTGGTACAGGACTATGCAGATCCCATGGGCTGTGAGTGGTGTCCCCTGACACGGTGCAATGAGCATTCGCCAAACACCACATGACTCGTCCAGCAAGGCAAGGTGGGCTGAGACCGTTGGCATCCGTAATGATTGGTGTTCATTTGTGCCTCCCCATGTCTTGCACTTCTACATGTTCCTTTGCTGCCTGTTAGTGTATGATGCATTGGTCTGCATGCTGTGGCCCTTGTCTTGCCCGTACTGACACGCACATGCTAATAAAGTGTACGCAACTTCACTAGTGTTCAACTGTGATGAGTGTTGATTAGCTTGCCAAATCGTGTGCCTCAATGAGCATTGTCCGTACACAGGGAGGGACTGACTGACGTATTTCACTTAGAGGTGAGTCTCTATTGCCAGCTCCACCTCTGTGAGCCAGACATTGTGGTTGGGAGAGTTGCTGGTAGACCTGTGTGCTTACGTGTCTTCAGCAATGTGAGTATGGTGTCCAACTTCATGCCATGTGGATCAATGTGTTCCATCAAACCAGGCTGTGTCCACACAGTTGAGTGTGTGAGGTATGCGAAGAGATGTTCTTTTGTCACATGTGATGTGGGACACTACTTTAGGCCTCCTACCGACTTTGACATTTTTACACACAGCCCTATTTAATACATGGACGTGGGGCTACGTTGGGGGGTTGCGAGATTGTTGTTCATGATCAATGAGGCCACAGCTAGTTCACACCTTCACAGTCATCTAATTGGCCATGTGTGTCACGGTCAAACATGCGCATTGATGTCATTTCCCAGGGTGTACCTTTTTGTGCAATCAATGTCCCTACAGTCATCCATACTGTTATACTTGATTGAACATAGACATGACACATCTGTGTGATTAGGAATGTTTTATTCACATTCTGTGGAGTGTCAGAGCTGGAGCAGTACATGGCCATGCACACCCCACATTACATGGTTGCCCAGTGGAGGGCCAAACAGAGTTCTTTAGGGAATGACAAGTTAATCGGTAGAGGAAGGGTTGAGTCCGCAGCCAGTTTGCTGTGTCATTGGTAACCAGAGCAGATATGGCAGTCCATGTCGGGGTCCAGGTGAATGTCGAGAGTGTTTCGGGGGACAGTGGAAGATGTTGTACCAGGGCATGATGCAGAGGGCTGTACCAAGCAGAAACAGGCCATATGGCGGGGATGAATGCTACAACCTCCTTTTTGACACAGAGTCATTACCATTGTTAGACCTGGCACCATTGGCGTGGGTCTCCCTTCCATTTTTTGCTGTTGCCTCTTATGTTTTTGCTGGTTTTAGATGCTTTTGGGCACTGTGCCACTGCTGTTCAGTGCCACAGTGCAAGTGCTCCCTATGGTAAATTGATGTATGGATTAGTGACTCCATGATTGGCTTGTTTGGCTTACTGTCAGACCCTAGTACAGTGCACTGCATGTGCCCAGGGCTTGTAAATCAAATGCTGCTGGTGGGCTTGCAGCACTGGTTGTGCCACCCACCGGAGCAGCTTGTAAAGTGTGTCTCAGGCCTGCCATTGCAGAGCCTGTGGGCAGTCTGGTACTGCCATGTTGACTGGGCAAGTGTACCCACTTTCCAGTCCCTAAACCTTCCCTTTTATACATATTAGTCACCCCTAAGGTAGGCCCAAGGGCAGGGTGCATTGTAGGTAAAAGGTAGGACATGCGCTGGTGTGTGTGGCATGTCCTAATAGTGAATTACAGCCATTTTCGTTTTTCACTAATGCAAGGCTACCTGTTCCCTATAGGCCAGAATGGGCAGTTAGATTATTACATCTTATAATCCTAACTGACTCAGGGAACCAGGTAGAAATTCGAGTTTAGTACGCCTGAACTCAGAATGATAAAATACATCTTTTAGTGAAGTTGGTTTTAACATTCTGTGTTTGAAAATACCACTTTTAGAAAGTAGGTATTTTCTTGCCTAACTATCCAAGCCTGCCTCTGCTAGGTTGTGTATTCCTTGTCTGGAGTTTGAGTGACAGGGGCTGGGGGCTTCCAGGAGACAGGGTGAGTCAGCACAGGGCTGAATAGAGAGATCTGCATGCAGATAGGAGGGAGGAGTTGCACCTGGGACCTGAATAGGGCCGTGCCTTTCCTCCACAATGCTGGCTCCACCTCCTGCTGGTGTGTCTGATGTCCCTGGCCTACACTGTGAAAGGAAAGAAGGAGTCTTGTCAACAAAGTGCTCCAGGACTGACCAGAACTGGTTTTGGACTAGGCAAAGGCCTCTCTGCCTTCAGAGAACAAAGAGAAAAGTAGTATAAATATTGGGACCCAGACCCAAGAACTTTAGATCACTTCTGGGAATCAAGACGAACCTTTGCTGAGGAGAAGAACCAGGAAGCTGAAGGAGGAGACTACCCCTGTGCTGTGTGTTTGGGGGTTGGCCTGCAGTGGTTGCTTCATTACCAAAGAGAGGAGAAAAGGACTGAGTGTGCTTTCTATCAACTTGAAGAAGAATCTCCAAGGGCTTGAACTAGAGCTTGCCTCCTGCCTGAAGTCTCAGGGATACAAGACTTCACCACCAGCTCCCCCCTGAATTCCCTTGCTGGGAATTGAAGTGCCTGCTGCTGTGCTGGGCCTTCTGAGAGACTGCGTGTCGCTGGGAGCTGGAAGCGCGACGCAACAATGAGAAGCCTGTCGCAGCCGCTGTCATCGCATCGCCGAGGAAGCGAGACGCCGCTGCCACTGTCATCATCGCATCGCCGAAGTGCGGCGCATCGCCGGAGAAGCGGGACGCTGCCACAGAGGACATCGTCGCATCACCGGAGAAGCGCATTGCAGGGCCTGTCGCGGCTCCAAAGATCATCGAGTCGCCGCATGGCCGTCGGGCGTGCACGCATCGCACCAAAGTTGTCGCATCGCAACCAAGACGCCATTTTGTCGCATCGCACCGGAGAAGAGTATCGCATCGAGGTGCCATCTGTCGCATCGCACCGGAGAGCAGTAAGAAACCGACGCATCAACTCCCCACACAGTAAGGAAGCGAGCATCAACTCCCCTGCGCAGCAGTAAGGAACCGATGCATCCACTCCCCTGAGTGTACGGAACCGACGCATCACCTTCCCTGCGACCCCTTTTGTTTTCTTTGCGTTACGCATTCAAGGTACATTGAGAGTAAAGTGTCGCATCTACAACTTGAGAGAAATGAACTATTTTATAACCTTTTCAAGTCTATTTTTGAGTACAGTATTGTGGATTTTTGTCGTTTGGTCTTGTGTTAAGTCTATATAAAAATACTATTTTTATAATACAACCTGTGTGGTGTCCATCTGTAGTGTTGTCACTGTATTTCTGTATGTGTTCACAAATGCTTTACACACTGCCTCTGAGATAAGCCTGCCTGCTCGTGCCAAGCTACCAAGGGGGTGAGCAGGGGTTATTTTAGGAGTGTAGCCCCTCACCCTGACTAGACGCAAGGGTCCCTATTTGTCACAGGTACCTACCTATGCCAACTAGAGACCCCCAAATCTAACATTGGTGGTCAGCGGTGAGGATTTGGACTTGCATTTGTGATTCATATACAGTGATTGGTGTACACTACTAGTGAGTGCAGACCATAACGCAACCACATACTTTTTGAGAATTTTTTCCTTGGAACTTCTTTTCTATTTTTGATTCTTGAGAACTGCCAGTCTTTTTGCTACCATGAGCAAGACAGCATCCATAGTATCTGTAGACATTGTTTTGGAAGAAGAGAGAATTGATACTTACACTGTGCCTTATCTCAAAGCTTTGTGCAAGAAATTTTAAATCTCTGTGAAAGGCCTCACCAGGAAAGAGGAATACCAAAAGGCGCTGAGGGCCTGGGTAGAATCTAGGAATGCCAGTGAGCATCCTGAGGAGCCAGTAATGGAGGCAGAGGATTTAAATGAGCACCTTGAGGGGCCAGTGGGCCCAACTGGAGGGAAAGCACCTTCAGGGACGGGCAGCAGTGTTTCTTCCAAAGGGTTGTCCCCAGGAGAGCTGGAGGACAGAGCAAGGGAGAGGATGCATAAATTGGAGCTAGCTAGGCTCAAAATGGATGGTCAGAAAGACATAGGGGCATATCTACAAGGGCTTTATCTCAGTTTTTCTGGCTTTAAAAGCCAGAAAAACGGAGATAAAACTATCGCCCTATCAACAAGAGGGTGCTAACATGCATAATCGCATGTTAGCACCCTTTTTCCCGACGCCCCCCTTTGCATCTCTAATGAGATGCAAAGTGGGCGTCACTGGGCGTACCCCGGATGGACTGCCTTGAAAATATCGCTGATGTTCACATCGCGATATTAACAAGGCAGCCCATAGGATTTTAGCAGACGATAGATTTTGGCAAAAATGGCCGTTTTCGCCAAAATCTAACGTCTGCTAAAATCCTGACTTACCTATGTTAGACATAGGGGATGGATTATGCTGATACGACCACAGGGTCGTATCAGCAAGGTTATCGCCGTTTTGCAGGGAACATCGCTGGAAAACCAGCGATGTTCCCTGCAAAACGGCGAAAACCACGCAATCTCTGGAATTCTTATCGCCCTGGGGAAACGCGTTGTTAATAACGCGCTACCAGGGCGATAAATAGCAGAGATAGCCTGCGTTAGGGAATTCGGCGCTCAGCACGGCCAGCGATAATTATCGCTGACCGTTGATAATATGCCCCATAGAGAGCAAGAAAATAGAGCTTGGGATGGAGTTAGAAATGAAGAAGTTAGCCTTAGAGGAAAAGAGAATGCATTTTGAGCATGAGAGAGGACTGAGGGAATTGGAACTCAAGGCCAAGAAGTTAGAGGTTCCTCCCTCTGGTGGCAGCACACCGCCAGTGCATGTAGAAGCAAGAACCTACATTCCCAAAGATGTAGTTAAAGATTTCCACAAGAATGAGGATATTGGTCAGTGGTTTAGGGCTTATGAAGCTGCAATGTTGGCCCACCGGGTCCCTGAGAAGGATTGGGGAGCGGCGGTTGTGGGGCCGCTTTGTTAGTGAGGGAAGGGACACTTTGTTGGATTTGCCTACAGAGGAGCAGATGTCCTATACCCACATGAAGGGAGCCCTAATGTCCAGATATGGTTTGACCCCAGAGCTATATAGACAAAGGTTTAGAAATTGCAGAAAACTGGAGTCTACCACTTGGGTGGAATATGTGTCTTTCTTTTGCAGAGCATTGGATGGTTGGATGAAGGGTAGCAAAGTGGATAATTTTGAGGCGCTCTATGATTTGCTTGCATGGGAGCACTTGTCAAATAACTGTTTTCCAGAGCTACGCCAGCATCTTATTGATAGCAAGCTGACTAACCCTAGGAAGCTTGCTGAGGAGGCGGACCGCTGGGTGAGCACCCGGGTCCAGAAGGGTCATGTGGGAGACTTCACCAAAGGTGGGCAGTTTCCCCAGAAGAAGAGTGGGGGGGACAAGGGTAAACAGAGGGAGTTCCAGAAAGGGCCCCAAAGTAATCCCCAAGGGAACCAAGGGAAAGGTTCCCAGCCTCCCCCTGAGAAGAAGGCAGTGGCCCCGACAGATAAGACTGTTCACAAGGGGCCCAAGACCTGTTTTAAGTGTGGTCTAGTAGGCCACTGTTCTTATGATGCTAGATGTCCCTTGTATGGGAAGACAGCACCCACTGGTGCACCACCCCGGCAGTTGGCTAGTGTAGCCCTGGGGGAGGAGATGGGTGCCCAAGGTGGGTGGGGTCCCGCAGAGATGTCCCTTGTCTCTTTAGGAGACTGTGAGGTGGTCCCCAGGACCCAACTGCCTGATAACACTAAAAAATACAGGCAGTGGGTGACCATCAATGGCAAGAGGGTGGAAGCTCTTAGAGACACCGGAGCCAGTGTGACAGCTGTCAGTTGTCTGTTGGTGTCTGAAGAGCAGGTAGTCCCAAATGCATTTTACCCAGTTGTTGCCGCTGACAACACAGAGAGCCACTGCAAGGTGGCACAGGTTCCCTTTGAGTGGGGGAGGTCTCAGGGACTCTTCAAGTAGCTGTGAGGCCAGCCATGATTGTTGAATGTCTGTTAGGTAACGATTTGGAGAGCTCCCCTTGGGCTAAGGTGGAGCGGAGAGCTCATTTAGAGATGTTGGGTTTGCCTGAGTGGGCCTGCGTGACCACTCGGTCCATGGCAGCCAGTAAGGGTGTTCAAGAGGACCTGGAGCCTGAGAAAATGGCCCAGGTGCCTGCCTTAAAGAGAAAAGGTAGGGGGCCCGGGAAACCGGCCCCTGAGGTTCCCACGGCCCAGGAGGAGGCAGACCCTGAGGGGGATGCCCTGCAGCCTACTGGGGAACAGATTGCTGAACTGGGAGACCTGCCTGAGCTGACCCATTGGCAGCAGGAAGGAGGTCCCTCCAGGGAAGAGTTCGGTGAGTAGCAGAACAAGTGCCCTTCTCTTGTGGGTTTGCGGCAGCAGGCTGCAAACCAGGCAGCAGGTGATCAGTCTGGATCACATTGGATCTACTGGGAGAATGGTCTCCTGTATAGTGAGCCTAAGGTTGCTGAGCCTGGGTCAGCCCGTGTGCTGGTGGTACCCCAGTGCTTCAGAGCCTTCCTACTGGGGCTGGCTCATGATGTGCCTTTAGCGGGACATTTGGGGCAGGACAAGACATTTGAAAGGCTTGTCACCCATTTTTATTGGCCCCAAATGCGCAAGAGTTCAGACACTCATTGCAGGACCTGTCAGACTTGCCAGGCAAGTGGAAAGAGTGGGAGGAAGCGCAAGGCTCCTCTCCAGCCATTCCCTGTGGTCACCACCCCCTTTGAAAGGGTGGGCATTGACATTGTGGGGCCTCTGGATCCCAAGACAGCCATGGGCAACAGGTTCATCCTGGTCTTGGTGGACCATGCCACCCGGTACCCGGAAGCCATCCCTCTCAGGACAGTGACGGCCCCCGTGGTGGGACGTGCACTGATGGGGATTTTCTCCCGCGTGGGGTTTCCCAGAGAGGTGGTGTCAGACCGCGGTACCAACTTCATTTCCAAGTATATGAAGTCCCTGTGGCAGGAGTGTGGTGTAACCTACAAGTTCACCACTCCTTACCACCCCCAAGGTAATGGGCTGGTTGAGAGATTCAACCGGACCCTCAAAGGCATGATTATGGGTCTTGAGGAACCCATGAGGCGTAAGTGGGACGTCCTCTTACCATGCCTTCTCTTTGCTTACCGTGAGGTGCCACAGAAATCTCTAGGGTCAGTCCCTTTGAGCTTCTCTATGGACACCCAGTGAGAGGACCTTTGAGTTTGGTCAAGGAAGGCTGGGAGCAATCTCCCAGGAAACCTCCCCAGGATGTATATAGCTACATGCTGCCCTTTAGGAACCAAACTAGGCGATTCAGAAAACTCACTGAGGCGAATCTGGAAGCCAGCCAGGAGGAGATGAAGCGGTGGTACGACCAGAATGCCACTCTGGTTGAGCTTCAGCCTGGTCAGAAAGTGTGGGTCATGGCCCCAGTGGAGCCCTGTGCGCTCCAGGATAAGTGGACCGGACCATTTGAGGTGGTGGAGTGCAAGAGTCCGGTTACCTACTTGGTGGACTTGCGGTCTCCCAGGAACCCCTCACGGGTCCTGCATGTCAACCGCCTGAAGCCCCACTTAGAGAGGTTCGAAATGGGCATGCTCCTAGCAACAGATGCTGGAATGGAGGAGGAGACTGAACCTCTTCCTGACCTCCTGTCTGCAACAGAGCAAGATGGGTCAGTGGATGGAGTGAACCTCTCTTCCACCCTGACCCCTGAGCAGCAGAATGACTGTCACCAGTTGCTGGGACAGTTTTCTGACCTGTTCTCCCTGATTCCCAGTGTCACTGATTGGTGCGTCCATGATGTAGACACTGGGGACAGTCCTCCTGTCAAGCACAAAACTTACAGGGTGACTGACAGGGTGAGAGCTTGCATCAAGGAGGAGGTCTCCAAGATGCTTGCGTTGGGGGTGATTGAGTCCTCTAACAGTCCTTGGGCCAGCCCAGTGGTCTTGGTCCCAAAGGCTGCCGCACCTGGTGCCTCACCAGAACTGCGGTTCTGTGTGGACTACCGAGGGCTCAATTCAGTCACCAGGACTGACGCGCACCCCATCCCCAGAGCTGATGAGCTCATTGATCAGTTAGGGGCTGCCCGGTACCTCAGCACGTTTGATTTAACGTCTGGGTACTGGCAGATCACCTTGACTGATGGGGCAAGAGAGAGGTCAGCATTCTCCACCCCAGATGGGCACTACCAATTCCGGGTTATGCCCTTTGGGATGAAGAATGCCCCTGCCACCTTTCAGAGGTTGGTCAACCAGGTGTTGGCTGGACTGGAAGAGTTCAGTGCCGCCTACCTGTATGACATTGCAGTGTTCAGCGCCAGTTGGGAAGAACATCTGCGCCACCTCTGGGAAGTGTTGATGGCGCTGCGGAGAGCAGGCCTCACGATCAAGGCGAGTAAGTGCCAGATCGGGCAGGGTTCCGTGGTGTACTTGGGACACCAGGTTGGGAGCGGCCAGGTGGCGCCCCTACAACCCAAGATTGAGACCATCCTGACTTGGGAACCCCCCAAGACCCAGACAGAGGTGAGAGCCTTTTTAGGACTCACTGGGTATTACAGGAGGTTTGTCAAGGGGTATGGCAGCATTGTTGCACCCTTGACAGAGCTGAATTCCAGGAAGCAGCCCAAGAGAGTGATTTGGACTGACACCTGTCAGAGAGATTTTGATGCCCTGAAGACTGCCATGTGCACGGCGCCCATGCTCCTGGCACCCAACTTCTCAAAAGAGTTTATTGTGCAAACAGACGCTTCAGAGCATGGTGTGGGGGCTGTTCTATCACAGATTAATGAGGAGGGCCTAGACCAACCTGTAGCCTTCATCAGTAGGAGGTTACTTCCACGGGAACAGAGGTGGAGTGCAATTGAGCGTGAGGCATTTGCTGTGGTCTGGGCACTGAAGAAGTTGAGACCATACTTGTTTGGGACTCACTTCCGGGTTCAGACAGACCACAGGCCCCTCAGATGGCTGATGCAGATGAGGGCTGAGAATCCAAAGCTGTTGAGGTGGTCCATATCCCTACAGGGGATGGACTTTACGGTGGAACACCGCCCTGGTACAGAACACGCCAATGCTGATGGTCTGTCCAGATTTTTCCGCCTTAGTGATGAGAACTCCCCGGAGGTAGGGTAGTTCTCCCCACATTTCAGCTGGAGGGGACACGTGTTAGACCTGGCACCATTGGCGTGGGTCTCCCTTCCATTTTTTGCTGTTGCCTCTTATGTTTTTGCTGGTTTTAGATGCTTTTGGGCACTGTGCCACTGCTGTTCAGTGCCACAGTGCAAGTGCTCCCTATGGTAAATTGATGTATGGATTAGTGACTCCATGATTGGCTTGTTTGGCTTACTGTCAGACCCTAGTACAGTGCACTGCGTGTGCCCAGGGCTTGTAAATCAAATGCTGCTGGTGGGCTTGCAGCACTGGTTGTGCCACCCACCGGAGCAGCTTGTAAAGTGTGTCTCAGGCCTGCCATTGCAGAGCCTGTGGGCAGTCTGGTACTGCCATGTTGACTGGGCAAGTGTACCCACTTGCCAGTCCCTAAACCTTCCCTTTTATACATATTAGTCACCCCTAAGGTAGGCCCAAGGGCAGGGTGCATTGTAGGTAAAGGTAGGACATGCCCTGGTGTGTGTGGCATGTCCTAATAGTGAATTACAGCCATTTTCGTTTTTCACTATTGCAAGGCTACCTGTTCCCCATAGGCCAGAATGGGCAGTTAGATTATTACATCTTATAATCCTAACTGACTCAGGGAACCAGGTAGAAATTCGAGTTTAGTACGCCTGAACTCAGAATGATAAAATACATCTTTTAGTGAAGTTGGTTTTAACATTCTGTGTTTGAAAATACCACTTTTAGAAAGTAGGTATTTTCTTGCCTAACTATCCAAGCCTGCCTCTGCTAGGTTGTGTATTCCTTGTCTGGAGTTTGAGTGACAGGGGCTGGGGGCTTCCAGGAGACAGGGTGAGTCAGCACAGGGCTGAATAGAGAGATCTGCATGCAGATAGGAGGGAGGAGTTGCACCTGGGACCTGAATAGGGCCGTGCCTTTCCTCCACAATGCTGGCTCCACCTCCTGTGGTGTGTCTGATGTCCCTGGCCTACACTGTGAAAGGAAAGAAGGAGTCTTGTCAACAAAGTGCTCCAGGACTGACCAGAACTGGTTTTGGACTAGGCAAAGGCCTCTCTGCCTTCAGAGAACAAAGAGAAAAGTAGTATAAATATTGGGACCCAGACCCAAGAACTTTAGATCACTTCTGGGAATCAAGATGAACCTTTGCTGAGGAGAAGAACCAGGAAGCTGAAGGAGGAGACTACCCCTGTGCTGTGTGTTTGGAGGTTGGCCTGCAGTGGTTGCTTCATTACCAAAGAGAGGAGAAAAGGACTGAGAGTGCTTTCTATCAACTTGAAGAAGAATCTCCAAGGGCTTGAACTAGAGCTTGCCTCCTGCCTGAAGTCTCAGGGATACAAGACTTCACCAACCAGCTCCCCCCTGAATTCCCTTGCTGGGAATTGAAGTGCCTGCTGCTGTGCTGGGCCTTCTGAGAGACTGCGTGTCGCTGGGAGCTGGAAGCGCGACGCAACAACGTGAAGCGTGTCGCCGCCGCAGCCGCTGTCATCGCATCGCCGAGGAAGCGAGACGCCGGTGCCGCTGTCATCATCGCATCGCCGAAGCGCGGCGCATCGCCGGAGAAGCGGGACGCTGCCACAGAGGACATCGTCGCATCACCAGAGAAGCGCGTTGCAGGGCCTGTCGCGGCTCCAAAGATCATGAGTCGCCGCACGGCCGTCGGGCGTGCACGCATCACACCAAAGTTGTCGCATCGCAACCAAGACGCCATTTTGTTGCATCGCACCGGAGAAGAGTATCGCATCGAGGTGCCATCTGTCACATCGCACCAGAGAGCAGTAAGAAACCGATGCATCAACTCCCCACACAGTTAGGAAGCGAGCATCAACTCCCCTGCGCAGCAGTGAGGAACCGACGCATCCACTCCCTGAGTGTACGGAACCGACGCATCACCTTCCCTGCGACCCTTTTGTTTTCTTTGCGTTACGCATTCAAGGTACATTGAGAGTAAAGTGTCGCATCTACAACTTGAGAGAACTGAACTATTTTATAACCTTTTCAAGTCTATTTTTGAGTACAGTATTGTGGATTTTTGTCGTTTGGTCTTGTGTTAAGTCTATATAAAAATACTATTTTTATAATACAACCTGTGTGGTGTCCATCTGTAGTGTTGTCACTGTTTTACTGTATGTGTTCACAAATGCTTTACACACTGCCTCTGAGATAAGCCTGCCTGCTCGTGCCAAGCTACCAAGGGGGTGAGCAGGGGTTATTTTAGGAGTGTAGCCCCTCACCCTGACTAGACGCAAGGGTCCCTATTTGTCACAGGTACCTACCTATGCCAACTAGAGACCCCCAAATCTAACAACCATCCACATCTTCGTCCTCTGATATGTCTTCTGTGCCAGGTGTGCCAGGTGTGTGTGGTGGTGTTATGGCTGCATCACTGTGTGCCACTGACACATCAGGGGGCGGAGGTGGTATGGCTGCATCACTGTGTGCTACTGACACATCAGGGGGCGGAGATGTGTGTGTCGAAGTTCCTGCAGCAGTCATCTGGAACAGGCTCTGTGGCAGCAATGGCAAGATGAGGATCTGCAGGGCATGGAAGATCCCAGCTACATCTCGCTGGTGTTCAGCCATGGCAGCCATCCTTCCTGCCTGCATCCGCTCCATGTTCTCCATTGTCCTCCGCATCTGTGTCAACTCTGTGCTGTCGTCACTGGAGCCTGTGTGACTAGACAGTTCTTGTATCCGAGTAATGGCTCCAGCGAGGTCAGCCAAGGATAGTTGTAGGGCATGGAGCGGACTGTGGGTGTCCATTAGGGACTGTAAGTGGTCCCTGGTGGGACTAAGACACCCACGTATGGCATCTAGTTTGGCTGCCATGAGGTCAAAACCCACCCGCACCTGTTCAGCCAGCCCCCTCTGGCAGTCCGACACACGGCGTTGGAATGCCATGTGTTCTTCGGTGAGGTGCTGGGAGCCGGCCGTGGTGGTGGGTGCTTCCTGCTGTGTGGTCTGTGCAGGGGGTGGTATCACCTCAATGCAGCTGGGCTGCCCTGCTCCTGGAGGTGGGGTGCGGAGGCTGTCCATGAGCCGTTGGAGGGTGTCGGAGCAGATGGCCAGGGGGTCCTCTTCATCATCACTGAAGAGATGTCTGCTCTGCTCTGCAGGAGGTGTTGATTGTCCCTCTGCAATGTAAAGGGGGGATGCAGGTTAACAGTGTGTTCCATGTATGTGCACGCATTGTACATGTTTACATACAGACTGCATGACAATGTACATTGTGACTGTTTTGGAGGAGCTGGGTATTTGATGGGAGACAGTGGACATTTCGACTACATGACGGATGTGAGGTTGTACTCGTACATTATCATCTGACACTTTCCTGCTATGCCTGATGTGATTGGCCAGTTTCTACGCACATGCGGCACCAGTTGTGTCCTCTGTTCTGTGGTGTAAGTGTGGCACTTTGTACCACTTTGTCGTCAATGTTGATGTGCTGTGAGTGCTATGTGTGTGTGCTGCATTGTGGGAGAGTCGCCCCTGCAGCTCTGATTTAGCGGCCCCTTATCCCTTTGAGGCGGTGTGCCTTTTACTTGTGTGCTTTTACGGTGCTGAGATGTTGGCGACTTGGGTCATTTGTGTTCTTGGACGGATTTTGGACTCTTGTGCATTGTTTGTCTGCAGATGTGCTGTTGACGTCAGGGTTGTATGTGCACGTGGATGTGTCAGAGTGTGACCTGCTCCTTTGAGGATGTTATCCACACTGGGCCACCTCAGTGTCATGGCATGCACCATGTCATGTATTTTGACTGCAGCCATGCTATTGGTCATGCAGTGTCACTTGCATTGTCAGTGCGGCTCACCGAGCCGCTGCTTTGCTGGGTTCAGCACATGTGCATGGGTAGGTTGTGAGATTGGTGATGGGGGGGACATTTGTGCACATGGTGGACGGGGGCCTACTTGGTGTTTCTATGTGTGCTGCAGTGTGCCAAGGCCATCAGGGACATGTTCCACAGTCATTGTGGGTGTGCAGTGTGCTACACATAATTGTGCATGTGTGCCATTGTGCCCATCTCCCCCGTCCCCCCAGTCCCTGGTCGTTACTCACCCTGTTGGGTCAGGTCATATCGAGCAGTGTCCGGACCCCCAACTCCTTGCACCGTCTCCGCACTGATGACTGTGGCCACCATTTCCTCCAGCTCATCCAGCTTCTCCTGTGGCGCAGGACTCCCACCTCCAGTCGCCGTTGCTGCCTTCCGGTTGGCAGCGAGTTTCTGCTTGGTTTGGCTTTTCACATCATGCCAGCGCCTCTTGACCTCCTCCATTGACCTCCTCAGCACTCTGACTGCATTCACGTTGTTCACGATGGACTGCCATATTTCCGTTTGTGTTGCCGATGACACAGTGGAGGTGACGAACAGTTGTTGGTAGTGTTCTGTCACCTCCGTGACGATGATCCGGTTTTCCTGTGGACTGAACCCCGTCTTCCTCTTCTCCTTGCCCTTCCCCGGGGTTCCTGGCTGGTCGTCTGTGGGGCTTGTGGGGTTCGCGTTGTCCTCTGCACTCGGTCCGTGGTGCATCCATGGTGCTACGCAGTTAAATTTTTTCTCTTTTTTTTCTCTGCTTTTATAGTGCATTCTCACGCATGACGCCTGGGAATCGCAGGCCTGTTGCTGGTTATCGCTGATTTTTGTTTCGCGATTTGGGACATCGCAACTTTTTTCGCGTTTCGCATTTTTTCGGCGTCGCGTTAATTTTAACACGGGCATTTGTCGCGTTATCGTGAGACTATCGCATGGTGCCGCCGGGTTGAGAATACTACATTAACACAGTGTTATTTTCACGCGATAGACTGCGATGTGAGAAGTTGCGTTAAGCGAATTTGGCGATAGTTAACACACGTTCTTGAGAATATCCCCCTGAAAGTATTTCCTACTGAGGAGACTGTAGTAAATGAGGAAATTAGGAAACTTCATAACAAATAAGTCTCCCAAGATGGCCACCAGAGACAAAAGAGCCCAAATGTAGCACAAATATCACCCAGATGTAGCCCATGTATAGCCCAATGACAGAATTCATTTTGCCATAGAAATTATGATTAGTGCTGCAGAAAGAAAAATTAGGGCACATTTTGAGTGACTTCTCAAATCCTCTTCTATTTCATTAAAAAATTCTGACATGCAGACTGAAACATGCACTTTCAATACCAGCAGCAGACTTCCCTGGTGAGCAGTAGCTTTACTACAGTGATCTAATGAGCAACTAGAGTGCTAACATTCTGAATTTATGGCAAATGTGTGACACATCTGAATGCCTTCTTGATGGAATCAAAGTAAAAAACTGAAAGTATTTCCTTCTGAGGAGACGGCAGTAAATGAGGAAATTAGGACTCTTCATAGCAAATAAGTCTCCCAAGATGGCCACCAGAGACAAAAGAGCCCAAATGTAGCACAAATATCACCCAGATGTAGCCCACGTATAGCCCAATGACAGAATGTCCCAGAGTGTTCTAAAGAACAACTAGAGCGCTAACAGTCTTACTTATGACAAAAGTATGGCACACCTGAAGCCATCTTGATTGGAATAAACTGGTAACACTTAAAACATTTAATTTAAAAAGGAACAAAATGAGGGGGTTCATTTTGCCATAGAAATTATGATTAGTGCTGAAGAAAGAAAAATTAGGGCACATTTTGAGTGACTTCTCAAATCCTCTTCTATTTCATTAAAAAATTCTGACATGCAGACTGAAACATGCACTTTCAATACCAGCAGCAGACTTCCCTGGTGAGCAGTAGCTTTACTACAGTGATCTAATGAGCAACTAGAGTGCTAACATTCAGAATTTATGGCAAATGTGTGACACATCTGAAAGCCTTCTTGATGGAATCAAAGTAAAAAACTGAAAGCATTTCCTACTGAGGAGACTGCAGTAAATGAGGAAATTAGGAAAATTCATAACAAATAAATCTCCCAAGATGGCCACCAGAGACAAAAGAGCTCAAATGTAGCACAAATATCACCCAGATGTAGCCCACGTATAGCCCAATGATAGAAGTGTGCAAAACACTTTTTATTTTTTGGTTTTTTGCAGTTTTATATAGTGCAGACTGGTCAGGTATTGGAGTGCTTTATATGAGCATTGGTTACAGCACACTAGGACAAATTCATTTTGGTTGTAGACATGGGGACATTAAGTGATTTGACCAGAATCACAGAATGTCGAGCTGAAGTAGAAACTCCAACCTGGTTCCCCAGTTACAAAGTCTGCAGCTCTGGAAGTAACACCACATCCTCTCCCCTAAGTGCAACATTTAATCAAGTGGTCAACTGGATAAAAAAACATAAAGATAACAAATAATTTTAAAAAGTGCTTTGTCGCTATTTGAAAACTCAGAAAATATGTCCTCATTTTAGTTTTTAGAGCACTAACCATAATTTCGATGCAAATAAGACCCTCTCATTTCTGTAATTTCTAAAGGAAATGCTCTAGGTATTACAGTTTTGATTACATCAAGATGACGTCAGGCGTGCCACACTTTTGTAATAAATATAGAATGTTAGCAATCTAGTTGTTCATTAGGATACTGTTGCGAGGCAGAGGCCAGGGGCACTGACTCAGAAAATTGAAGGCAGGTAGGAGGGTGCAGAGGCAACAATTTGACCACACTGGGCAGGCAGGAAGGGCAGTGGCAGCACAACAAACTATGGAGGGCAGTGGAAAGGGGGGCAGGGGCAACAAACCAACAATGCAGGACAGGCAAGAGAGGCTGTGGCAATATAATAGACCATTGTGGGCAGAAGGAAGAGGCAGTGGTAGTACAACCATACATGCCAACAGACCCGATTCAGCCAGGAAACGCCCAATGTTTTTAAGCCCAAATGGGCTTTATTTGATCTGTCTCCTGTCTACAATCTCCTCTTTTTCAATGTAAGTCAATGGGGAAAATCAATACCCCAGTTTTTTTTTCAAAATCTCCCTCTTACCAAGTTCAAAATGTTAGCAAGTATGGTACATTGGATCATGGAAGGCAGGAGGAATTGGGGTAGGGACATGGACTCGGATAACAGAGGACAGGAGGGACATGGACAGGTGTACCAAACTGACCTTACAGGGCAGGCATCAGGGTTTGCAGCAGCACAATACACCACATAGGGCATGCAGGACGGGAGTGCAGCACAACAATCTATGGAAAGCAATATGGAGGGGGCAGGACCATGCACATGGACAACAGAGAACAGAGGGGAAAGAGGCAATGGCAGCTAGCTGACCATAATGGACAGACAGGAGAGAAAGCTGCAGCATAACGGACCATAAAGGGCAGGAGGGAGGGATCAGGGGCATTACAATGGAACAGACAAGCCAGGAGGGAGGGAATAGGGGTCTGCACATGTAAAACAGAAGGCAGGGGGCAGGGCAGGAGCAGCAAGCTGACCATGGAGGTCAGGCAGGATGGTCACTAGAAGCAAGACACACCATGGAGAGCAACAGTGAGACTATAATGGCATACACACAGACCATGGAGGGAAGGTGGGAGGGGGTCAGGGGCAGCTAGCTGACCACACAGGGAAGGTGGGAGGGGCTGTGGCAGCACAGAAGACCATGCATGACAAGCGGGAGGGTTAGTGGCAGCCCAATGGCCATGATGGGCAAGAATGTGGGGGCAGGGGCATGCACAAAGGACCATGGAGGATAGAAGGGAGGGGTAGGAGCTGGGCACAGACAAGAGAGTTCAGGGGAAGGGGCCTCACAACAGACCACAGGACAGGAAGGAGGAGCAGTTACAGCACAACAGACCAGGGAGGGCAGAAGGGTGTGGCAGTAAAATGGACCATGGATGACAGGAGGAAGGGGATAGGGGCATGGAACGTAGACAGGCAGGGTAGAGGTGGCAGGGACAGGTTACAGTCAGCTGACAATGCTAGGCAGGTAAGAGGGGTGTGGCAGCTCAACAGAACACTCAGAGTAGATAGGAGGGGCAGGTCCATGGAACATGGTAGGCAAAATGGATGGAGCAGGGGCATGCACACAGACATCGGAGGGCAGGGGGAAGGAGAGTAGGGGCAGCAAGCTAAGCACAGAGGCTAAGCAGGAGGTCAATGATGGGGCATAGAATTGGGCAATGGAGGGCAGGAGGAGTGGACTGGGATATCATGCTAAATGGAGGGCAGTGGCAGCACATCAGACCATGCATGGCAGGAGGGAGGAGGCTTGTGCATGGATTCAGACAACAGAGGATAGGGAGGAGGTGGATGGGGCAGCAAGCTAACTGTTCAGAGAAGGCGGGAAGGCCAGTGGCAGAACAACGGCCACACAGGGCTGTAATGAGGGAGCAGGGGCATGGACTTGGGCAATGGATGGCAAGGAGACAGGGGGCAGGAGCAGCAAGCTTGGGTGGGGGCAGCACAATGCCAGGCCAGGCCCTGCTTTCAACCCCCCACCATCCATTGTGATAGGCATCTTAATTAACGTTAAAAAAACCTAGAAATTCACTGAAAAAAACAAAGATTACAGGGACGTTATAGTTAGACTCAGATTTCACTCCTACGAAACCAGTGAAATTCAGCAGTTATAGTTACCTGAGCTAACTATAACTCACACCCCCGCAATGCACTGCTTATGACCTCAGACATTACATCATTCATGACACGGTCAGTGACATCACTCATGACATCTCAAATGAGCTGTAAATGGAATGGAACTATAATCGCTAGAACTTTATTTAGGGATAGTGTGTGTATATTAACACCCCTTTTTTTCCTTTTCTTTTGTGTAAGAACCACTATAATAAGCAACGTGCCCAGATCAATATGGCCGAATGCCTTTCACTTTAAAGTAATGTATAGTCCATTGTTTATGTTGATGTTTGCAATCCTAAGTATGTTTATTATGAACAAGTCACATTGACGAACATACAGGTACGGCGGTCACGGGGCAAGATATGCTGAAATGACATTGTGTGCATATTAACACTTGTTTTATTTTCTTTATTGTATCAATTCCTGAATTTTCACATCGTGACCAGGCCAATATGGCCGCCAGCTTTTTGGATTAAAGTAATATGTAGTCCTTTGTTAATGTTGGCAACTGGAGGCATTTGTACATTTAAATAAGGAAGCTACAATGACGTCTTGTATCGTTATCAAGGTTTGGAACTCGTGGATCACGTCCTTTGCAGATTAAATACTTCCAAACTACAACCTGAGTGATGATTCCTTCTTTGTAAGAGTTAGAGGAGATTGAATACATATATATAAAATTCACTGAAAAAAACACAGGTTTTAGGGACGTTATAGTTAGAAATTTGCATTTCAAAAACCTTAGATATTTACTGAAATAACCACAGGTTTCAGGGACGTTATAGTTAGTCTGACATTTCACTCGTACAAAACCAGAGAAATTCAGCCATTATAGTTAGCTGAGCTAACTATAGCTCATGCCCCGCAATGCACTGCTGATGACATCACATATTACATCACTCATGACTTGGTCAGTGACATCACTGATGACATCACTGATGACATCTCAAATGACATCACTGATTATATCACTGATGACATCATCCAGTGACTGTGAGTGTTTCTAAAAGGTATAAGAATGTGATATATATATGATGATTCAGTCAGTGTGTGACTGACTGTATAAGTGAGTGATTATACGTGTCTGGGTGAATGTATGGGTGAGTGACTAGTCTGTGTGATTGTCTGTATCAGTCTGTCAGTTGGTATGTAAGTGGCTGCATGGGTTGGTGAATAGGTACATGAGTGTCTATATGGGTTATTGATTGGTTGTCTGAGTACCTGTATAGGTGCCTGAGTGTCTATGTGTTGTGTGACTACCTGCATGGATGTGTGAGTGGGTGATTCACTGGGTGTATGGGTTCATGAGTGCATCTGTGAGGGGCTGTATGGGTGAGTGAGTGTGCATATGGCTGTGTTGGTGAGTGAATGGATGTCTCAGTGGTATATGTGTGAGTAACTGCATATGTGAATGGCAGTATATGTGAGTGTTGGAGTATATAAGTGACTGTATGTGAAAGTGAGTGATTGTGAGAGTGGATGTATGGATGAGTGTGTGCTTGTGTCAGTGATTGTATAAGAGAGTAAGTATGTGTTAGTATCTGTGAATAAGTGAGGTAGTGTGTGCATAACTGTATAGGTGAGTAAATGGCATTGTGATTGACTCTTTGGGTGACTGACTAGGTGTGTGAGTAACTCTATGGGTGAGTGGCGATGTGTGAGTGTCTGTATGGGTGTATGAGTGCATATAATAGTGGCTGTATTAATGAGTGACTGCATGTATGAGTGACTGTATGGGTGAGTGAGTGGATGTGTGTGTAGACCTATGAATTAGTGAGTGGGTATGTACTAACTGGTATAGGTGTGTCTATGGTTTCGGGAATGGTAGTCTGTATTTTAGAATGGGTGTATGAAAGGTTATATTAGGGTGTGAGTAGGTGCATCAGAGATTAAGTGAGTGATGCTATCAGTGATGTCATCAGTGATGTCACTGACCATTTCTTGAGTGATGTAATATGTGATGTCATCAGCAGTGCATTGCTGGGGCGTGAGTTATATATATATATATATATATATTACCTACTGGCGGTTGCCAGTAGGTAGTTATAGTTAGGACCTATTATCCATAGGAAAAGCATTTTTTGATTTGCCAATATCTTTGGCATCGTTTGACAAATCTTCACGAATTTTTAAAAACTAATGGGGCACTCCGGTCAGCTCCTGTCTTAAAAGTTTTGGGATGATTCGTCAAGCGGGGGCCGAGAAAAAAGGGGGGTCCCAAAACGCGTTTTCCCCATGTTAATTTCCATAGGAAATTTTGGAACAGGCTACAGCCCGACCTGCTGAACGGAATTACACCAAATTTGGCAAAAGGGTAGTTCTTGGTTCAGAAAGCGCCCTTTTTTTAAATGGTGTAAATCCGTTCAGTAGTTCCTGAGAAATTAAAAAAAGAAAAATATCGATAACTGAGCACCGAGGAGGAGTCGCGACTCATCCCGAGCACGAGCTGACTTCTGATTGGCTGCCAACACTCCAAACCAGGAAGTGCTGGCAGCCATCTTGTGACTCGGTAACCGAGGCACAAGAAAAAGGGGGGAAAAAAGTGAAAAATGAAGAAAAGGGGGCAGGGTAGAAACACCCTGACCCCCTAGGCCTGCTCAGGGGGTCCCACAAGGAGCCCCAGGGCCAAAAAAAGCATTTTTTTTTTAAAACGGCCGGATTCGTGCTGGGTGTGCAAATCCGGCCGAAAAAAATTTAAAAAACGAAGCGCGGGCTCCCGCACTTTGTTTCTTAAAGCCCCTGGGTGGGCCAGGTTCCAGGGGCAATGCCAAATTAATTTGTGGGGGGCCCATGGGTGCCCGTGGAGGCCCCCGCAGCCCCGGGGACCGCCACCTCCCCGGGGCTTTATTATTTATGTGTGGGGGGCACGCGGCCCCCTGCAGCCCTGGGGACTACCACCTCCCCGGGGCTTTATGACAATAATGATTGGGGCCTCATGGGCCCCCCAAGCCCCGGGGACCGCCACCTCCCTGGGGCTGAGATAAATATTTTGAGTGGGGGGGCTCAAGCCCCCCCACACTGCCCCAGGGACCACCACCTCTCCGTGGCTACGCAAATGGAGGGAGGGGGGCCATGCGGCCCCCTCCTGGAGCCCTCGATAGCCCTGGGGACAGCCACCCCCCCAGGGCCGGCTCCTGCAATGTCCCGGGGTGCCCACCCCTGGGACATTGCTGCTTGCTATGGCAGGGCGGGAGCACGGCTCCCACCCTTCCATAGCAAACTCTGCTTTGCTTCGTTGAAGCGAGAGCAGGACAACCTGTTTTCGCTTCAACAAAGCAAAGCAGGATTGCTTTTGAGCAAGGGGGGCTGCATGTCAGCAGCTCCCCTTGCTCAAAAGCAATGCCGGCTCCTGCAGGAGGCGGGGAGTCGGCTGGACTGTGGGGGCATTGGGACTCCCCCCACGGTCCCCAATGCAAAGGGCCCTGGGTGCCCCCCTCCCTTTTCTTAAGAAAAAAAGAATGGCCGGGCCACGGGGGATGGGGTCCCCGGGGCCAAAATTGGCCTGGGGAGGGGACCCACTGCCCCCTTCTCAAATTAAAATATTGAAAAGAATGGCCAAGCCCCGGGGGATGGGGTCCTAGGGGCCAAAAGTGGCCCAGGGAAGGGGGGCCACACGGCCCCCCTTCCCTATAAATATATTTATAAAAAGGAGGACATGCCCCGGGGATGGGGTCCCCGGGGCCGAAATCAGCCTCGGGAGGAGGGCCGCGAGGCCCCATCCCGTTTTTTTTTTTTTTTTTTTTTTTAAAAAGGTCAGGCCCTGGGGGATGGGGTCCCCAGGACCCCAATAATACTAAAAGAAGGGGGGCCACACAGTCCCCCTTCTAAAAATATATTTAAAAAAAAGCCGGCATCCCGCCGGAGGCCCCGCCCCCTTCCTCCAGCACTCTGCAAACGCGCCCCCTGGTGCGTTCTAAGTTGGGGAATTAAGTCCCTTTGAATACTGAGGGTCCCTGGGGGCCAACTAGCCCACCAGGTACCTCTAGTATGCGCCACACAGCTGGTTTGCAGAAAGGTGGTCTGAGGCCACGCCCCTTTTTACACCACTCTGCAAACGCGCCTCTTGGTGCACTGCTGGTGGGGCGATGAGGTCCTCTTTTGTCCTGAGCACCACACGACACAAGTGGACTTCATCCCTTGAGCAGCAGTGCACCGGGAGCCGCGTTTGCAGAGTGGTGTAAAAAGGGAGCATGGGCTCAGACCACTCTCAGCAATCCAGGTGTGTGGCGCTTACTGGAGGTACCTGGTGGGCTAGTTGGCCCCCAGGGACCCTCAGGAATGAAGGGGACTTAATACCCCAACTTAGAACGCGCCAGGAGGTGCGTTTGCAGAGTGGTGGGGAAAGGGGGCATGGCCTTTGTCCACCTCTCTGCAATCCCACTGTGTGGGGCTTACTGGAGGTAAGAAGTATGCTAGTTGGCCCCTAAAGGACCCCCAGCAGCGAAGGGGACTTCAATCCCCATCTAAGAGCGCGCCAGGGAGTGTGTTTGCAGAGTGGTGGGCGAAGGGGGCGTGGCTTGCTATGAGAACTTAGCAATCCTGCTGTGTGGGACTTACTGGAGGTAATAGGAGGGGTAGTTGGCCCCCAAGGATGTCCTTGGGGCCAACTACCCCTCTTGTTACCTCCAGTAAGTCCCACACAGTGGGATTGCTAAGACGTCTTCGGAGGCCATGCCCCCCTTTCTCCACCACTCTGCAAACGCGCCTCCTAGCAGACTACGGGATGGGGGATGAAGTCCACTTTTCTCCTGATGGACTTTGGAGGCCAAGAAGCTCTCCTGGTACCTCCTGTAAGTCCTACGCAGCAGAATTCCTGAGCGCTGGTCGGAGGCCGAGCACCCTTTCTCTACCACTCTGCAAATGTGACTACTACTTAAAGAAGCATCTTTCTGCACCTCTGACTTAGAGGTAGTTTTAATCCCCCTGCCCTATTATGTACTAAGGCCTTACAGAGGAGGTCACACCAATCACAGGGGTACCCCAATGCATAGTGTTCCCTAGTGTATGTAGGTGTTTTCACTGTAGTGTCTTTTAGCATAGCACTGGCTCTAGGCCAGGTTAGTCAGAGTCAGTTACCACCAGTACCCATCAGCAAAAAGTTGGGTGCACAGGATGACTTTGCAACAAGGCCTCTTTCTGCCCCTCTGTTGGCTCTTTGTGCACATGTATAGCTTCTTTCTGCACCTTTTTTCGTCTTTCTGGACTTCAGTTGCCTCTTTCTGCATTTCTCTTGCTTCTTTCTGTGCTTTTCTTCCTCTTTCTGCACGTCCTACCTCTGTAGGCATAGTTAGAAATTAGCATTTAAAAAACCTTTGAAATCCACTGAAAAAACAGAGGTTTCAGGGACGTTATAGTTAGTTGGACATTTCACTCGTACAAAACCAGAAAAATGTGGCCGTTATAGTTAGTTCAGCTAACTATAACTCGCGCCCCCGCAATGCACTGCTGATGACGTCACATATTACATCATTCAAGACATGGTCAGTGACATCACTAATGACATCACTGATGACATCTCAAATGATATCACTGATGACATCACTGATGACATCATCCACGTGATAATCTGACGCACCTCCTCACAACTTAATATAACCTTAGATACACCTACTCTAAAATACAGACTACTATTTTCAAAACCATAGACACACCAATACCAGTTACTACATACCCACTCACTGATTCCTAGGTCTACACACACATCCACTCATTCACCCATACAGTCACTCATACATTCAGTCACTCATCAGTACAGCACTATCATATGCACTCATACACCTATACAGACACTCACACACCACCACTCATCCATAGCGTTACTCACACACCTAGTCAGTCATGCAAAAAATCAATCACGCTTCCATTTACTCAACTATACAGTTATACAAACACCACCTCACTTATTCATACAGATAATAACACATACTTACTCTGTTATACAATCAATGATACAACCACACACTCATCCATACAGCCACTCTCACAATCACTCACTCTCACATATAGTTCATTTATATACTCCGACACTCACATATACTGCCTTTCACATATGTAGTTACTCACACATGTACCACTGAGACATCTATTCACTCACCAACACACCCATACACACACTCACCTGCCCATACGGCCCTTCACATATGCACTCTTGAACCCATACACCCAGTGAATCACCCACTCACCCACACAGACACTCAGGCACCCATACAGATACTCAGACAACCAATCAATAACCCATATAGACACTCATTTAGCTACTCACCAACCCATGCAACCGCTTACACACCAACTGACAGACTGATACAGACATTTACACAGTTTAGTCACTAATCCATGCATTCACTAAGACACGTTTAATCAGTCACTTATACAGACAGTCACGCACTTACTAAATCATCCATTCAAACACTATACACCCACTTACTCTTCAATACACCTTGGCATATATATATATATATATATTCACTGAAAAAACCGTAGGTTTCAGACATGTTATAGTTACAAATTAGCATTTAAAAAACCTTTGAAATTCACTGAAAAAACCATAGGTTTTAGGGACGTTATAGTTACAAATTAGCATTTAAAAAACCTTTGAAATTCACTGAAAAAACCATAGGTTTTAGGGACAGTTATAGTTAGTTGGACATTGCACTCGTACAAAACCCGTGAAATTCCCCCGTTATAGTTAGTTCAGCTAACTATAACTCGCGCCCCGCAATGCACTGCTGATGACGTCACATATTACATCACTCATGACATGGTCAGTGACATCACTGATGACATCTCAAATGACATCACTGATGACATCATCCAGTGACTGTGTGTTTCTGTAAAGTTTAAATATTTTTTATATATATATAGGGAAAGGCGTATTGAAGAATGAGTGGGTGTATAAGTGTCTGTATGGATGATTTAGTAGGTGCGTGACTAATTCTATAAGTGAGTGATTAAACGTATCTTACTGAATGCATGGGTTAGTGACTAAACTGGGTGAATGTCTGTATCTGTCTGTTGCTGTGTAAGTGGCTGCATGGGTTTGTGAATAGCTACATGAGTGTCTATAAGAGTTATTGATTTGTTGTCTGAGTATCTGTATGGGTGCCTGAGTGTTTGTGTGGATGGGGTGTGTGTGACTGTGCATAGATGTGTGAGTGGGTGATTCACTGGGTGGATGGTTTCAAGAGTGCATCTGTGATAGACTGTATGGGTGGGTAAGTGTGTGTAAGAGTGTGTTAGTGAGTGAATGTATGTCCCAGTGGTACATGTGTGAGTAACTACATATGTGAAAGGCAGTATATATGTGTGTTGGAGTATATAAATAGCTATAAGCGAGAGTGAGCGATTGTGATAGTGATAGTGGCTGTATGGATGAGTGTGTGCTTGTATCAGTGATTGTATAAGAGCGTAACAATGTGCTAGTATTTGTATGATTAAGTGAGCTGGTGTGTGTATAACTGTATAGGTGAGTAAATGGCAGTGTGTTTAATTATTTGCATGACTGACTAGGTGTGTGAGTACCTCTATGGATGAGTGGCGGTGTTTGAGTGTCTATATAGGAGTAAGAGTGCATATGATAGTCCTGTATTGAGTGACCATAAGTATGAGTGACTGTACGGGTGAGTGAGTGGATGTGTGTGTGTAGACCTAAGAATCAGTGAGTGGGTATGTAGTTATTGGTGTTGGAGTGTCTATGGTTTTGCGAATGGCAGTCTGTAATTTAGATTGGGTGTATCAAAGGTTATATTAGGGTGTGAAGAGCTGCATCAGATTATCACGTGGATGATGTCATCAGTGATGTCATTTGAGATGTCATCAGTGATGTCATCAGTGATGTCACTGACCATGTCATGAGTGATGTAATATGTGACGTCATCAGCAGTGCATTACGGGGCGCGAGTTATAGTTAGCTGAACTAACTATAACGGGGGAATTTCACGGGTTTTGTACGAGTGCAATGTCCAACTAACTATAACTGTCCCTAAAACCTATGGTTTTTTCAGTGAATTTCAAAGGTTTTTTAAATGCTAATTTGTAACTATAACGTCCCTAAAACCTATGGTTTTTTCAGTGAATTTCAAAGGTTTTTAAATGCTAATTTTAACTATAACATGTCTGAAACCTACGGTTTTTTCAGTGAATTTCAAAGGTTTTGTAAATGACAATTTTTAAATGTATTAATTGTTATACATGTGTGACAACCTTCACACCCTGTCTAACAAGATCAAGAACATTGTTAACCACAATTGGAAGATCCTGAATACTGGTACCCTGAATATGGAACGACCGCGTTTTGCGTTCAAAAGGACCACGAATCTATGGGACCAATTGATCAACACCAGACCACGAGCCAAAAAACCCACCAAGAGTCAACTTTGTGGGATCTTCCGCCAGTGAAAGGCCATTTCCCATGTGGTACATGCAGTGCATGCCCATTCACACGGCATACCAAAACCCTCAATCTGGGTGATTTTACATGGGAGCAGTATAGACACACGAACTGTAACACCAAGAATTGTGTCTACCTGATTACCTGCCCATGTACATTGAGATACATAGGGATGACCACCCGGTCTGTCAAAATCAGGATCAGTGAACATAGAAGCACGATCAGATGGGGACGGACGGCGACGAGATTGACGAACCATTATATTGACAAGGGGCATTCCTGTGACGAAATACAATGGACAATACTGGAGACCAACCAGATGTGGAACAACACATCCCTACTCCGTCGAGAACAACGTTGGGTACATCGTCTGCGGACACATGAACATGGTCTGAATGATGAGATACCCTGGGCGGAACTTTGAACCTGTATGCACATTGACATTGCAAGTCTAGCAACACATGACTCCCCTTGTTTATTATATTGGTATAATAACCAATAATCAATATCATCCCCAAACTTGAGGCCATGAAAATGGGGTGATATCTAGATAACTGAATCACCCACACCATATCTCACTAACTCACCTCCCTCTAACAACTGTTTCCCGCCACCCATTTTTATTTAGATTTATGCGAATGGTGTTGGAACCTCTATGACTGATAGGTCCAAAACATAGCGCCATAGCTGATAACCCTTCACCAACATGAAAGCTCATACAGATGGCTATTATCGGCCCCCTTACAATGACCAGTATATAGTACATATAGATTTTTTGAGTTACCCCTGGAAAACACGACCATAATTAGATCGATCTATGTTCGCTCTGACAACGCAGTAGCTAACACACTCACAAATGTACTATTACTGATCGCGCCGATAGGGTGACTAATACACAGTATACATATATTTTTCTTGATTTCAATTTTTGGACCACGATCAAACCATATTTATGAGTACTCCCACTGAATTAAGCATTAGCAAACGTGCACTCACTAATGTGTAAAAACTGATCGCGCTGACATGGTGAGAGCGTCACACGTTGCCATGATGACCGGGCACAGTAGTTACAGTGCATGCGCGGGAGCATAGGGCCTCGACAACACGCAGGCGCAAGAGAGCATTCTCACACGCAATAGACAGCTGAATCTGATGCTGGCCGACCGGACCGGAAGGAGGTACCGCCACAATCAATTAGCGGGACTACAAATAGCGGCAATGTCGGAGACCATTTACATGCAGGCAGGAGTACGGTTGGGGTAGGTGCACAAGAGCCAGCACCCGAGCAAACTGTAAGTAAGATCTTGCCGGAAGGTGTCTCGTGGAGCAAGTTCACGTTATATGATAGATACCGCACTGTTGTGTTACAACACTAGACGAGACTGACGAGTGTGTCTACATTATGTCATTTCCTGTCTAGTCCGGTAAGGTGCGGGCGCTCGACTCCTACTAGCCTATGGAGCAACTCTCTCCTCATTTTTAGGTAAGATTGTGTGTGACATGGTCACTGTTACCAATGGGGTGATATTGGGGCTACAACAGTGGAGGGCTATCAAACCCCGACAAGAGTCATCTTTGTAAGGCATGCTACCTAGCATGCCAGTGAGATATTGAGGCACGGCCTGGTGATATTATCATTGGGTTTTTGAATGGGAGTTGTTGGGATATGCGGGTGACTTCTTGAGGATCTGTGGGACCACATACGCCAGGGCTTCCCTGCCTTCATGACGTGTGTGGTACCCTCCTGTCACTCGGGGTTGAGACCCCGCAGCCCAGCCACTTTGGGAAAGGCACTTTATAATTCATGTCTAGCTTGCACTTATTTATTTCTTATGTTGCGTAAACTAAGGACAAGCTCTGGGGAAATATTGATATTCCCTATCAAGAGCTGTGACGCATTTCTTTTCTTCTTTTTTCTTTCTCCTTTTTCTCTTGTTTTACCTAGGTGTTATCCTGGAGCGGCTAATATCTAACTAGTTGTTATAGTTAGATTGCAGGGTACATTGTTACTGTGCACGCCCGGATACCCACTGAGGGTATTAACCCCGGATTCACTGTTCACTCAACCACACCTTATTTAATTATTTATTTGGTCCTGAAGAAGCGCCACGGATCTGTTTGGACCACACAGGCGCGAAACATGTTGACCTCTTTAGTTACCTAGGGCCCATTAAGCCTACATAGGTAACGCTTGACCTACAGGTTTTTTAGTCTGCCAAGGGTGACCCTCTTTATTATAAATTTTTCGCTAGGTAACCCTTAGACAGTTTTAGACTCACTTTGCACGCATCACTGCACTCTTTTAGAGGACCCACACCACACACCCGCATGCACCATACGGCGTTTTGTCTCAAAAGATCTCCGTTAAAGTGACCCTTCGGGGGACCCGTAGGGCATTGCAGCGCCGGCCCGACGAGGAGCAAAACGCCCGATGATGAAGCATGACATCCTTCGGGGTGTGTGAGGGCATTATGAGACAAGACTTGCTCTTTCCTCTCACACGTGGGCCTCATAAAGCCTAGGATCACTCATATTTATACTTTACTCTTTATCGAGTGGGTGACTACCTGTACCCCTCGTCTGGAACAGTGCCCCCTGTTTTGATTAATATGTCATCAGTGATGTCATCAGTGATGTCACTGACCATGTCATGAGTGATGTAATATGTGACGTCATCAGCAGTGCATTACGGGGCGCGAGTTATAGTTAGCTGAACTAACTATAACGGGGGAATTTCACGGGTTTTGTACGAGTGCAATGTCCAACTAACTATAACTGTCCCTAAAACCTATGGTTTTTTCAGTGAATTTCAAAGGTTTTTTAAATGCTAATTTGTAACTATAACGTCCCTAAAACCTATGGTTTTTTCAGTGAATTTCAAAGGTTTTTAAATGCTAATTTGTAACTATAACATGTCTGAAACCTACGGTTTTTTCAGTGAATTTCAAAGGTTTTGTAAATGACAATTTTTAAATGTATTAATTGTTATATACATTTTTTCATACTGATTTCGAAATTTTTTAGAAAACATTTTTTTTACATATTTTATTTTTTAAATTACATTGTAATTATATTATACATTACAAAAAATACTTTCTCAGAATGAATTACTTTAGTTTAAATACTTTGCACATAGGCAATAGACTTTTAAGTACAGTAGTTACAGTTGTTGCAATGGGCAACACATTTTCAAACACAATGCAACATTCAGCTCAATGTGAATTTCTAGTTAAATGCAATTAGTTACTTTATGGATTACTTTTCTAACCACAGGACTGGATCCTAGATTCAGTCCTGGGACATCTCCTGTAAACAGTTGAGTAAAAGCGTTTTGGTTACAGTCATGATTTTTAAGGAATATTATTGTACTTTAAAAGTTGACACTTAGAAACTTTTTCTCATAGAATGACCAATGTTATCCTATGGAAGGAAATTCACTTAGGAGGTAAAAACTGTTATCGTTACTTTTTGTTACTCAGTGTTGGATCCTGGATCCAGCACTGGTGCATCTCCTGTAAACAGTTGAAAGAATGCGTTTAAGTCATACAGGCGATTTTTAAGGAATATTTGTAGTTTGTGAAAATCGACACTTTGAAACTTTTCTGCTGAAAACCAGACAAAGGATTCCTATGGAGAAAATATAAGTTACTGGTAAGTACGGTTAAAATTACTTTTCAGGGTCAGTGCTGGGCTGAAAGATGCAGCACTGGGTTCTCTCCTGATAACAGGTGAGTAAATTGGAATTCGTACTTTGGTTGATTTTAGAGGAATATTATAAAGTTCCAAAACTCCACACTTAGAAGAATTTCCAAGTGAAACCAGTCAATGTTAGCCTATGAAGGAAATTCAAGTTACCGGTAAGTACGGTTAAAATTAATTTTGAGGATCAGTACTGGGCTGAAAGATGCAGCACTGAGGTCTCTCCTGATAACAGGTGAGTAAATCAGAATTCGGATTTTGGCTGATTTTAGAGGAATATTTTAAAGTTCCAAAAATCAACACTTAGAATCTTTTTCAGCAAAAAGCAGGCAATGATATCCTATGGAAGGAAATTCAAGTTACCGGTAAGTACGGTTAAAATTACTTTTGAGGATCAGTACTGGGCTGAAACATGCAGCACTGAGGTCTCTCCTGATAACAGGTGAGTAAATCGGAATTCGTATTTCGGCTGATTTTAGAGGAATATTTTAAAGTTCCAAAACTCCACACTTAGAAGAATTTCCAAGTGAAACCAGTCAATGTTAGCCTATGGAAGGAAATTCAAGTTACTGGTAAGTACGGTTAAAATTACTTTTCAGGACCAGTACTGGGCTGAAAGATGCAGCACTGAGGTCTCTCCTGATAACAGGTGAGTAAATCAGAATTCGGATTTCGGCTGATTTTAGAGGAATATTTGTATGTTTCAAAAATCAAAACTTAGAAGAATTTCCAAGTGAAACCAGTCAATGTTAGCCTATGAAGGAAATTCAAGTTACCGGTAAGTACGGTTAAAATTACTTTTCAGGATCTGTACTGGGCTGAAAGATGCAGCACTGAGGTCTCTCCTGATAACAGGTGAGTAAATCGGAATTCGTATTTCGGCTGATTTTAGAGGTATATTTTAAAGTTCCAAAACTCCACACTTAGAAGAATTTCCAAGTGAAACCAGTCAATGTTAGCCTATGAAGGAAATTCAAGTTACCGGTAAGTACGGTTAAAATTACTTTTCAGGATCAGTACTGGGCTGAAAGATGCAGCACTGAGGTCTCTCCTGATAACAGGTGAGTAAATCGGAATTCGTATTTCGGCTGATTTTAGAGGAATATTTTAAAGTTCCAAAACTCCACACTTAGAAGAATTTCCAAGTGAAACCAGTCAATGTTAGCCTATGAAGGAAATTCAAGTTACCGGTAAGTACGGTTAAAATTACTTTTCAGGACCAGTACTGGGCTGAAAGATGCATCACTGAGGTCTCTCCTGATAACAGGTGAGTAAATCGGAATTCGTATTTCGGCTGATTTTACAGGAATATTTTAAAGTTCCAAAACTCCACACTTAGAAGAATTTCCAAGTGAAACCAGTCAATGTTAGCCTATGGAAGGAAATTCAAGTTACTGGTAAGTACGGTTAAAATTACTTTTCAGGACCAGTACTGGGCTGAAAGATGCAGCACTGAGGTCTCTCCTGATAACAGGTGAGTAAATCAGAATTCGGATTTCGGCTGATTTTAGAGGAATATTTGTATGTTTCAAAAATCAAAACTTAGAAGAATTTCCAAGTGAAACCAGTCAATGTTAGCCTATGAAGGAAATTCAAGTTACCGGTAAGTACGGTTAAAATTACTTTTCAGGATCAGTACTGGGCTGAAAGATGCAGCACTGAGGTCTCTCCTGATAACAGGTGAGTAAATCGGAATTCGTATTTCGGCTGATTTTAGAGGAATATTTTAAAGTTCCAAAACTCCACACTTAGAAGAATTTCCAAGTGAAACCAGTCAATGTTAGCCTATGAAGGAAATTCAAGTTACCGGTAAGTACGGTTAAAATTACTTTTCAGGACCAGTACTGGGCTGAAAGATGCATCACTGAGGTCTCTCCTGATAACAGGTGAGTAAATCGGAATTCGTATTTCGGCTGATTTTACAGGAATATTTTAAAGTTCCAAAAGTCCACACTTAGAAGAATTTCCAATTGAAACCAGTCAATGTTAGCCTATGGAAGGAAATTCAAGTTACTGGTAAGTACGGTTAAAATTACTTTTCAGGACCAGTACTGGGCTGAAAGATACAGCACTGAGGTCTCTCCTTATAACAGGTGAGTAAATCGGAATTCGTATTTCGGCTGATTTTAGAGGAATATTTGCACAATGGTGAAGGGAGGGGCGGGGCCTGAGGTGACATCTGTGCAAACGCGCCCCCGTGGCGCGTTTTAAGTTGGGGATTAAGTCCCCTTGAATCCTGAGGGTCCCTAGGGGCCAACTAGCCCACCAGGAACCTCCAATATGCGCCAGGGGCTGCGTTGCAGAGACGTGTAGAGAGGCCACACCCCTTTTACACCTCTCTGCAACGCAGCTCTGTGGCGCTTTCTGGATATACCTGTTGGGCTAGTTGGCCCCCAGGGACCCTCAGGATTGAAGGGGATTTAATTCCCCATCTTAAAACGCGCCACGGGGCCTGTTTGCACACATGTCACCTGAAGCCCCGCCCTCCCTTCACCACTGTGCAAACGCGCCCGTGGCGCGTTTTAAGTTGGGGGATTAAGTCCCCTTGAATCCTGAGGGTCCCCGGAGTCCAACTAGCCCACCATATACCTCCAAAAGCGCCACAGAGCTGCGTTGCAGAGAGGTGTAAAGGGGTGTGGCCTCTCTACACGTCTCTGCAAGGCAGCCCCTGGCGCATACTGGAGGTTCCTGGTGGGCTAGTTGGCCCTCAGGGACCCCCAGTATTCAAGGGGAATTTGTTCCCCTCTGCAAACGCGCCAGGGGCGCGTTTGCAGAGTGTGAAGGAAGGGGCCTGCGGGCCCGATCGTTTTTGTCCCCTGAAGGGGGCTGTGTGGCCCCCCTTCCTTTTTTCTCTTTTTGGGCCCTGGGGACCCCATCCCCCAGGGCCTTACCCCTTTTTCAATTTTTCAAAAAAAAAAATGGGAAGGGGGCCGCGTGGCCCCCCTTCCCTGGGCCTGTATTGGCCCCGGGGACCCCATCCCCCGGGGCATGGCCTCTATAATTATTATTTTGAGGGGGGCAGCGTGGCCCCCCTCCTCTGGCCATTTTAAGGCCCCGGGGACCCCATCCCCCGGGGCCGGCCTTTCCATTTAAAAAAAAAAAAAAAAAATTCTCTTTTTTGGGGAGGGGGCCGCGTGGCCCCCTCCCGAGCCACTACTTGCCCCGGGGACCCCATCCCCCGGGGCTGGCCCTCTCCGTTGGGGACTGTGGGGGTCCCCAATCCCCCACAGTCCCGCCGGCTCCCCACGTCCCTTGGGAGCCGGCATTGCTGTTCCACATGGGGAGCAGCTGACATGCTGCTCCCCATGTGGAAAAGCAATCGCTTTGGATATTGGAAGAGAGAGCAGGTTTCCCTGCTCTCTCTTCCATTATCCAAAGCAGTTTGCTATGGCAGGACGGGAGCCGCGAGGCTCCCGTCCTGCCATAGCAAACTACAGTGTCCCGGGGGTAGGCACCCCGGGACACTGCAGGAGCCGGCCCTGGGGGTGGTGGTCCCCAGGGCCATCAAGGGCTCCAGGACGGGGCCGCGCGGCCCCCCTCCCATTCAGTACACAGCCCCGGGGAGGTGGTGGTCCCCGGGGCTCTGGGAGTCCGTAACGGACCCCCATATTAAAATGTTTAGTGCCCCAGGGAGGTGGCGGTCCCGGGGCGTGTGGGGGGGCTGGAGCCCCCCCCACACTGGTATTATTTTAATGAAAAAAAAGCCCCGGGGAGGTGGTGGTCCCCAGGGCTGCGGGAGGGCTCAGAGCCCTCCCGCACCATTTTCAAAAAAGCCCCGGGGGGTGGCGGTCCCCGGGGCTTGGGGGCCCTTGAGGCCCCCACACATTAAATTATCCCCCCACCCCACCATGCCCCCGGGACTTGGGCCACCCGAGGGCCAATTAACATCGAGCGCGGGAGACCGCGCTTCGATTTTTTCGGCAGGATTCGCGCACCCTGAGCGCATCCTGCCGATTTTTAAAAAAACATTTTTTTGTTTTTGCCCAGGGGGTCCTTGTGGGACCCCCTGAGCAAACCTAGGGGGTCAGGGTGTTTCTACCCTGCCCCCTTTGTGTGCTTTGAGCACTTGTTTCTGTCCCTCGGTTCTACCGAGGGACAAAATGGCTGCCAACATTTCCTGAATCGGAATGTTGACAGCCAGCTGACAGCCAATTAACATGCAGCTCGTGATCGGGACGGTGCGCGCAGGGTGCGCTGAGGGTACGCGGACCCTACTCGGCCATAGATATCACTAACTTTTTACTTTTCATTTTCTCAGCAACTACTGAACGGATTTACACCATTTAACAAAAGGGTTCTTTCTGAACCAAGAACTACCTCTTTGCCAAATTTGGTGTAATTCCGTTCAGCAGTTCGAGCTGTAGCCGTGTCTAAAGTTTCCTATGGAAAAGTGCATGGGGAAAACGCGTTTTGGGACCCCCTTTTTGTCGGCCCCCGCTTGACGAATCCCCCGAGACTTTCAGGGTAGGAGCGGACCGGAGCGGGCCACAAAGTTTGAAAATTTCGCGAAGATACGTCAACCGGCAAGAGAGTTATTTCAAATAGAATGTCGCGGATTTCCTATGGATAATAGGTTGTAACTATAACTATCTACTGGCGACCGCCAGTAGATAATATATATATATATATATATATATATATATATATATATATAAAACATACTTAAACTTTTCAGAAACACACAGTCACTGGATGATGTCATCAGTGATGTCATCAGTGACGTCATTTGAGATGTCATCAGTGATGTCACTGACCATGTCATGAATGATGTAATATGTGACGTCATCAGCAGTGCATTGCTGGCGCCCGAGTTATAGTTAGCTGAAAAAACTATAACGGCCGAATTTCTCTGGTTTTGTACGAGTGAAATGTCCAACTAACTATAACGCCCCTGAAACCTATGGTTTTTTCAGTGAATTTCTAAGGTTTTTTAAATGCTAATTTCTAACTATAATGTGCCTGAAACCTATGGTTTTTTCAGTGAATTTCTAAGGTTTTTTAAATGCTAATTTCTAACTATAACGTGCCTGAAACCTATGGTTTTTTCAGTGAATATATATATATTTATTATACTATGTATACATGTGAAAATGTCTCGGTCCCCTGTTTGCCTCGGTGGCACGGAAAAAATGGGTGGAACTGATGTCAGCACGCAGACGAGGTCCTCTTATGGCTCCGATGACGTCATACAGTGTTGCGAGCGGATCCGTGCTATTATGACGTCCTCGTTGACGTGGGAGAGCTAGGAAAGAATTTCCGTGGAATGCTGGTGCAGGGGATATTCACCTAAGTGTTCAGGCTAGTCCTTTGGGAGCAACTGTTTATGTTGCCACTCCAGAAACCGAAACCAGTGATCCAAGGGCAGAGGCCCTGCAGATGGCACACGAGGTGGGGTGCCCAGTCGTGTGCACCGGCGGGGCAGCGAAGTGACAAGCACCACAACCCACAAAAAAGGTAACGAGGGCACTGAATAACAGAGGATCTTCTCTTTGTATCTGGCAGGAACAACAAAGTTAAAATGCCCTAGTACCAAAATGTAGAATTAGTGCTACAACGGTCTTCAAGAGGACCTGCGATGCCGCTTCTGCCTCCCGTACCCTGGAGGCGGCACATGGGTCACGCGGTACGGTCATACTACGGTGGGACGCACACTCGTTGACCTCTCATGGCACTGCTCCACACTTCAGGGAGGACGCTTTCCATTAGCTATGTTTTCTGATGACATGTCGCGGCGGCCCCGTCCAACAACAGAACTCCTTTAGATCCAAACAGACTCTTCCACTCTCTCACCGGAAGTGAAACCAGGCCACGCGGACACTTTCACAATACAACAGCCGGAAATGCACTTTTCGGTAAAAAAACCACATTCCTTCCTCCTAATTAATCAAATAAACGTCTCACTGAAGAACAGGGGCCAGCTTCGATCGGTAAACCGCCGTTACAACGACTTTTTTACTTTGCGATACCATTACAACGCATGCATTACCACGCATGCGTTGTACATCACGAAGTCATTACTACGCATTTTTTAGAACGCATGGTCATTTACCATGCATGCCTTTACAACAAATTTTGTTGTAAAGGTATGTATGGTAAATGACCATGCGTTCTAAAAACATGTAGACGATCCATGTCATTGTAAGGAAACAGAGGCTGTTCCGTTTCCTCACAACGACGTGCACCGCCCCTCAGAGACGATGTGAAGCAGGAACCATGAGGAGAGAGGAACCACGAGGAGTGAGAGGTAAGGGGGATTGGGCATGGGGTAGGGGTTTCTTTTCTAGGGTTTAGGGTAGTGCAGTGGTATATGGGTAGTGTAGGGGGTCATGCTGGGGTAGTGTTTTAGGGTTTAGGGTAGTGCAGTGGTATTTGAGTAGTGTAGGGGGTCATGCTGGTGGTAGTGTTTTAGGGTAGTGCAGTGGTGTTTGTGTAGTGTAGGGGGTCATGCTGGGGGTAGTGTTTTATGGTTTAGGGTAGTGCAGTGGTGTTTGGGTAGTATAGGGGGTCGTGCTGGGGGTAGATTTAGGGTTTAGGGTAGTGCAGTGGTGTTTGGGTAGTGTAGGGAGTCGTGCTGGGGTAGTGTTTTAGGGTTTAGGGTAGTCCAGTGGTGTTTGTGTAGTGTAGGGAGTCGTGCTGGGGGTAGTGTTTTAGGGTTTAGGGAAGTGCAGTGGTGTTTGGGTAGTGTAGGGGGTCGTGCTGGGGTAGTGTTTTAGGGTTTAGGGTAGTGCAGTGATGTTTGTGTAGTGTAGGGGGTCATGCTGGGGGTAGTGTTTTAGGGTTTAGGGTAGTGCAGTGGTGTTTGTGTAGTGTAGGGGTAGTGTTTTAGGGTTTAGGGTAGTGCAGTGGTGTTTGTGTACTGTAGGGGGTCGTGCTGGGTTCTAGTGTTTTAGGGTTTAGGGTAGTGCAGTGGTGTTTGTGTAGTGTAGGGGTCGTGTTTTAGGGTTTAGGGTCATGCAGTGGTGTTTGGGTAGTGTAGGGGTCGTGCTGGGGGTAGTGTTTTTGGGTTTAGGGTAGTGCAGTTGTGTTTGGGTAGTGAAGGGGTCGTGCTGGGGGTAGTGTTTTAGGGTTTAGGGTAGTGCAGTTGTGTTTAGGTAGTGAAGGGGGTCGTGCTGGGGGTAGTGTTTTAGGGTTTAGGGTAGTGCAGTGGTGTTTGTGTAGTGTAGGGGGTCGTGCTGGGGGTAGTGTTTTAAGGTTTAAGGCAGTGCAGTGGTGTTTGTGTAGTGAAGGTTTCGTGCTGGGGGGATTAGTGTTTTAGGGTTTAGGGTAGTGCAGTGGTGTTTGTGTAGTGTAGGGGGTTGTGCTGTGGGTAGATTTTGGGTTTAGGGTAGTGCAGTTGTGTTTGGGTAGTGAAGGGGGTCGTGCTGGGGGTAGTGTTTTAGGGTTTAGAGTAGTGCAGTTGTGTTTAGGTAGTGAAGGGGGTCGTGCTGGGGGTAGTGTTTTAGGGTTTAGGGTAGTGCAGTGGTGTTTGTGTAGTGTAGGGTGTCGTGCTGGGAGTAGTGTTTTAGGGTTTAGGGTAGTGCAGTGGTGTTTGGGTAGTGGAGGGGGTAGTGTTTTAGGGTTTAGGGTAGTGCGCCCAACCAGCCACAATATCCGTGGACAAAGGGGATCCTGACTCTTAGGAACGCTCCGTCAATTGAATAATTTGGGTCAAGGGCCCTACCAAGTCCAAGACCTATCAATTCCTTTCTTGGGATCCCTCATATACTTGGAGAAAAAGGTACATAGTTTCTCATCAATTTCAGGCGTGTGTGCCACTTTCCCCTTCAGTGAGGGCCTGGGGCACTCTCCCCTCATCCTATTCCTGACCTCCCTTTCAAGGGGTTGATGGATTTTCCCCACCACATACTCTGCCACTTTGGCGTCAGGTGTCCACTCCGCCGACCTAGGATGGTAAATTTGGGTAGGCTCGAACATGTCCGAGTGGACCCCGTCCCCAACCGGGGACTGAGAGAGTGGGACTCTGGACGCCAGGGACGCCCCGAGTCCTTATCATCATAGGAGGAGAAATCGTCCTCCGATACACCCTCTCCCTCTAAGGAAACCCGCCATCGGGGTCTACAATAGTGGTGACAGTGTCGCAATTTTCTCCGGGCCCCTCCTCCTCCCGGCAGGGTGCATAATTTAGCATTTGTGCACTCTTGAGGAAGGTCTCCGTAAGTTTATCAAATCCTTCCAAGTGCCCCGCGTTATGCTTAACGGCCCTTTTATTCCCCATCTGGGAGCTACTGGGACCCGCCACCACCAGATCTGGGTCACTGAACACCCCAGGGATGCTTTACGCCAGCTTATCAACCTGATCCCTAAGAGGAGCCAGCGCCCTAGAAATAGCCAGAGAGAGGGCTTGGTCCACTGCTGGAGGGAGAAGTTGGGAGGCCATTCCTCCTCCACTTCCTGGTAGGAGGAGTAAAAATGGTCTTCTGGAGAAGACATGATAGCAGAGGGTGTGAGCAAAGAACAAATGCCCTTAAAATCCTTAAGGCAGCCCCCTCGCCGGTGCTCCAACAGCTGGGCTTTCCCCGAAGCTGTTATAAGAATAGACTGAGGCACAATACCAATTACCACCACCAGGTGGCGCTGGTCACTAACGTGGCCGTGTGGGGAAATCACTGCGTAGCGGTGTCAAAATTAGGCGAGGGTTGGTCGGGAATCAAGCGGACACTAAAGGAGTGACCGGATTCCCAAACGCGCGTAAAGACCAGCGGGAGCGCTCAACGGAGCTGCCTCGCTCGATCCAGACGCGCCTGACAGGATCTCACCGCGCGCAGAGCACACAGTGGGAGATACTGCGAGGGGGAGAACGCGCTCGGGCAAGAGCCTGCTGCGCAGGGAATATGAAACAATACCAAGGCAATAATGCTAATAACGTGCACAAGAAACCGCTATACAAACAGCAACAATGTCAGATTAAGCCAAGAATGTAAGGAATGCACTTAACTGACGAGCAGTGAAGAAAGAGGAAGCGGAAGGGACGTCACGATATTATATACGATGGACTGTGATATTATTGGACTATAGTTGCCTTGGAAACTACCCCCCTAATGGTTCTTGGGTTGTGTAGTCTTTTGTTTAATGATTGTTGTGTTACGTTTTCTTTGAACTGCTATGCAAATAAAGTGAGGAAAGATATGCATAATCCTCGCCTCCGTCCTGCCATAGAATTCATTAAACTTTATTTGAACTGATTTAGAAACATAGATCATAAAAGTGTACATAAAAACAGTAAATCCTCTTTCCTAATACAATACAGTGAGAATTAATTAAAACCAGTAGGTAAAAACGGGTGTTACAAAGCCCGGTTCAGAGCAACTTCAGGTTAACAGAATCGTAAAGTTCAATGTTTCGCAAGATCAATCTCATGTACTTCATGCAAAATACGCAATAAGGGGTCCAAGTAAGATGTAACGCTCCAATACCTGACCAGTTTGCACTATAAAAACTGCAGAAAAACTAAAAATAAAAAGTGTTTTGCACACTTCTGTCATTGGGCTATATGTGGGCTACATCTGGGTGATATTTGTGCTACATTTGGGCTCTTTTTTCTCTGGTGACGAATCTTCACGAAATTTTCAAAACTCGTGGGGCGCTCCGGTCCGCTCCTATCCTGAAAGTCTCGGGTTGACTCGTCAAGTGGGGGCCGAGAAAAAAGGGAGGTCCCAAAACGTGTTTTCCCCATGCAATTTTCCATAGGAACCTTTAGTCGCAGCTACAGCCCGAACTGCTGAAAGGAATTACACCAAATTTGGCAAAAAGGTAGCCCTTGGTTCAGAGTCGTGCCTTTTGGTTAAATGGTGTAAATCCGTTCAGTAGTTCCTGAGAAAATCAAAAGTAAAATCACATATATATCTATGGCCGCGGAGGGTCCGCGCACCCTGAGCGCACCCTCCCGATCACGAGCTGTATGCTAATTGGCTGTCAACACTCCAAACCAGGAAGTGTTGGCAGCCATCTTGTTCCTCTGTAGAACCGAGGCACAAGAAACAAGTGTGCAAAACGCAAATAGGGTGCAGGGTAGAAACACCCTGACCCCCTAGGCCTGCTTAGGGCCCAAAATTTTTTTTGTTTTTTTTAAAAATCGGCGGGATGCGCGGATCCCGCAGTGAAAAAAAAAACGAAGCGCGGACTCCCGCGCTTCATTGTTATTTGGCCCCTGGGTGGGCCAAGTCCCGGGGGCATGCGGGGTTTATAAAAATAATGAATGGGGGGGCCTCTAAGGCCCCCCCAAGCCCTGGGGACCGCCACCACCCGGGGCTTCTTTTTTTTAAATTAAAATTACCTGTGTGGGGGGCTTGAGCCCCCCCACACGCCCCGGGGACCTCCACCTCCCTGGGGCACTAAGAATTTGAATGTGGGGGTCCGTTTCGGACCCCCGAGCCCCGGGGACCACCACCTCCCCAGGGCTTTGCACATGTTGGGAGGGGGGCCGCACGGCCCCCCTCCTAGAGCCCTTGATGGCCCTGGGGACCACCACCCCCCAGGGCCGGCTCCTGCAGTGTCCCGGGGTACTCACCCCCGGGACACTGTAGTTTGCTATGGCAGGGCGGGAGCCTCGCGGCTCCCATCCTGTCATAGCAAACTGCTTTGGTTTTTGGAAGAGAGAGCACAAAACCTGCTCTCTCTTCCAAAAACCAAAGACGATTGCTTTTCCACACGGGGAGCAGCATCTTAGCAGCACCCCATGTGGAAAAGCAATGCCGGCTCCTGAGGGACGCGGGGAGCCGGCGGGACCATGGGGGGATTGGGGACCCCCCACGGTCCCCAACGGAGAGGGCCAGGCTCGGCGGGATGGGGTCCCCGGGGCTACAAGTGGCCCGGGAGGGGGGCCACGCGGCCTCCCTCCCCAAAATTGACATTAAAAAAAAAAAAACAAAGGCCGGCCCTGGGGGATGGGGTCCCCGGGGCCATAAGTGGCCTGAGGAGGGGGGCAACGCAGCCCCCCTCCAAAAGATTTTTTTTTTTTAAATAAGGCCAAGCCCCGGGGGATGGGGTCCCCGGGGCCGATTAAGGCCTCGGGATGGGGGCCATTCCAAATTTTTGGGATTTAAAAAAAAAAATTAGGGGGCAGGCCCTGGGGGATGGGGTCCCCAGGGCAAATAAATTTTAAAAAAACAACAAAAAAAAACGGCATAGCGCCGGAGGCCACGCCCCCTCCTTGCAGCACTCTGCAAACGCGCCCACTGGCACATTTGCAGATGGGGAATGAATTCCCCTTGAATACTGGGGGTCCCTGGGGGCCAACTGGCCCACCAGGAACCTCCAGTATGCGCCAGGTGTCTGCGTTGCAGAGAGGTGTTCTGAGGCCATGCCCCTTTTTACACCTCTCTGCAATGCAGCTCTGTGGTGCTTAATGGAGGTAGCTGGTGGACTAGTTGCACCCCAGGGACCCTCAGGATTCAAGGGGAGTTAATCCCCCAACTTAAAACGCGCCACGGGGCGCGTTTGCACAGTGGTGAAGGGAGGGGGCGGGGCCTGAGGTGACATGTGTGCAAACATGCCCTGTGGCGTGTTTTAAGTTGGGGGATTAAGTCCCTGGAATCCTGAGGGTCCCTGGGGTCCAACTAGCCCACCAGGTATCTCCAGTAAGCGCCACAGAGCTGCGTTGCAGAGAGGTGTAAAAAGGGGCGTGGCCTCGGACCACCTCTCTGCAACGCAGGGCAGTGGTGCTTACTGGAAGTACCTGGTGGGCTAGTTGGGCCCCAGGGACCCTCAGGATTCAGGTTGACCTAATCCCGCAAATTAAAACGCGCCACGGGGCGCGTTTGCACAGTGGTGAAGGGAGGGGGCGGGGCCTGAGGTGACATGTGTGCAAACACGCCCTGTGGCATGTTTTAAGTTGGGGGATTAAGTCCCCTTGAATCCTGAGGGTCCCTGGGGTCCAACTAGCCCACCAGGTACCTCCAGTAAGCGCCACAGAGCTGCGTTGCAGAGAGGTGTAAAAAGGGGCGTGGCCTCGGACCACCTCTCTGCAACGCAGGCCTGTGGTGCTTACTGGAAGTACCTGGTGGGCTAGTTGGGCCCCAGGGACCCTCAGGATTCAAGGTGACCTAATACCCCAACTTAAAACACGCCACGCGGCGCGTTTGCACAGTGGTGAAGGGAGGGGGAGGGGCCTCAGGTGACATGTGCGCAAACACACCCTGTGGTGCGTTTTAAGTTGGGGAATTAATTCCCCTTGAATCCTGAGGGACCCTGGGGGCCAACTAGCCCACCAGGTACCTTCAGTAAGCGTTGCAGAGAGGTGAAAAAAGGTGCGTGGCCTTGGAACGCCTCTCTGCAACTCAGCTCTGTGGTCCTAACTGTAGGTACCTGCGGGGCTAGTTGGGCCCCAGGGACCCTCAGGATTCAAGGAGACTTAATCCCGCTACTTAAAATGCACCACTGGGTGCGTTTGCACACATGTCACCTCAGGCCCCCTCTCCCTTCACCACTGTGGAAACGCGCCCTGTAGCGCGTTTTAAGAGGTAGTTTTAATCCCCCTGCCCTATTATGTACTAGGGACTTACAGAGGAGGTCATGCTAATCACAGGGGTACCCCAACGCATAGTGTTCCCTAGTGTATGTAGGTGTTTTCACTGTATTCTAAGTGTCTTTTAGCATAGCACTGGCTCTGGTTAGTCAGAGTCAGTTACCACCAGTACCCGTCTGAAAAAGTTGTGGGCACAGGATGATTTTGCAACAAGGCCTCTTTCTGCTCCTCTGTTGGTTCTTTCTGCACATCTTTTGCTTCTTCCTGCACTTTTCTTCGTCTTTGTGGACTTCTGTTACTTCTTTCTGCATTTCTTTTGCTTCTTTCTGTGCGTTTTTTCTTCTTTCTTCACATGTCCTACATCTGTAGGCATAGTTAGAAACTAGCATTTAAAAAACCTTTGAAATTCACTTAAAAAACCATAGGTTTCAGGCACGTTATAGTTAGAAATTAGCATTTAAAAAACCTTTGAAATTCACTGAAAAAACCATAGGTTTCAGACACGTTATAGTTAGAAATTAGCATTTAAAAAACCTTTGAAATTCACTGAAAAAACCATAGGCTTTATGGAAAGTTATAGTTAGTTGGACATTGCACTCATACAAAACCCGTGAAATTCCCCCGTTATAGGTAGTTCAGCTAACTATAACTCGCGCCCCCGCAATGCACTGCTGATGACGTCACATATGACATCACTCATGACATGGTCAGTGACATCACTGATGACATCACTGATGACATCTCAAATGACATCACTGATGACATCACTGATGACATCATCCATGTGATAATTTCATGCATCTTCTCACACCCTAATATAACTTTTGATACACCCACTCTAAATTACAGACTGCCACTCTCAAAACCATACACACTCCAGCACCAATAACTACATACCCACTCACTGATTCTTAGGTCTACACACACATCCAGTCACTCACCCGTACAGTCACTCATACTTACGGTCACTCAGTACAGGACTATCATATGCACTCATACTCCTATATAGACACTCAAACACCGCCACTCATCCATAGAGGTACTCACACACCTAGTCAGTCATGCAAATAATTAAACACACTGCCATTTACTCACCTATACATTTATACACACACCAGCTCACTTACTCATACAAATACTAGCACATTCTTACGCTCTTATACAATCACTTATACAAGCACACACTCATCCATACAGCCACTCTCACAATCACTCACTCTCACATATAGTCATTTATATACTCCAACACTCACATATACTACCTTTCACATATGTAGTTACTTACACATACACCACTAAGATATACATTCACTCACTAACACACCCATACACACACTCACCCACCCATACAGTCCATCACAGATGCACTCTTGAAACCATCCACCCAGTGAATCACCCACTCACACATCTATGCACAGAGTCACACACACCCCACCCACAGAAACACTCAGGCACCCATACAGATACTCAGACAACCAATCAATAACTCATATAGACACTCATGTAGCTATTCACAAACCCATGCAGCCGCTTACACAGCAACAGACAGACGGATACAGACATTCACACAGTTTAGTCACTAACCCATGCATTCAGTAAGATACGTTTAATCATTCACTTATAGTCAGTCACGCACCTACTAAATCATCCATTGAGACACTTATACACCCACTCATTCTTCAATACGCCTTTCCCTATATATATTAAACATATTTAAACTTTACAGAAACACACAGTCACTGGATAATGTCATCAGTGATGTCATTTGAGATGTCATCAGTGATGTCATCAGTGATGTCACTGACCATGTCATGAGTGATGTAATATGTGACATCATCAGCAGTGCATTGCGGGGGCGCGAGTTATAGTTAGCTGAACTAACTATAACGGGGGAATTTCACGGGTTTTGTACGAGTGCAATGTCCAACTAACTATAACTTTCCCTAAAACCTATGGTTTTTTCAGTGAATATATATATATATATTACCTACTGGCGGTCGCCAGTAGGTAGTTATAGTTCAAAAAGCATTTTTTCTTTTGCCAATTTCTTTGGCGCCGTTTGACGAATCTTCGTGAAATTTTTCAAACTAATGACCAGCTCAGGTCATCTCCTGTCTTGAAAGTTTGGGGGTGATTCGTCAAGCGGGGCCGAGAAAAAAGGGGGGTCCCAAAACACGTTTTCTCCATGTCAATTTCCATCGGAAATTTTGGAAGAGGCTACAGCCCGAACTGCTGAACGGAATTACACCAAATTTGGCAAAAAGGTAGCTCTTGGTTCAGAAAGCGACCTTTTTTTTAAATGGTGTAAATCTGTTCAGTAGTTGCTGAGAAATTCAAAAAATAAAAAATTTGATATCTGAGCACTGAGGAGGATTAGCGAATCCTCCCGAGTACGAGCTTAATTTGGATTGGCTGCCAACACTCCAAACCAGAATGTGTTGGCAGCCATCTTGTGACTTGGTAACCGAGTCACAAGAAAACTGTAGAAAAAACATTAAAAAACAAGAAAAGGGGGCAGGGTAGAAACACCCTGACCCCCTTGGCCTGCTCTAGGGGTCCCACAAGGACCCCCAGGGTGAAAAAAAACATTTTTTTAAAAAAGAAATCGGCCGAATTTGCGCTGGGTTCGCGAATCCGGCTGAAAAAATTACAAAAGCCCCAGGGAGGTGGCGGTCCCCAGGGCTGCATCGGGGCCCCGTGCCCCCGCACATTATGAGCAAAGCCCCAGGAAGGTGGCAGTCCCCAGGGCTGTGGGGACCCCAACAGGCCCCCACACCATAATTATAAAGTGCCCCCGGGACCTGGCCCGCCATGCTGCCCCAGGGACTGACACCTCCCCGGGGCTTTGTTTTAATAGGGGTGGGGGCCTCGTGGGCCCCCCAAGCCCCGGGGACTGCCTCCTCCCTGGGGCTTCAATAAAATTAGAGGAGTGTGGGGGGCTCCTGTCCCTCCCCACACTGACCCGGGGACCACTACCTCCCTGGGGCAAAAATTATGCAAATACGGGGGTTCACTGCAGCCCCCGGCCCCGGGGACCACCACCTCCCTGGGAATATGATGAAGTTGGGAGGGGGGCCACGTGGCCCCCCTCCTGGAGTCCTCCATGGCCCTGGGGACTGCCACCCCGCAGGGCCAGCTCCTGCAATGTCCCAGGGTACCCACACCCGGGACATTGCCGTTTGCTATGGCCATGCTCCTGCCCTGCCATAGCACACTCTGCTTCGCTTCATGAAAGTCAGAGCAGAAAACCTGCTCTCGCTTCCATGAAGCGAAGCAGAATGCTTTTGGGCAAGGGGAGCTGCATTTCAGCAGCTCCCCTTGCCCAAAAGCAATGCCGGCTCCCGTAGGAGGCGGGGAGCCGGCAGGGACCATGGGGGCATTGTGGCTCCCCCCATGGTCCCCAACTTGAGGGCCGGCCCTGGGGGATGAAGTCCCTGGTGCCAAACGTGGCCCAGGGAAGGGAGGCTATGCGGCCCCCCTCCCTTTTGTATTTAAAAAATAAAAAAATCAATAAATAAGGCCGGGCCCCGGGGGATGGGGTCCCCGGGGCCAAAACTAGCCTCAGGAGCGGGGCCATGCAGCCACCCTCCTTAAAAATAATTTTACAAAAATAAAAAAAAATATGTGGCCGTGCCTTGGGGGAAGGGGTCCCTGGGGCCAATAGTGGCCCAGGGAAGGGGGGCCACGCGGCCCCCTTCCCATTTTAAAAAACAAAATAAAAAATGCTCAGGCCCTGGGGGATGGGGTCCCCAGGGGCCAAAAATAATTAAGGGAAGGGGGGCCACACACCCCCCTTACAAAAAGTAATTTTTAAAAAAAGTTGGTGTCTCGCGGGAGGCTCCGCACCCTCCCTGCACCACTGTGCAAACACTCCTCCTGGCGTGTTCTAAGTTGGAGGATTAAGTCCCCTTGAATCCTGAGGGTCCCTGGGGGCCAACTAATCCACCAGGTACCTCCAGTAAGCCCCACACAGTGGGATTGCTGAGAGGTGGTCCGAGGCCACGTTCCTTTTTACACCACTCTGCAAACGCGCCTCTTGGCGCACTGCTGGTGGGGCGATGAGCTCCTCTTGTGTCCTGAGGACCTCAGGACTAAAGTGGACTTCATCTCCCGAGCAGCAGTGCGCCAGGAGGCGTGTTTGCAGAGTGGTGTGAAAGGGGTCGTGGCCTCAGACCACTCTCAGCAATCCAGCTGCATGGGGCTTACTGGAGGTAGAAGACAAAAGAGGTACGGTGTTCCTGGGTGGCAAGTTGGCCACCTGGTTAGTACTCAGAGTGGTGGGGAGGTGGGAAATACCTCCTTTTGGAACTAGGACCCTCACACACCCAGCAAGCTAGGTGTCATGCTTCATCATATGGGTCTGCTCCTTGTCGAGCCAGCGCTGCAATGCTCGACGGGCACCCATAAAGGGGCTCTTTATCGGAGATCTTTTGTTCCTTGTGTATAGGTGCCATGGGTGTGACGGGCCTGGTAAAATGTAGATGTGGTGTGTGGGTTAAAACAGATAAGGGAATCCTCTATAATTATTTTTATTCTGGAGAGGTCACAACCTGATTAAAAAGTAAAAAGAAGAAGGAGGGCGACTATTTTGTTTTAATCTGACAAAAATTACGCTCTACCCCTTACTGGGGGTACCTGGTGGGATAGTTGGCCCCCAGGGACCCTCAGGATTCAAGGGGACTTAATTCCCCAACCCAGAACACACCAGGAGGTGCGTTTGCAGAGTGGTGGAAAAAGGGGGCATGGCCTGTGTCCACCTGTCAGCTATCCCACTATCTGGGGCATACTGGAGGTATCAGGTAGGGTAGTTGGCCTCTAAGGACCCCCAGCAGTGAAGGGGACTTTAATCCCCATCCAAGAGCACACCAGGAAGTGCGTTTGCAGAGTGGTGGGGAAAGTGGGCATGGCCTGCTATGAGAACTTAGCAATCCTGCTGTGTGGGACTTACTGGAGGTAATAGGAGGGGTAGTTGTCCACCAAGGTTGACCTTAGGGGCTAACTACCCCTCCTGTTACCTCCAGTAAATCCTACACTGTGGGATTGCTAAGAGGTCTGCGGAGGCCACGCTCACCTTTCTCCACCATTCTGCAAACGCACCTCCTGGCACAGTACTAGTTGGGGAATGAAGCCCACTTTACTCCTGAGGGACTTTGGCGGCCAAGTAGCACTCCTGGTACCTCCTGTAAGTCCTATGCAGTGGAACTCCTGAGCGCTGGTTGGAGGCCCAGCCCCCTTTCTCCACCACTCTGCAAACGTGACTACCAGTTAAAGAAGCATTTGTAATGTAATAGGTCTCGCATTTTCAAGAGTTAGAGCTATTAGTGTTGTAAATCTAAAAGTGTTTTATTAATGTTTCTTGGAGTGGAGTGGATGTAGGTTGTGTGTAGTGGAATTATGTGGTATGTTGTGCAGTGAAATTATGTGGATAGAAAGTATGTGGTATTTAGTGTATAGGAATTATGTAGACTAGGATTATGTGTTACGGAGAGTAATTATGTGGTATGGTAGTCTGTTTTGTGGAGTAGTAACCTCAGGTTTAGTCTTCCTCATTTCCATAGAAGCTAAACTATGAACTCAATGAGACAAAAAAAAGAAGGAATCACTGAGGAGCACTTCTGGACCTAGTCAGAGGTATGAGCAGGGCCACTGGAATTATGTGACTGTTTGGCTGCACCAACTTTTGCACAATTATACATTTTCCGCATTTAGCCACATAATTCATCATCTGCTGCCTAATCTGCAGATTTGAACAAAAAAAGCCTTGTTTCTAGCTCAAACGGCTCTAACGTTATCAAAAATGCAGTGACAAGTGTTACAGCATGGTGGATGGTCCTTTGTAAACCTAGAATGGTCACCTGTTACTTATTGCTAAATGTGGGTGTTAAATTGGTACTAATGGTGTGCAAGCCACTCTTGCTTCTTTCTGCGCATCTCTTGCCTCTTTCTGCATTTCTGTTGCTTCTTTCTGCACTTCTTTTGTTTCTTTCTGCACCTCTCTTGCTTCTTTCTGCACCCCTCTTGCTTCTTTCTGCTCCCCTTGTGCCTCTTTCACACCCCTCTTCCCTCTTTCTGCACCCCTCTTGCCTCTTTCTGCACCCACCTTCCCTCTTTCTGCGCCTCTCTTGCCTCTTTCTGCACCCCTTTTCCTTCTTTCTGCACTCCTCCTGCCTCTTTCTGCACCTCTGTTCCTTCTTTCTGCACTTCTTTATGCACCTCTCTTGATTCTTTCTGCACCCTTCTTGCCTCTTTCTCCACCCCTCTTCCCCCTTTCTGCATCTCTGTTGCTTCTTTCTGCACTTATCTAGCGTCTTTCTGTGCCTCTTGCTTCTTTCTGCACCCCTTGTGCCTCTTTCTGCACCCCTCTTCTCTTTCTGCACTCCTCTTGCCTCTTTCTGCACATCTGTTCCTTCTTTCTGCACTTCTTTTGTTACTTTCTGCACCTCTCTTGCTTCTTTCTGCACGCCTCTTGCCTCTTTCTCCATCCCTCTTCCCTCTTTCTGCACCTCTGTTGCTTCTTTCTGCACCTCTCTTGTCTCTTTCTCCACCCCTCTTCCCTCTTTCTGCACCTCTGTTGCCTCTTTCTGCACCCCTATTCCCTCTTTTTGCACCCCTCTTGCCTCTTTCTGCACCTCTGGTGCATCTTTCTGCACTACTCTTGCTTCTTTCTGCACCTCTCTTGATTCTTTCTGCATCCCTCCTGCTTCTTTCTGCACCTCTCGTGCCTCTTTCTGCACCCCTCTTCCCTCTTTTTGCACCCCTCTTGCCTCTTTCTATACCTCTGGTGCATCTTTCTGCACTCCTCTTGCCTCTTTCTGTACCTCTGTTGCTTCTTTCTGCACTTCTTTTGTTTCTTTCTGCATCTCTCTTGTTTCTCTCTGTATCCCTCTTGCCTCTGTCTCTACCCCACTTCCCCCTTTCTGCATCTCTGTTGCTTCTTTATGCACTTCTCTTGCTTCTTTCTGCACCTCTCTTGCTTCTTTTTGCATCCCTCGTGCCTCTTTCTGCACCCCTCTTCCCTCTTTCTGCAGTCCTCTCCCCTCTTTCTGCAGTCCTCTTCCCTCTTTCTGCACCTCTGTTGCTTCTTTCTGCACTTCTCTTCCTTCTTTCTGCACCCCTCCTGCCTCTTTCTGTGCCCCTCTTGATTCTTTCTGCACTGCTCTTGCTTCTTTCTGCACCTCACTTGCCTCTTTCTGTACTTCACTTGCTTCTTTCTACACCTCTGTTGCCTCTTTCTGCACACACAGGGCTACTTTTAAACTGACCTCAGGCTCAGAAGTGCCTCTTTCTGTACCCCTCTTGCCTCTTTCTGCACCTCTGTTGGTTCTTTCTGCACTGCTCTTGCTTCTTTCTGCACCTCTGTTGTACATTTCTGCATCCCTGTTGCCTCTTTCTGTACCCCTCTTCCCTCTTTCTGCACCTCTCTTGTCTCTGCACACCTGTTCCCTCTTTCTGCACCCCTTTTGCCTGTTTCTACAACTCTCTTGCCTCTTTCTGCAGTTCTCTTGCCTCCTTTTGCACCTCACCTGTCTGTTTATGCACTTTTCTTTCTGCAGCCTTCTTCCCTTTTTCTGCACATCTCCTGCCTCTTTCTGCACCTCTCTTGCCTCTTTCTGCACATCTCTTGGATCTTTCTGCACTGCTCTTGCCTCTTTCTGCACCCATCTTGCCTCTTTCTGCACCTCTTTTGCTTCTTTCTGCACTTCTCTCTCATCTTTCTGCACCCCTCTTGTCTCTTTCTGCACCTCTGTTGCTTCTTTCTGCACTGCTCTTGCTTCTTTCTGCATTTCTCTTGCCTCTTTCTGCACCCCTCTTCCCTCTTTCTGCAATTCTCTTGCCTCTGTCTGCACCCCTGTTCCCTCTTTATTCACCTCTTTCGTCTTTTTCTGCAACTCTCTTGCCTCATTGTGCAGTTCTCTTGCCTCCTTCTGCACCTCTGTTGCTTCTTTCTGCACTTTTCTTGCCTCTTTCTGCACCCCTGTTGCTTCATTCTGCACTTCCCATGCTTCTTTCTGCACCTGTCTTGCTTCTTTCTGCACCCCTGTTATCTCTTTCTGCACTCGTCTTCCCTCTTTCTGCACCTCTCTTGCCTCCTTCTGTACCTCACTTGCCTCTTTCTGCACTTCTCTTGCTTCTTTCTGCATACTTCTTTCCTTTTTCTGCACATCTCTTGCCTCTTTCTGCACCTCCTTTGCCTCTTTCGGCACATTGTTTGGTTCTTTCTGCACTGCTCTTGCCTCTTTCTGTACTCCTCTTGCCTAATTCTGTACCTCTGTTGGTTCTTTCTGCAATGCTCTTGCTTGTTTTGCACCTCTGTTGCAAATTTCTGCATCCCTCTTGCCTCTTTCTGCACCTCTCTTCCCTCTTTCTGCATCCCTCTTGCCTCTTCCTGCACCTCTCTTGCTTCTTTCTGCACCCTTCTTCCCTTTTCCTGCACCTGTCTTGTCTCTTTCTATACCTTTGTTGATTCTTTCTGCACTGCTCTTGCTTCTTTCTGCACCTCTGTTGTTTCTTTCTGCACTTCTCTTCCTCTTTCTGCACCCTTCTTGCCTCTTTCTGCATCCCACTTGCCTCTTTCTGCACCCTTCTTCCCTCTTTGTGCACCTCTCTTGCCTCTTTCTGCACCTCTCTTGCCTCTTTCTGCACCCCTCTAGCCTCTTTCCGCATCTCTTTTGCTTGTTTCTGCTCTTCTTTTGCCTCTTTCTGTACCCCTCTTGCCTCCTTCTGCACCTCTGTTGTTTCTTACTGCACTGCTCTTGCTTCTTTCTGCACCTCTCTTGTAAATCTCTGCACCCCTCTTGCCTCTTTCGGCACCCCTCTTTTCTCTTTCTGCACCCCTGTTCCCTCTTTCTGCACCCATGTTGCTTCTTTCTGTACTTCTCTTGCTTCTTTCTGCACCTCTCTTGCTTCTTGCTGCACCTCTCTTGCCTCTTTCTGCACCCTTCTTCCCTCTTTCTGCACCTCTCTTGCCTCTTTCTGCACCTCTCTTGCCTCTTTCTGCACACACAGGGCTACTTTTAATCTGACCTCAGGCTCAGCAGTGCACACATGCAAGTGCAGAAAAGGGCTGCTGGCCTCTAAACTGCCATGCCCTATTATATGCTAGGGACTTAGAGGTAGTTTAATCTCCCTGCCCTATTATGTACTAGGGCCTTACTGGGGAGGTCATGCCAATCACAGGGGTACCCCAACCCCAACCCATAATGTACCCTAGTGTATGTAGTTGTTTTCACTGTATTCTAAGTGTCTTTCAGCATAGCACTGGCTCCGGGCCTGGTTAGGCAGAGCCCAGGGTCAGTCAGAGTCAGTTACCACCAGTACCAGTGAGGGGTGCGCAGGGCACAGGATGACTTTGCAACAAGGCCTCTTTCTGCTCCTCTGTTGGTTCTTTCTGCACATCTCTTGCTTCTTTGTGCACCTTTATTCCTCTTACTGGACTTCTGTTGCCTCTTTCTGCATTTCTCTTGCTTCTTTCTGCTCCTTTCTTCCTCTTTCTGCACATGTCCTACCTATGTAGGCATAGTTAGAAATTATAATTTAAAAAACCATAGAAATTCACTGAAAAAATATAGGTTTCAGGGATGTTATAGTTAGAAATTAGCATTTGAAAAACCTTTGAAATTCACTGAAAAAACCATAGGTTTCAGGGATGTTATAGTTAGAAATTAGCATTTAAAAAACCTTAGAAATTTACTGAAAAAACCCACAGGTTTCAGGGACGTTATAGTTAGTTGGACATTTCACTCGTACAAAACCAGAGAAATTCGGCCGTTAGTTAGTTGAGCTAACTATAACTTGCGTTCCTGCAAATGCACTGCTTATGACGTCACATATTACATCATTCATGACATGGTCAGTGACATCAATGATGACATCTAAGATGACATTTCAAATGGTATCACTGATGACATCACTGATGACATCATCCACGTGATAATCTGATGCACCTCCTCACACCCTAATATAACCTTTGATACACCCACTCTAAAATACAGACTACCATTTTCAAAATCATAGACACATCAATACCAGTTACTACATACCCACTCACTGATTCCTAGGTCTACACACATATCTACTCATTCGCCCATACAGTCACTCATACATGCAGTCACTCATCAATACAGCACTATCATATGCACTCATACACCTATACAGACACTCACACACCACACTCATCCATAGAGTTACTCACACACCTAGTCAGTCATGCAAAGAATCAATCACACTCCCATTTACTCACCTATACAGTTATACACACACCACCTCACTTATTCATACAGATACTAACACATACTTACTCTCTTATACAATCACTGATATAAGCACACACTCATCCATACAGCCACTCTCACAATCACTCACTCTCACATATAGTCATTTATATACTCCAACACTCACATATACTGCCTTTCACATATGTAGTTACTCACACATGTACGATTGAGACATCCATTCACTCACCAACACACCCATACACACACTCACCCACCCACTCAGCCCTTCACAGATGTGCTCTTGAACCCATACACCCAGTGAATCACCCACTCACACATCTATGCACAGAGTCACACACCCCCCACCCACCCACACAGACACTCAGGCACCCATACAGATACTCAGACAACCAATCAATAACCCATATAGACACTCATGTAGCTACTCACCAACCCATGCAGCCGCTTACACACCAACTGACAGACTGATATAGACATTCACACAGTTCAGTCACTAACCCATGCATTCAGTAAGACACGTTAATCACTCACTTATGCAGTCAGTCACACACCTACTAAATCATCCATTGAGACACTTATACACCCACACATTCTTCAATACACCTTGGCATATATATATATATAATACATATTTAAACTTTACAGAAACACACAGTCACTGGATGATGTCATCAGTGATGTCATCAGTGATGTCATTTGAGATGTCATCAGTGATGTCACTGACCATGTCATGAATGATGTAATATGTGACGTCATTAGCAGTGCATTGCGGGGGCGCGAGTTATAGTTATCTCAACTAACTATAACGGCCGAATTTCTCTGGTTTTGTATGAGTGAAATGTCCAACTAACTATAACGTCCCTGAAACCTGTGTTTTTTCAGTGAATTTCTAAGGTTTTTTAAATGCTAATTTCTAACTATAACGTCCCTGAAACCTGTGTTTTTTTCAGTGAATTTCAAAGGTTTTTTAAATGCTAATTTCTAACTATAACGTCCCTGAAACCTATGTTTTTTTCAGTGAATATATATATATATATATCCCTTCCCGCTGCCGATTCCTTCGCCACTTGTGACGGCGGCCATGACGGGGTGGCGACCCCTAAATCCACAACAAAAAGTCTTGAATTCCAATTAAGAAAAAGACAGCCAGGGCTCAATTTAATGAAGGCTGAATACCTTTAATTCAAGGCAAACTTAAGAAAATTATCCTGACGCGTTTCGAAGCACAGCTTCTTGGTCACGGATCAGTTTACATTCACCATTACAACACATAAGTACATGTGATCCACCATCACCATAAAGGTAGGACTAAACAGGGCAAGCTGTTTCTAACTATGGCGGCCATCTTGTAGCATGGGAACAAATATAATAAAGCATTGTTTTGACATTGGTAATCCACCAATGTTCAATAAAGTACAATGTGGTTAAGGTGCCATATACTGTAAACACATAATGTTAAATAACAAAAATAACATTATTCAGAAAGTCATGCCCCAGTGGGCATTATTACACTTTTATTTGTCAATAATTGTCCAATTCTGCCCCAGTGGGCTACGTACTGATATACAGTGTCAATCCTACACCTTCTTACAGCAGGCGAAAACCGCAGCTACGCTATTCGGTAGCTCCCCCAAGATATAAGCTCTTTTGCATTCTTCATGCCCTGTGTGACCTACAAAAACATAAAAACATTGTTAGATCATTTTACTTCTTGTTCTTAAAACTTGTAAACTCACTTTCTTTAAAATTCTACTCCAATTTAAGAAAAACATCAATGTATCACAGACTTGTTTACCCCAAATGTACCGACAGTTCTTCATCCCTATTCAAACCATTGGGAAACATAGAGTCATATTTAATAATCAATTTAGACTCTAATCTACGTAACAACTGAACCGTGTTGCCCCCTCTCTCTAGTACCGGAATTCTGTCAAGTACACAAAATTTCAGTAGACTTGTGCCATTGCTATGTTTCTCTGCGAAGTGTCTAGCCACTGGGTATTGTTTGTCTTCATTGGTGATAGCACTTAAATCCTCAAAAATTAGCTTTTTCGCTTTATGTATAGTACTACCAGCATAGTACAACGAACATGGGCATTCTAGACAATATACACAATGGTCAGAGTTACAAGTTAAATGTTTACTGATCGTGTATGCTGGTTTTCTCTGAGACAATTTGACCTCTTTTTGGTTAGTGCGGTACCTGCAGGCTTTACACATACTACAGGTGAAAAACCCTTGCACACATAACTTTTCGTGTGACTTTCCTGTAACGTACTGCTGCATAGGACATCCTTGAGTGATGCACACCTTTTAAAGGTTACTTGTGCATGTTCACCCACTGATTTAACCAATGTTTTGTCTGTTTGTAAGACATTACAAAATTTGTTAAGACTCTTTTTGATGTCCCATGCTTGGGTACTGAACCCCATTATGAACCTGACCGGTTGATCATCTACCTTATCGACTTTTTTTCTCAACACATCTTCTCTTTGAATGTTCCTAACTTTAATGCACGCCTGTTCAATCACCTTTCTGTAATACTCTCTTTCAATAAATCTTCTCCTCATTTCTGACATTTCTTTTCCAAAACTGTCCTCTGAACTACAATTGCGTCTTGCTCAAAGTAATTCCCCATACAGAATACTTTCAATGAGGTTCTTAGGGTGACAACTAGCTGCATGCAGTATGCTGTTCTCTGCTGTTTTCTTACAGAAAAGTTCGCTTTCCAATTTGTCATTGCATACTCTCAGTTTAATATCCAGAAATGCTATCTCTGTGGGACTCATATGACTCGTAATCTGTAAATTAAAGTCATTAACATTCAGAAGATTGACCATCATATCAGCCTCCTCTCTTGTCCCATTCCAAATACAGAATATGTCGTCGATATATCTAACCCAGAGGACCGCATGGTCCTTGAATAGCCCGATGTTATTAACTATTTGTTCCTCCCAGTATCCCAGGTACAGCCTTGTGAAACTGGGAGCAAAGCAAGTACCCATGGCGGTCCCCTGGGTCTGTCTGTAAATGACATTGTCAAAGGTGAAGAAATTATTGGTTAAATATATATGGATCATCCTCAGAATCATCTCTGTGTGCAACAGATATGACACCGAACGGGATCTAAGGTAGTGTCTACAGGTATTTATACCGAGTTCATGTGGTATACATGTGTAGAGACTGTTGACGTTTAAAGTCATAAGTAGAAAATTCTTTTCCCATATGATGCCATTTATTTGACGTAAAAAGTCACCTGTGTCTTGTATGTAAGAGGGTAGTGTAAGTACGTGTGTTCTAAAAACATGGTCGATATACTGAGACGTGTTTTCATACATACTTTCCTTGGAGGAAACTATCGGTCTACCGGGCGGGTTGGAGCTAATTTTGTGCAGTTTGGGAAGCATATAAAACGCTGGTAGCTTCGGAAAAGGACAATTAAGGTATGCGTATTCATTGTCATCAATTAGAAGTTCATCTTTACATTCTTTCAATTGATTTCTATACAACTCTATACTGTGGTTGTACCTTTGCCTGTTGGAAATTTCATAACTGGTAACATCACTAACCTGTTGTTTGTCTTCAGCCCGGTACATTTTAATTGGCCAAACCACAACATTGCCACCTTTATCAGACTTTTTAATCACCACTGATCTGTTATTTTTTAGATCATTCAATGCCTCTCTATGTTTGATACTTAAGTTCCCTTGTGCAAACTTCCACCTTCTGTCAATTTTTTTCAATTCATTCACCATACCCTTTTCAAATACCTCAATTGCGTCATTGGTAATCTGGGGTAAAAAATAGATTTAGCTTTAAATCCGCTCTCGCTTGCTAGATCAATTGTTAAGTCATCATTTAACAGGTTTAAAATAGGGTTGTCACTCCAACCTTCCACCCCTTCTAGATCTCCCATGGTGTGTAACAAATCAATATCCTCTATTGCCAGGATCGAAGGCTTGTCCTTAACGATATGTGTTTGCATTGTCTTTGTTGCGTACCATTTTTTGAGTTTGAGTTTTCTGATAAAATGGAACAAATCAATCCTGCTTTTGGTATAATTAAAAGGTGCTGTGGGACAAAATGATAGGCCTAAAGATAAAACATCATTTTCTGCCTCTGATAGAATACAGTTTGAAAGATTTACCACAGTTAGTTTGCTATTCATTTTGACGCTGTTTTGCCTCTTGTGTTCATTCCCATGAAGCTGTCCAAATTTCCTTGTTTCTTTGTGCCTCTTTTGGCGCCTCCTCTCCCTCTGCGTCCTCGGCCTGTGTTTCCTGGAGGGTTCTGGTTCCCATTTTTTTTGGCTTGTCTTCCTTGTGCCAGAAGGTCAAATTCTTTTAAAATTTTGGATTTTTACTCCTTGAATTTCAGATTGGATTGACGCATCGCTCTCACTTGCGTCACTTTCGTTGGGGTCTGGTGTACCTCCTGCTGCACCGGCCACTGCTTGATTTTCTTCTCTGCTTTTTGTGACTGATGTTGTTGTCGTTTCCTGGTGGTTTTATTACTTTCTCTTAATTGGTCAAATTTCCGACCAAAAGTAGGTATTTGACCCTTCTCGTAATCAATCTGATCTCTATAGAATTTTTGCTGTTTTTTAGGTTTGATTTCTTCCTCCACTTTGTCCAATCTGGTTGTTGAGTTTCTACATTTCACTCTCAAACTCCGTCTCTGTATACTTTGTTTTCAACAATTCTATAAGTTTCTCGCTCTCTGCTGTCAAGCGTTCGATGTCTTTTTTAGCATACTTAATGAGTAGTTGTAACATTACCGTTGAGCAGTTATGATTGTTCATCGCCCACTCCTCTATGAGATCAGGGTCTGGGTTCACAAAAGTTGGTGTTATAAAGATTCGGAGCCCTCTGGGGACTCTCTCACAGTCCACGTATTTCTGTAGTGTTGTGGCTTCCCACCAATTTGAATGCTCTTGCTTGAGGGCTCGCCATAATTTATTCCATAGTTGTTTCTTGGTTTAGGTGTCATTTTCTGAAGTCAAGTTCTCATTCTGCGGTTCTATTGTCTTCATGGAGATAGACAAAAACAGCTTGTCTGCTGCTTCTTTCCGATGTGAATCTCTGTTTGTTGCCATTGTTGCAGTATGTGATAGGCCTGCAACTTATATGAGTGCGTCTCTGCACTATCACGCTTGTACCCAACTGTAGCTATTTAAAGCCTACATTGGTTCCATCAGCCTTATGCTCCTAAATATCTGAGGAAGGAATCAGGTTGTTGTAACCGTACTCTCAATTCAATATGTAACCGTACACATGAATCATATAGAAGGTAAGATGTGGAAGTTCTCTGTGCTATCTGCGCCCGGAGTCTTAAAGTATTGATGCCAGAGTCTCAATGCCCCAATTGTTATCTTAACATTACAACATATGTTGAGGAGTACGTGGAGGATGGTAGAGTATAGAGTTACTAAAGTCAAACTCGCCGTGTTTGTACTATTTTGTGTCTCAATAACCACCCTACTGCCTCCAAAATATAATGGTTGCTGTGGTGAAAGACCGGGTCCGTAATGTCCCAGTTGCTGGTACCTTCCTTTATTCTCCCGCTTCGATAGAATCCACAGCCATTTGCATAGAACTCTCTAACATAAACTTTATCAAAGACTCGCGCTAATAGCACATACCCCAGTCCTTACTTGTGGCAGCCTTTCTTTTTCAGTCCCTTGCTTGCACCTGAATACCGCCGTACTCAACAATCTGAGCGCTTGGGGCTCGCGGGACTCGTCTGAGCATTCGGGCCATACGAAAACACAGTCCAGCTCCCCTGCTGCTGCCGCGCAGAGCGCACGTACCTGGCAGATACTGCGGTGCGCCGAGGCTCCCACTCTTAGGGGCTGATTACGATGTCGGACGGACTGGAGTCCGTCCACCATTGTGGTGGTAACCGGGACCGTCCGCAATACATGCAGCGGTTCTGCACACCAAATTATGATGCGACCGCCACCGTGGCGGACGAATCTTGCATTTTAACATTGCGGTGGTTGCTGCTGACAGCAGCACCCGCGGCAATGTTGAAAATGCATGTTGTGCATTTCACTGCACTACGTGGCAGGCACCACACAGTGCCTGCCACTTAGTGCACTGAAACCCCCCGGTGCACAAACACCTCCCCCAACACTAGGGGGGCCCGCAACAGGCCCCCAAAACCAATCCCCAACAGTCTTTCAATGGCGTTTTACCCACCACGGAAAGGCTGGCTGCCGCCAGCATCGTAATTTGGCGGACGGAGCCTGCTAGGCTCCGCCACCATTTGAAGCATGCTGACCGCTCCGCCAGGCAATCATAATGATTGCCTGTGGCAGTTCCGTGGTGGACGGTCTTTGCGACTGCTGCGGTCCGAAAGCGATTCCCACCGCCATCATAATTCGGCGGTGGGAAAACTGCTGTCAATTGACGGAAGGATCGCCATCGCCGGGCTGGCGGTGACGATCCTTCTGCCATTGTATTCAGCCCCTTAGTCGGGTCTCCGATTCTCTGCTGCTTCCTTGTCCCTTCTCCTGCTCCCAAGCACTGTGGATTTGTCTGCCGAAAGAGCGCCCTTCCTTTTCCTGAGTAACGTGAACAATCCAGCGAGCACAGGTGGACAAAAGGAAACTTGATCAATATCCCTTCCCGCTGCCGATTCCTTCGCCATTTGTGACGGCTGCCCTGACGGGGTGGCAAACCCCTAAATCCACAACAAAGAGTCTTGAATTTCAATTAAGAAAGAGACAGCCAGGGCTCGATTTAATGAAGCGTCAATACCTTTAATTCAAGGCAAACTTAAGAAAATCATCCAGACGCGTTTCGAAGCACAGCTTCTTGGTCACGGGTCAGTTTACATTCACCATTACAACACATAGGTACATGTGATCCACCATCACCATAAAGGTAGGACTAAACAGGGCAAGCTGTTTCTAACTATGGCGGCCATCTTGTAATGTGGGAACAAATATAATAAAGCATTGTTTTGACATTGGTAATCCACCAATTTTCAATAAAGTACAATGTGTTTAAGGTGCCATATACTGTAAACACATAATGTTAAATAACAAAAATAACATTATTCAGAAAGTCATGCCCCAGTGGCCATTATTACACTTTCATTTGTCAATAATTATCCAAGATGGCTACCAACGCTTTCTGGTTTGAAGAGTTGGCAGTCAATCAGGTCTCTGCACGAGATCAGAAGGGGGTCGCGATCCTCCATGTCCCTAGATATACAACTGGATGTTTCTTTAAATAACACTGCAACTACTGAACGGATTTACACCAAATTACAAAAAGGCCCTACCCTGAACCAACATCTATCAACCTGCCATATTTGGTGTAATTCCGTTGAGCAGTTTGGGCTGTAGCGTGCCTAAAGTTACTATGGAAATTTACATGAGGAAAATGGGAAAATGCATTTTGGAGCTCCACCTTTTTCTCTGCCCCTGCTTGACAGATCACCCCATAGCAGCTGAATTAAGTGTCAAACTAGTTTTGAAAATTTCATGAGGATTTGTCAAACGACGCCAAAGTTATTGGCAAAACAAAAAACGCTCTTCCTATGGAACTAGGTCCTAACTATAACTACCTACTGGTGACCGCCAGTAGGTAATATACATATGTATATATATATGCGCATGTATATATATATTCACTGAAAAAAACATAGGTTTCAGGGACGTTATAGTTAAAAATTAGCATTTAAAAAACCTTTGAAATTCACTGAAAAAACCATAGGTTTCAGGGACGTTATAGTTAGAAATTAGCATTTAAAAAACCTTAGAAATTCACTGAAAAAACCACATTTCACGCATACAAAACCAGAGAAATTCGGCCGTTATAGTTAGTTGAGATAACTATAACACGCACCACCGTAATGCACTGCTGATGACGTCACATATTACATCATTCATGACATGGTTAGTGACATCACTGATGACATCTCAAATGACATCACTGATGACATCACTGATGACATCATCCAGTGACTGTGTGTTTCTGTAAAGTTTAAATATGTTTTATGTATATATATATGCCAAGGTGTATTGAAGAATGAGTGGGTGTATAAGTGTCTGAATGGATGATTTAGTAGGTGCGTGACTGACTGTATAAGTGAGTGATTAAATGTGTCTTACTGAATGCATGGGTTAGTGACTAAACTGTGTGAATGTCTGTATCAGTTTGTCAGTTGGTGTGTAAGCGGCTGCATGGGTTGGTGAGTAGCTACATGATTGTCTATATGGGTTATTGATTGGTTGTCTGAGTATCTGTATGGGTCCCTGAGTGTCTGTGTGGGTGTGTGGGGGGGTGTGTGACTCTGTGCATAGATATGTCAGTGAGTGATTCACTGGGTGTATGGGTTCAAGAGTACATCTGTGAAGGGCTGTATGGGTGGGTGAGCCTGGTATGGGTGTGTTGGTGAGTGAATGGATGTCTCAGTGGTACATGTGTGAGTAACTACATATGTGAAAGGCAGTATATGTGAGTGTTGGAGTATATAAATGACTATATGTGAGAGTGAGTGATTGTGAGAGTGGCTGTATGGATGAGTGTGTGCTTGTATCAGTGATTGTATAAGAGAGTAAGTATGTGTTAGTATCTGTATGAATAAGTGAGGTGGTGTGTGTATAACTGTATAGGTGAGTAAATGGGAGTGTGATTGATTCTTTGCATGACTGACTAGGTGTGTGAGTAACTCTAGGGATGAGTGGTGGTGCGTGAGTGTCTGTATAGGTTTATAAGTGCATATGATAGTGCTATATTGATGAGTGATTGCATGTATGAGTGACTGTATGGGTGAATGAGTGGATGTGTGTGTAGACCTAGGAATCAGTGAGTGGGTATGTAGTAACTGGTATTGGTGTGTCTATGGTTTCGAAAATGGTAGTCTGTATATTAGGGTGTGAAGAGGTGCATCAGATTATCACGTGGATGATGTCATCAGTGATGTCATCAGTGATGTCACTGACCATATCATGAATGATGTAATATGTGACGCCATCAGCAGTGCATTGCGCTGGCGCAAGTTATAGTTAGCTCAGCTAACTATAACGGCCGAATTTCTCTGGTTTTGTACGAGTGAAATGTCCAACTAACTATAACGTCCCTGAAACCCGTGTTTTTTTTCAGTGAATTTCTAAGGTTTTTTAAATGCTAATTTCTAACTATAACGTCCCTGAAAACTATGTTTTTTTTTGTGAATTTCAAAGGTTTTTTAAATAATAATTTCTAACTATAACGTCCCTGAAACCTATGTTTTTTTCAGTGAATTTCTAAGGTTTTTTAAATGCTAATTCCTAACTATAACATCCCTGAAACCTATGTTTTTTTCAGTGAATTTCAAAGGTTTTTTAAATGCTAATTTCGAACTATGCCTACAGAGGTAGGACATGTGCAGAAAGAGGAAGAAAAGCGCAGAAAGAAGCAAGAGAAATGCAGAAAGAGGCAACAGAAGTCCAGAAAGATGAAGAAAGGTGCAGAAAGAAGCAAGAGATATGCAGAAAGAACCAACAGAGGTGCCGAAAGAGGCCTTGTTGCAAAGTCATCCTGTGCCCCCAACTTTTTGCTGACTGGTAACTGGTGGTAACTGACTCTAACTAACCAGACCCGGAGTCAGTGCTATGCTGAAAGACACTTAGAATAGACTGTGCGAACAAGAGGGGTGGGGGGCTAGCAATCATCCTTAGAGACCACCTATTAGTCACGGGGTCGGCAGCAGGAAGCGCCCCAGACTGTGAAGTGTTATCCTTCCGGATCACACTGAGTAAATCTCACACGTTCAAGGGCCTTTTGTTATACAGGCCACCCGGGGCTATAACTACCTTTGTTTATTCCATTAGTCCCTTCATAGAAGCTAGCTGTGATGCAGCTGACTTCTCGGTGCTAGGAGACTTTAATTACCATCTGGAAAAACAGGGATGATCGCGACAATGCCCTACTGGTGGACACCATGGCCAGGTTCTCTCTGAGTCATCGCACCTTAGATGGTATATTTACCTCTAACCCGGATGTGAAGGTCTCAGAAGTACTACCCGTTCCATGGTCAGACCATAAGGCCATTACAAGCATCCCTTTCTAGAACTCAGGTCGACATCACCACAGATGCCAATACAGCTGCGCACAGGTTTTCCACCTGGATTAAAGCTGGAGTGGCCCCGGTTAAGACCTTTTCCAACAGGCGGAAAAATCCTTCAGAACCCTGGTTCTCCGACAAACTGAGAACCCAGAAACAAATTTGTAGAAGGAAAGAGAGGCGGTGGAGACTGAATTATGACCCAATAGATAAAACACAATATGCGCAATCTCTGGCAGTTTATAAGAAATTGATTCTGGAAGAGAAAAGCAAATATTTTACAACCAAAATTTTGCAGGCAAAGAACTCTAGTAAGGAACTGTTTTCAACAGTTAAAAGCCTAGCTAAACTGCCAGAGCCCCCTAGGATGGAAAGTAGTGCTAAGTTTTGTAACATCTTGGCACAGTTTTTTAGGAACAAAGTGGAGGCTGTGTACAAATCATTTAGAGATTATGTTAATACCATAATTGGGAAGCTTCCAGTAGGTACAGCACCCCCCCATCAAATCTGCTGACTTCATTTCTTCCTCCCCACGCTGAGGAGATCATTCAAGTAGTTAAGAGCTCCAAATCTGGGGGCCACTCGATCCATGCCCTCCGAAAATACTGCATCTTGTTCCTGAAATTGTCAGTGAACAACTGGGGGTCGTTTTTAATGGGATCATCCGCTCAGGCATCTTCCCTGATGCCTGAAAAATAGCCTCAATTTTTCCACTTCTGAAGAAACCTGATCTCGATCCAGCCGACCCCAGTAGCTATAGGCCCATCTCGAGAATACCCTTCCCAGCTAAGGTGCTGGAGAAAATACTTAACATGCAATTTACAACATTTATGTCCTCCACGGAAAGTCTGGACCCATCACAATATGGTTTCCGGGAGGGACATGGCACGGAGACAGCGCTGGTCATGGCGGCTGAAGAACTGAGATCCATTCTGGACGCTGGGGGAAAGGCCGCATTGATCTTATTAGATCTATCGGCGGCCTTTAATACAGTGAGCCATGTAACCCTAATCAACAGGCTCTCAGAATTAGGAATCAGAGGCACTGCCCTTAAGCTGTTGACATCCTTTCTTTCTGACAGGACGCAATCTGTAGAGATGAAGAGGTATTTTAAAAACGGCCGTCGGCCCTCCGTGTTTGTGAATGCTTCACTCTTGATCCGTGCGGACGCGGCAGAGGTAGCAGGGCCCGGGCCCACGGCTGACTTCATGGCGATCAAACCATGCGGCAAACATTTCTCTGGTCCCAGCTAGTGCTCGTGCATAAAGTGCGTGAGTACAAGACGTCTGCAAGTGCTTCAAGTGCGTGCAGGTTGTGGGGGGGTGGAGGAGGGAGAGAAGACATCTCTGCAAGGAGATATCGGTGCTGTGGGTTCCTCTGATGGGCAAGCTGTGAAGGGGAGGTGTAACACAGAACACCTGCTGTCCCTCAGCACCACAGCCCTTATCTGCTGTCCTTTAGCACCACAGTCCGTCTCCTGTCCGTCTCCTCTCCACAGCTCTTCTGCTGTCATTCAGTAACACAGTAACACAGTCACTTCTTGGGGTCTGTCTGTGTCTTCTCTCTCAGATATCCTCTCACCACCTACCATTGTGCGGTCTGTCCAGTACAACCACCTTCTCGTCCCATATCCCGTCACCACCCGTGGCCCCATTTCATTTCAGACCCTCCCTGCTGCTTCCTCAATCCTCCAGCCCCCGCTGCTGCTCCCTCACCACCCACTGCACTTTCAGCTGCACACAGTGTTTGCGCCCGCCATGGGAGGATGAAAGGTGGAGTCGGCCACCCTGAAGTAAACAATGCTGCAAACTCTTGCTGCTCTGAAATGCATCTGCTGCGACGATCCACGCGGCACGGGAGCTTCAGCGAATTACAGGCCCCAATTTTGACTCTCCGTACACTGAAGACAAACGTGGGTATGTTGAGGGGCATGGGGGAGTTATGTGTGGGGGTGCGTATCTGAGTACTTGACAGGGACACGGGTGCTCAGGTCCACCAAAGTCCATGTGTGACAGATACCTGATTCAGCTCTAAAAGTGAGGACAAGTGACAGGACCGGATGAACAGCATCTGGAATGCTTACAAAAAGTGCACCAAAGAGAAGGGCGGGGTGGGTCAGCCACATCTGCTGGTGTAAGTAATAGACTCAGCGCTGTACATCCCCTCTGACTGGTGTTGGCGCACGCGCACTCCATAAGGCGGGAAGATCCTTCGCCCCTCCACTTCCAAACTGTGTGTCCTCTTTTGGCTGCTCATTACGGAGTGTGGAGAGGGTGAGGGGCGGGGGCTCCGGTGAGGGCAGCAGCCGAAAAGTGGGCCTGTTTCCCTGGACTTCCTTCCCAAACCCCACTGGCCTGTCAAAACTGCGGACTTCCAACTTTCAAAACTTCAAATCGTGGAAATGTTCTGAATACAGGACACTTACGTCGAACTAAGAGAAGATATTAAGATCTTAATGTACAATATTCGAAATACTCACCTACCACCGTTCGGGTGATAAAAGACGCCCCTTGGCTCCTAAAACCTCACTTCCACGTGCAAACTTTGTGTACTTAAAAACCAAAAACACTTGTAGTCTGCACAATGAAGACGTCTGGGCGCGCGGAGGAGGTGAAATACTCAGGGTGGGAGTCACAGGCCTGAAACACGCCAGAGGTATGTCTCTGCAGCCCCCTCTTCAGCCTCCTTGGACCCTTGGATAGACAAGAGCTGAGCCAGCCGGGGTCTGCGCGAACACTGGCGGGCTTTTCACATCCCTTCTGGGAGTTCACCCGTCCTGCGAAGAATGTGTGTGTTTTTTACTGGGGAAACTAACATCTATAAACAGAGGCGTGTTGTACAGTGCAATGTGGGAGTAGATTTAGGCTCAAGGAAAGTTGAAAAATTCAACACAAACAAAAAGGTGTTACGCCGCAAGCCGATGCATAGTGTGATCCTTGTCAGGTGTACTGGAGCACTCACAATGACGCACAGTGACAGTGTTGGGCTCACTGGCAGCTGAAATAAGAACACCTTTTCCACCTCATGTTCCTTGTCTTTCACTGTACACTACCCCGCCGAGCAGGAAATTACCGCAAACAGGTCATAATAATGGAAGGCGGCCCTGTAATAAAATACTTGTGCACGGCTGGCAGCAGCAGGCGTGTGCAGAGCACACTGAAGACTGCGACTTTTCCACATAACAATCTTCACAACAACGCCTTGTGTGTACGAAACAACTTGTAAAGTTTGTGTGCTCCACCGCAGTGCCTAGGCGCATCCCGTGCAGACATCAGCAGGCACTGTAAGGTGGTGTTAGCTGTAAATAAGCGCCTTCCCTGGTTGTAATAACGGCTCCGCAGCAATAACAACGCAGTGGGCGGTCATCGGCGGCGACAAATGCATCGTTATTACATCAAGTGGCAGCTTCTCTAATTCTATTTACATCAAAGTAGTCCATTGAATTATATAATTAACTAATGATGTATTTTAATTGTTGTATTGTTCATCCCAGTGAGGTAATTACAGTGCTTTATGCGGCCGCCCAGGCGCTAGCGCACTTATAAAATGTTTTCTTGTTGTTTTATCATTATCTAAGCCCCGGTGAGGTGGCTTGCATATATATATATATATATATATATATATATATATATATATATATATATATATATTATCTACTGGCGGTCGCCAGTAGATAGTTATAGTTAAAACCTATTATCCATAGGAAATCCGCGACATTCTATTTGAAATAACGTTGGCGCCGGTTGACGAATCTTCGCGAAAGTTTCCAACTTGTTGGGGCGCTCCGGTCCGCTCCTATCCTGAAAGTCTCGGGGTGATACGTCAAGCGGGGGCCGAGAAAAAGGGGGGTCCCAAAACGCGTTTTCCCCATTCATTTTTCCATAGGAACCTTTAGTCGCAGCTACAGCCCGAACTGCTGAATGGAATTACACCAAATTTGGCAAAGAGGTAGCCCTTGGTTCAGTGTTGTGCCTTTTGCTTAAATGGTGTAAATCCGTTCAGTAGTTCCTGAGAAAATCAAAAGTAAAGTCACATATATATCTGGGCGGAGCCTAACCACACATGTCATCCTGGAATTGCTGGCAGCCATCTTGGGACCAATATAAATGATAGTATCTCATTGAAATGCATTGTAGTGAATAGAAGATTTTGAGGGTCACCAAAAGGAGAACTATAAAGGGTGATAACAGGCTTTAGTTACATTAGAATGTATTTGTTGATGGTACCATACTAATTTTAGGAATTGTGGTGTATTCTAAGGTGATTTTACCATGTGAAAAACCTTCTGCTGGGATATCATGAATCATGTTTGAGAGAACACTATTTTCTCATGCTTGTCCCATGGAGGTTTGGAAGGTGCTCCAGAAGCTAAAATGAGAGCATATTTTCTGTAAATACACATTATCTTTCTCACTCATGTGAGAATGAAGTCTGACATTCTCAGTAAAACATGTACATCCAACAAGGGCAGAGACTGTCAGTTGATTCCTTTGTGTTCTACTGCAGCTTCCCAGAGTGTTCTAAAGAACAACTAGAGTGCTAACAGCCTTACTTATGACAAAAGTATGGCACACCTGAAGCCATCTTGATTGGAATAAACTGGTAACACTTAAACAATTTAATTTAAAAAGGAACAAAATGATGGGGTTCATTTTGTCATAGAAATTATGGTTAGTGCTGTAGAAAGAAAAATTAGGACATGTTTCAAGTGTGATCTCAAATATCTTCCTGTTATATTTCAACAGGAGCAGCCTGCCAGTTGATGCCTTTGTGTTCTACTGCAGCTTCCCAGAGTGTTCTAAAGAACAACTAGAGTGCTAACAGCCATACTTATGACAAAAGTATGGCACACCTGAAGCCATCTTGATTGGAATAAACTGGTAACATTTAAAACATTTAATTTAAAAAGGAACAAAATGAGGGGGTTCATTTTGTCATAGAAATTATGGTTAGTGCTGTAGAAAGAAAAATTAGGACATATTTCAAGTGTGATCTCAAATATCTTCCTGTTATATTTCAACAGGAGCAGCCTGTCAGTTGATGCCTTTGTGTTCTACTGCAGCTTCCCAGAGTGTTCTAAAGAACAACTAGAGTGCTAACAGCCTTACTTATGACAAAAGTATGGCACACCTGAAGCCATCTTGATTGGAATAAACCGGTAACACTTAAAACATTTAATTTAAAAAAGAACAAAATGAGGGGTTCTTTTTGAAATAGAAATTATGGTTAGTGCTGCAGAAAGAAAAATTAGGGCATGTTTTAAGTGAGATCTCATATCCTCTTCTATTTCATTAGAAAATTCTGACATGCAGACTGAAACAATCACTTTCAATACCAGCAGCAGACTACCAGTTAACTCCCTGGTGAGCAGTAGCTTTACTCCAGTGATCTAATAAGCAACTAGAGTGCTAACATTCTGAATTTATGGCAGATGTGAGACACATCTGAATGCCTTCTTGATGGACTCAAAGTAAAAACTGAAAGCATTTCCTACTGAGGAGACTGCAGTAAATGAAGAAATTAGGAAACTTCATAACAAAGAAGTCTTCCAAGATGGCCACCAGTGAAAAAAGAGCCCAAATGTAGCACAAATATTACCCAGATGTAGCCCACATATAGCCCAATGACAAAAGTGTGCAAAACACTTTTTATTTTTAGTTTTTTTGCAGTTTTATGTAGTGCAGACTGGTCAGGTATTGGAGCATTGCATCTTAAAACATGACCCCCTACACTACAAAAACACCACTGCACTACCTTAAACCCTAAAACACTACCCCCAGCACGACCCCCTACACTACACAAGCACCACTGCACTATCCTAAACCCTAAAACACTACCCCCAGCACGACCCCCTATACTACCCAAACACCACTGCACTAACCTAAATCCTAAAACACTACCACCAGCACTACCCCCTACACTACCCAAACACCACTCCACTACCCTAAAACATGACCCCTACACTACACAAACACCACTGCACTACCCTAAACCCTAAAACACTACCCCCAGCACGACCCCCTACACTACACAAGCACCACTGCACTACCCTAAACCCTAAAACACTACCCCCAGCACGACCCCCTACACTGCCCTAACACCACTGCACTGCCCTAAACCCTGAAACACCAGCCCCTGCATGACCCCCTACACTGCCTGAACACCACTGCACTGCCCTATACCCTGAAACACCACCCCTAGCACGACCCCCTACACTGCCCGAACACCACTGCACTGCCCTAAACACTGAAACACCACCCCCAGCATGACCCCCTACACTGCCCGAACACCACTGCACTGCCCTAAACCCTGAAACACTACCCCCAGCAAGACCCCCTACACTGCCCGAACACCACTGCACTGCCCTAAACCCTGAAACATCACCCCCAGCAAGACCCCCTACACTGCCCGAACACCACTGACCTAAACCCTGAAACACCACCCACAGCACGACCCCCTACACTGCCCGAACACCACTGCACTGCCCTAAACCCTGAAACACTACCCCCAGCATGACCCCCTACACTGCCCGAACACCACTGCACTGCCCTAAACCTTGAAACACCAGCCCCTGCACGACCCCCTACACTGCCCGAACACCACTGCACTACCCTAAACCCTGAAACATCACCCCCAGCACGACCCCCTACACTGCCCGAGCACCACTGCACTGCCCTAAACACTGAAACACCAGCCCCAGCAGGACCCCTACACTGCCCGAACAATACTGCACTGCCCTAAACCCTGAAACACCAGCCCCAGCACGACCGCCTACACTGCCCGAACACCACTGCACTGCCCTAAACCCTGAAACACCAGCCCCAGCACGACCCCCTACACTGCCCGAACACCACTGCACTGCCCTAAACCGTGAAACACCAGCCTCAGCATGACCCCCTACACTGCCAGAACACCACTGCACTGCCCTGAACCCTGAAACACCAGCCCCAGCACAACACCCTACACTGCCCGAACACCACTGCACTGCCCTAAATCCTGAAACACCACCCCGTGCATGACCCCCTACACTGCCCGAACACCACTGCACTGCCCTAAACCCTGAAACACCACCCCCAGCGCGACCCCCTACACTGCCCGAACACCACTGCACTGCCCTAAACCCTGAAACACCACCCCCTGCACAACCCCCTACACTGCTCGAACACTACTGCACTGCCCTAAACCCAGAAACACCATCCCCAGCACGACCCCCTATACTGCACAAACACCACTGCACTGCCCTAAACCCTGAAACACTACCCCCAGCAAGACCCCCTACACTGCCCGAACACCACTGCACTGCCCTAAACCCTGAAACATCACCCCCAGCAAGACCCCCTACACTGCCTGAACACCACTGCCCTAAACCCTGAAACACCACCCCCAGCAAGACCCCCTACACTGCCCGAACACCACTGCACTGCCCTAAACCCTGAAACACCACCCCCAGCAAGACCCCCTACACTGCCCGAACACCACTGCACTGCTCTAAACCCTGAAACACCACCCCCAGCACGACCCCCTACACTGCCCGAACACCACTGCTCTGCCCAAAACCCTGAAACACCAGCCCCAGCACGACCCCCTACACTGCCCGAACACCACTGCACTGCCCTAAACCCTGAAACACCAGCCCCAGCACGACCCCCTACACTGCCCGAACACCACTGCACTGCCCTAAACCCTGAAACACCACCCCCAGCACGACCCCCTACACTGCCCGAACACCACTGCACTGCCCTAAACCCTGAAACACCAGCCCCAGCACAACCCCGTACACTGCCCGCACACCACTGCACTGCAATAAACCCTGAAACACCAGCCCCAGCACAACCCCGTACACTGCCCGAACACCACTGCACTGCCCTAAACCCTGAAACACCAGCCCCAGCACGACCGCCTACACTGCCCGAAAACTACTGCACTGCCCTAAACCCTGAAACACCACCCCCAGCAAGACTACCTACACTGCCCAAACACTACTGCACTGCCCTAAACCCTGAAACACCACCCCTCAGCACGACACCCTACACTGCCCGAACACCACTGCACTGCCCTAAACCCTGAAACACCACCCCAGCACGACCCCCTACACTGCACGAACACCACTGCACTAAACCCTGAAACACCACCCCCTGCACGACCCCCAACACTGCCGGAACACCACTGCACTGCCCTAAACCCTGAAACACCACCCCCAGCACGACCCCCTACACTGCCCTATAACACTGCACTGCCATAAACCCTGAAACATCACCCCCAGCACAACCCCGTACACTGCCTGAGCACCATTGCTCTGCCCTAAACCCTGAAACACTAGCCCCAGCACGACCCCCTACACTGCCCGAACACCACTGCACTGCCCTAAACCCTGAAACACCACCCCCAGCACGACCCCCTACACTGCCCGAACACCACTGCACTGCCCTAAACCCTGAAACACCAGCCCCAGCAAGACCCCCTACACTGCCCGAACACCACTGCATTGCCCTAGACTCTGAAACACCAGCCCCAGCAAGACCCCCTACACTGCCCGAACACCACTGCACTGCCCTAAACCCTGAAACACCAGCCCCAGCACGACCCCCTACACTGCCCGAACACCACTGCACTGCCCTAAACCCTGAAACACCAGCCCCAGCACGACCCCCTACACTGCCCGAACACCACTGCACTGCCCTAAACCCTGAAACACCAGCCCCAGCACCACCCCCTACAATGCCCAAACACCACTGTACTGCCCTAAACCCTGAAACACCAGCCCCTGCACCGCCCCCTACACTGCCCGAACACCACTGCACTGCCCTAAACCCTGAAACACCACCCCCTGCACGACCCCCTACACTGCCCGAACACCACTGCACTGCCCTAAACCCTGAAACACCACCCCCTGCACCACCCCCTACACTACCCGAACACCACTGCACTGCCCTAAACCCTAAAACACCACCCCCTGCACCGCCCCCTACACTGCCCGAATACCACTGCACTGCCCTAAACCCTGAAACACCACCCCCAGCATGACCCCCTTTACTGCTTGAACACCACTGCACTGCCCTAAACCCTCAAACACCACCCCCAGCATGACCCCCTACACTGCCCGAACACCACTGCCCTAAACCCTGAAACACCACCCCTGCATGACCCCCTACACTGCCCGAACACCACTGCACTGCCCTAAACCCTGAAACACCACCCCCTGCACGACCCCCTACACTGCCCGAACACCACAGCACTGCCCTAAACCCTGAAACACCACCCCCAAGACGACCCCCTACACTGCCCGAACACCACTGCACTGCCCTAAACCCTAAAACACCACCCCCAGCACGACCCCCTACACTACCCGAACACAACTGCACTGCCCTAAACCCTAAAACACTCCCCCAGCACGACACCCTACACTGCCCGAACACCACTGCACTGCCCTAAACCCTGAAACACCACCCCCAGCACAACCCCCTACACTGTCCGAACACCACTGCACTGCCCTAAACCCTAAAACACCACCCCCAGCACGACCCCCTACACTGCCCGAACACCACTGCGCTGCCCTAAACCCTAGAACACTACCCCCAGCATGACCCCCTACACTACCCGAACACCACTGCACTACCCTAAACCCTAAAATACTCCCCCAGCACGACCCCCTACACTACCCGAACACCACTGCACTGCCCTAAACCCTAAAACACTCCCCCAGCACAACCCCCTACACTACCCGAACACCACTGCACTGCCCTAAACCCTAAAACACTCACCCCAGCACGACCCCCTACACTACCTGAACACCACTGCACTGCCCTAAACCCTAAAACACTCCCCCAGCATGACCCCCTACACTACCTAAACACCACTGCACTGCCCTAAACCCTAAAACACTACCCCCGCATGACCCCCTACACTACCCAAATACCAATGCACTACCCTAATCCCTAAAACACTACCCCTGCACAACCCCCTACACTACCCAAATACCACTGCACTACCCTAAACTCTAAAACAATACCCCCGCACGACTCCCTACACTACCCAAAGACCACTGCACTACCCTAAACCCTAAAACACGACCTCCTACACTACACAAACACCACTGCACTACCCTAAACCCTAAAAAACTACCCCAGCACGAACCCCTACAATCCCAAACACCACTGCACTACCCTAAACCATAAAACACTACCCCCAGCAGTACCCCTACGCTACCCAAACACCACTGCACTACCCTAAACCCTAAAACACTACCCCCAGCAGTACCCCCTACACTACCCAAACACCATTGCACTACCCTAAACCCTAAAACACTACCCCCAGCAGTATCCCCTACACTACCCAAACACCACTGCACTACGCTAAACCCTAAAACCCTAAAACACTAACCCCCAGCACGACCCCCTACACTACCCAAACACCACTGTACTACCCTAAACCCTAAAACACTCCCCCAGCACGACTCCCTACACTACCCAAACACCACTGCACTACCCTAAACCCTAAATCTACCCCCAGCATGACCCCCTACACTACACAAACACCACTGCACTACCCTAAACCCTAAAACACTACCCCCAGCACGACCCTCTTCACTACCTAAACACAACTGCACAATTTGTTACAGGCGTTGCAACGCAGGCCTGTGGTGCTTACTGGAAGTACCTGGTGGGCTAGTTGGGCCCCAGGGACTCTCAGGATTCAAGGTGACCTAATCCCCAACTTAAAACGCGCCACGGGGCGCGTTTGCACAGTGGTGAAGGGAGGGGCGGGGCCTCAGGTGACATGTGCGCAAACACGCCCTGTGGTGCGTTTTAAGTTGGGGAGTTAATTCCCTTTGAATCCTGGGGGCCAACTAGCCCACCAGGTACCTTCAGTAAGCACAACAGAGTTGCGTTGCAGAGAGGTGAAAAAGGTGCGTGGCCTCGGAACGCCTCTCTGCAACTCAGCTCTGTGGTCCTAACTGTAGGTACCTGGGGGCTAGTTGGGCCCCAGGGACCCTCAGGATTCAAGGGGACTTAATCCCGCAACTTAAAACGCGCCACGGGGCGCGTTTGCACACATGTCACCTCAGGCCCACCCTCCCTTCACCACTGTGCAATCGCGCACTGGCTCTGGTTAGTCAGAGTCAGTTACCACCAGTACCCGTCTGAAAAAGTTGTGGGCACAGGATGATTTTGCAACAAGGCCTCTTTCTGCTCCTCTGTTGCTTCTTTCTGCACATCTTTTGCTTCTTTCTGTGCGTTTTTTCTTCTTTCTTCACATGTCCTACCTCTGTTGGCATAGTTAGAAACTAGCATTTAAAAAACGTTTGAAATTCACTTAAAAAATCATAGGTTTCAGGCACGTTATAGTTAGAAATTAGCATTTAAAAAACCTTTGAAATTCACTGAAAAAACCATAGGTTTCAGGCACGTTATAGTTAGAAATTAGCATTTAAAAACCTTTGAAATTCACTGAAAAAACCATAGGTTTCAGGCACGTTATAGTTAGAAATTAGCATTTAAAAAACCTTTGAAATTCACTGAAAAAACCATAGGTTTCAGACACATTATAGTTAGAAATTAGCATTTAAAAAACCTTTGAAATTCACTGAAAAAACCATAGGTTTTAGGGACAGTTATAGTTAGTTGGACATTGCACTCGTACAAAACCCGTGAAATTCCCCTGTTATAGTTAGTTCAGCTAACTATAACTCGCGCCCCGCAATGCACTGCTGATGACGTCACATATTACATCACTCATGACATGGTCAGTGACATCACTGATGACATCACTGATGACATCTCAAATGACATCACTGATGACATCATCCATGTGATAATTTCATGCATCTTCTCACACCCTAATATAACTTTTGATACACCCACTCTAAATTACAGACTGCCAGTCTCAAAACCATAGACACTCCAACACCAAAAACTACATACCCACTGACTGATTCTTAGGTCTACACACACATCCACTCACTCACCTGTACAGTCACTCATACTTACAGTCACTCAGTACAGGACTATCATATGCACTCATACACCTATATAAACACTCACACACCGCCACTCATCCATAGAGGTACTCACACACCTAGTCAGTCATGCAAAAAATTAATCACACACCCATTTACTGACCTATACAGTTATACACACACCAGCTCACTTACTCATACAAATACTAGCACATTCTTACGCTCTTATACAATAACTGATACAAGCACTCGCATCCATACAGCCACTCTCACAATAACACACTCTCACTTATAGCCATTTAAATACTCTAACACACATATATACTGCCTTTTACATATGTAGTTACTCGCACATGTACCACTGAGATATACATTCACTCACTAACACACCCATACACACACTCACCCACCCAAGCAGTCCATCACAGATGCACTCTTGAAATCATGCACCCAGTGAATCACCCACTCACACATCTATGTATAGAGTCACACACACCCCACCCACACAAACACTCAGGCAGCCATACAGATACTCAGAGAACCAATCAATAACCCATATAGACACTCATGTAGCTATTCGCAAATCCATGCATCCACTTACACACCAACAAACAGACGGATACAGACATTCACACAGTTTAGTCACTAACCCATGCATTCAGTAAGATACGTTTAATCACTCACTTGTAGAGTCAGTCACTCACGTACTAAATCATCCATTCAGACACTTATACACCCACTCATTCTTCAATACGCCTTTCCCTATATATATTAAACATATTTAAACTTCACAGAAACACAGTCACTGGATGATGTCATCAGTGATGTCATTTGAGATGTCATCAGTGATGTCATCAGTGATGTCACTGACCATGTCATGAGTGATGTAATATGTGACGTCATCAGCAGTGCATTGCGGGGCGCGAGTTATAGTTAGCTGAACTAACTATAACAGGGAATTTCACGGGTTTTGTACGAGTGCAATGTCCAACTAACTATAACTGTCCCTAAAACCTATGGTTTTTTCAGTGAATATATATATATATATATATATATATATATGCATACATACATACATAAACACTCACACTCACACACACACATATGTGCACATATGTGCACATTTGTATTACCTACTGGACCTAGTTTCCATAGGGAAAGCGTTTTTTTTTCCTAATAACTCTGGCGCCGTCTGATAAATCTTCACAACATTTTCAAAACTAGTTTGCCAGTCACTTCAGCTGCTATATGGAAAGTTTCGGGGTATCCGTCAAGAGAGAGCCAAGAAAGAGGGGAGTTCTAAAATGCATTTTCTGCATGCAATGTCCCTTTAGGATTTTAGACATGACTACAGCCTGAACCGCTGAACGGAATTACTCCAAATTTAGCAGAAAGCTAGCTCTTCTAGAAAGAGTGCTTTTTGTAATTTTGTGTAAATCTGTTCAGTAGTTTTGGAGTTATTGAAGTAAAAAGATTTATGCATGTCCAGAGAGGGGATCCTCCGTGGATCCGTGCAGATTTGCAGATCCATACACCAACAGCAATGCCGTGATTGGATGGCCACAGCCTGAGAGGGAAAGTTGTGGCTGTCATTTTGTACCATTTTGTGCATCAGGACACAGTTCCCAGGGGGAAAATAAAATATAAAAGTGACAGAAGGGGTCAGGGTAGAGGTTACTTGGTCTCAAGTGACTTATGGAGGGGTCGATGAGGGACCCCTCATGAGCAAGAAATTGTCCAAAAATGTGTTTTTAGTGCACAAGTATTCGCGGATCAACCTGGATCTGCCCGGATTCTCACAGATTCAGGCGGATTTATGTGGATCTGTGGATCCAGACCCCATTTAAAAAAACACATAGACGCACTCACAGACCCACACACCTAATTACACACTCACACAACCACTTGTACACCCACACACCCATACAGCCAATCACACACCCACTCACAGTTCCACAAAATCACTCAAACGCCCACTCACAGGCCCACTCAGCCACTTACTCACTCACCCGCTCACACACCCACTTACACACCCACACAACAACTCCTACACCCACACAGCCACTCACACACACAAAAGCCAAACACACACCCACTCAGGCACTTACACCGTCAATCACACACCCACACAAGGCAGTGATACACTTATAGAAATTGCAATAGCATATGTTTCTATTAAATATGTTGTTGTTTTATTATTGAATGTGTTAAATATAACCAGCAGATGCCTTATTTGTCCAAGGATTGGCAACAGATCAGCGGATTAATAAAATGAATTTTAAAAAGAATGACTTGGTGCATTGCATTTATAGAAAGACTACATAAGTTACCTTACCTTCATTTTTAAATTTTTAGTTTTAAAAAATATAATAAGAATGAATGTATTTATAACCTTGTGAAAATGTATATTAGTAAATTCAGCTTATGTGTCAAATCATAGTACAATTTATATATTTTTTTAAATTCATGAAATTCACTAAAAAGCAAAGGTTACAGGGATTCTATAGTTAGGAAATAGCATTAAAAATGTAGAAATTCACTTAAAAACCAAAGGTTTCAGGGACGGTATAGTTAGGAAATCGAATTAAAAAAACCTTAGAAATTCACAGAAAAAAACTAAAGGTTACAGGGATGTTCTCGTTAAATTCAGATTTCACACACACAAAACCACAGAAATTCAGCAGTTATAGTTACATTTATCTCAAGTAACTATAACTTGCACCCTCACCATTCACTGCTAGTTACCCCATATATTACATCACTCTTGACATCTTCTATGACATCACTGATAATATCACTGCAACACTTGCAGTAAAAATATTGATGAGAAAACTGCACATGGCTGAGGTGCAAATTACAGTTACCTTAGGAGTTATAGTTACTTGAGATAACTACAACTAGAACTGCTGAATTTCTATGGCTTTGTGTGTGTAAGATCTGGACCTAACTATAACGTCCCTGTATCATTTATTTTTTTCTGTTAATTTCTAGTTTTTTAATTCTATTGCCTAACTGTAATGTTCCTATAACCTTTGATTTTTTCACTGGATATAGATATATATTTATATATCAAAAACAATCGTTTGAAACATCCAAAAAACGATGCCACGGCCACAAAAGTCCTTTCAAGCGTGATTTATTGCTCAAGCCACATCACTCTACGTGTTTTGGAGTTACACCTCCTTGCTCACGAGTACGAGTGAAATGTAAATCATGGTGTTTTAAACTAATCATGTGACACACCTTAGAGTCATAGACAGTGAAAACAGAATCAATGGTAGTTAAACATTCACGATCAAAAGAGCAATACATTAACTTAAATGCATAATAATAGAGATACATGATAAATACTTCAAATTTCTGGCAATAAACATTAGTCAAGAAAAATCAACTTAAAATGAAAAAATATAAAATCACAAGTGTGTGCGGTCAATTATTAAAGAGACATTGACTAAATATACATGACAGCGCTACAAAGTCCTTATTTGCCTTATGGCTGTAATACCAGCCTTTACGTGTCACTAACATACATCATCATAATGTTGACACGCCTGTGCGTAATAAGAAATTATAGATCTGTTGCTCATATCAACAAGACCCCTGCAACCAATATAGCCCCTGTGAGCATAGGGATTTCCAAACTAATATCTTACTGTTTCAATTTTCTCCTAAATGCAAGTTCCATTATATTCCAACACCAAATTATGGCAAAATACAAATTCAATATGCGCTTGTATTTCTTTCCAGTCCATGCCCAGTCAATAAGGCCATTTAGGCTATTTTCAATCAAACACAAGTGGGTAACTGTAATTACTTATTAGTCTCTTAATTTCAACATTCGTATCTCCAATTCGCATTCCCAGATATTCTCATTCGTTATGCCTTCCTTTGTCGTTTATAACACACCCAGAACCTGTGAAAAATAATAAATATAACAATCAGTGAGTGACCATACCACATATACAACTTCTTTTACATTCACTAAAATTACTATTTACAAGAGAAGTGAGGAATAAAATCAATCATAAAAACACTTATTTTTAACAGCAGCACCATTCCTGATATTATAGACAAAAAATGTGAACAAGCCGACAGACCTTCATCCTAAACGCACTGAGAGCGCTTCATCACCATTATGCCCTTCAGGATACATCGTATGATATTTGATAATCATTTTTGATTCTAGTCTTCTCAACTCTAGGACTCTGTCACCACCCTTTCCCTGATGGGGACATTGTCCAAAACACAGAATGACAATTGTGAATTGTTTTGATTATGGTGGGCCGCAAAGTGTCTTGCCACCGGATATTGTTTGTCGTTATTCTTTATTGCCCTCAGATGCTAGAAAATATGCGTTTCTTAGCCTTATGTATAGTACTACCAATGTAGTATTTGATACACAGGCATCTGAGGGCATAAACAACAAACTCGGTATTGCATGAGTAATGCTTCAGAATTTTAAAAGGTTTACAATCAGGGGACAAACTTACCTCTTTACAGTTAGTGCTATACTTACAGGCTTTACACCTGCCACATGTAAAGAACCCTTGTATAGCACTTTGTTTCAAATCAGGTGTGATAAGTGTTTTACAAATGGTGTCTTTCAAAGACTTGGCCTTACGATAAGTAATTTGTGGATAATCTTCCACACATCTAACCAAATCAGCGTCAGTCTTTAAGACATCCCAATATTTACTTAAGGCTACCCGGACTTTCCTAGCTTTATTGTTAAAACTAGTAATGAATCTCACATTAGTAACTGATTCGACAGCGTCTAAACCATCTTTTTGTCCTTCAATAGGTCATTTCTTTCTCTTTTAGCCACTTCTAAGCAGGCATTTTTAATACATTTAGAAGTATAACCCCTAGCTTTAAAACGTTCACACATGATTTGACTCTCTCTGTCAAAGTCCTCTCTTGTGCTACAATTACGTTTTGCTCTAAGGAGCTCACCTAGGGGAATACTCTTGATGAGACTATCGGGGTGGCCGCTATGGGTGTGAAGCAAGCTGTTTCCTGCTGTCTCCTTTCTAAAGAGAGCTGTTGCCAGCTTGTTATCAACCACCTTAACTGTAAGGTCCAAAAAAATGATATATCAGCCCGTCAAATATGAAAAGGTTTTGTGTCATTTATACCTGTTTGACAGAGAGAGTCAAATCATGTGTGAACGTTTTAAAGCTAAGGGTTATACTTCTAAATGTATTAAAAATGCCTGCTTAGAAGTGGCTAAAAGAGAAATAAATGACCTATTGAAGGACAAAAAGATGATTTAGACGCTGTCGAATCAGTTACTAATGTGAGATTCATTACTAGTTTTAACAATCAAGCTAGGAAAGTCCGGGTAGCCTTAAGTAAATATTGGGATGTCTTAAAGACTGACGCTGATTTGGTTAGATGTGTGGAAGATTATCCACAAATTACTTATCGTAAGGCCAAGTCTTTGAAAGACACCATTTGTAAAACACTTATCACACCTGATTTGAAACAAAGTGCTATACAAGGGTTCTTTACATGTGGCAGGTGTAAAGCCTGTAAGTATAGCACTAACTGTAAAGAGGTAAGGTTGTCCCCTGATTGTAAACCTTTTAAAATTCTGAAGCATTACTCATGCAATACCGAGTTTGTTGTTTATGCCCTCAGATGCCCGTGTAACAAATACTACATTGGTAGTACTATACATAAGGCTAAGAAACGCATATTGGAGCATCTGAGGGCAATAAAGATTAACGACAAACAATATCCGGTGGCAAGACACTTTGCGGCCCACCATAATCAAAACAATTCACAATTGTCATTCTGTGTTTTGGACAATGTCCCCATCAGGGAAAGGGGTGGTGACAGAGTCCTAGAGTTGAGAAGACTAGAATCAAAAATGATTATCAAATATCATACGATGTATCCTGAAGGGCATAATGGTGATGAAGCGCTCTCAGTGCGTTTAGGATGAAGGTCTGTCGGCTTGTTCACATTTTTTGTCTATAATATCAGGAATGGTGCTGCTGTTAAAAATAAGTGTTTTTATGATTGATTTTATTCCTCACTTCTCTTGTAAATAGTAATTTTAGTGAATGTAAAAGAAGTTGTATATGTGGTATGGTCACTCACTGATTGTTATATTTATTATTTTTCACAGGTTCTGGGTGTGTTATAAACGACAAAGGGAAGGCATAACGAATGAGAATATCTGGGAATGCGAATTGGAGATAAGAATGTTGAAATTAAGAGACTAATAAGTAATTACAGTACCCACTTGGGTTTGATTGAAAATAGCCTAAATGGCCTTATTGACTGGGCATGGACTGGAAAGAAATACAAGCGCATATTGAATTTGTGTTTTGCCATAATTGGTGTTGGAATATAATGGAACTTGCATTTAGGAGAAAATTGAAACAGTAAGATATTAGTTTGGAATTCCCTATGCCCACAGGGGCTATATTGGTTGCAGGGGTCTTGTTGATATGAGCAACAGATCTATAATTTCTTATTACGCACAGGCATGTCAACATTATGATGATGTATGTTAGTGACACGTAAAGGCTGGTATTACAGCCATAAGGCAAATAAGGACTTTGTAGCGCTGTCATGTATATTTAGTCAATGTCTCTTTAATAATTGACCGCACACACTTGTGATTTTATATTTTTTCATTTTAAGTTGATTTTTCTTGACTAACGTTTATTGCCAGAAATTTGAAGTATTTATCATGTATCTCTATTATTATGCATTTAAATTAATGTATTGCTCTTTTGATCGTGAATGTTTAACTACCATTGATTCTGTTTTCACTGTCTATGACTTTAAGGTGTGTCACATGATTAGTTTAAAACACCATGATTTACATTTCACTCGTACTCGTGAGCAAGGAGGTGTAACTCCAAAACGCGTAGAGTGACGTGGCTTGAGCAATAAATCACGCTTGAAAGGACTTTTGTGGCATCGTTTTTTGGATGTTTCGAAATGATTGTGTTTGATGTTTGGGGTTCGCGACCCCGTCATGGCCCGCCATTGAAAGTGGCTCGGGTTTCTGCGCGAATTAACTGCTGTGGATATATTTATATATATCTATATTCACTGAAAAAAACAAAAGTTACAAGGACGTTATAGTTAGGCTCAGGTTTCACTCACAAAACCAATGAAATTCAGCAGTTATAGTCCCCTGAGCTAATTATAACTTGTGCCCTCGTAATGCACTGCTTATGACCTCACACATTACATCAGTCATTACATGGTCAGTGACATCAATGATGACATCACTGACGGCATCACTGATTACATCACCCAGTGATTGTGAGTGTTTTCTAAAAGTTTTTGTGTGTTAATTGTATATACTAAGGTACCACAAAAGTTAAATTAGTATACTTTGTGTACTACTATTGAGCGATTCCTTTTTAACATAGCTTATGTGAGTCGCTGTGTGACTGTGTGTATCTGTGTGAGTGGGTGTCTGAGTGACTGTACAGGTGTGTGAGTGGGTGAGTGAGTGGCTGTATGGGTGTATAAGTGGGTGGCTGATTAGCTGTGTGGGTGATTTAGTGGCTACATGAGTGGCTGTATTGGTGAGTGAGTGGGTGTGTCGGTGTCTGTATGAGTGGGTGAGAGAGTGGCTTTGTGAACGGCTGTGTAGGTGAGTGAGTGGGTGTGTCAGTGGCTGCATGGGTAAGTGAGTGGGTGTCTGAATGGCTGTTTGAGTGAGTGACTGTGTGTAAGTGACTGTATGGGTGAGTGAGTGGCTGTTTGAGTGAGTGTTTAGTTAAGTGAGTTGGTGTGTGAGTGGCTTTATGGAAGAGTGAGTGGCTGTGGGATTGGCTGTCTAGGTGAGTGAGTGGTTGTATGGATGTGTGAATGGGTATGTGTTTGTGTGGGTGTGTGAATAAGTGTGTGAGTGGTTGTGTGGGTGAGTGAGTGGCTCTGTTGAGAGGCTGTATGGGTGAGTGAGTTGTAGGTGAGTGGCTGTATATGTGAATAACTGGGTGTGTCAGTAGCTGTATGGGTGAGTGTGTGGCTATGTGAGTGGCTATATGGGTGAGCGACTGGTTGTATGATCAGGCTCTATAAGTGAGTGATTGGGTGTGTGAATCGCTATATGGATAAGTGAGTGGTTGTGTAAGTACTTGTATGGGCCTGTGAATGGGCATGTGAATGTGTGTGTTGGTGTATGAGACGTATGGGTGTGTGAGTGGTTCTGTGGATGATGTCTTCAGTGATGTCATTTGAGATGTCATCAGCGATGCCATCAGTGATGTCACTGACCATGTCATGAGCGATGTAATATGTGAGGTCATAGGCAGTGCATTGTGGGTGCATAAATTATAGGTAGCTCAGGTAACTTTAACTGCTGAATTTAGCTGGTTTTGTACGAGTAAAATCTGAGTCTAACTATACCTCCCTGAAAACTTTCCTTTTTTTCAGTGAATTCGTAATTTTAATTTTTTTTATTTCCTAACTATAACATCCCTGTAACTTTTGTTTTTTACAGTGTAAGTCAGTTAGTCAGTTCAACTTTATTTCGGTTATTTAAACCATAAAACATGTACAAGCATTATAGATAAAAAATTATTAACATTTTCAACATAGGATTTTGTTTTGTTGAAATAGTTGAAATCATAAAACCATTTTTACAAGTTATAAAAATTGATTAAAACATATAAAAACAATATGTTCCCAACCTCAATCCATTTGTACTAAACACATCATTGACCATAGAACAGGGGATTCATTTAAAAAAAAGATTAAATATTGCAGCTGACCCAATCCCAATAAAAATACTGAAGCTGCAATAACCAAATACATCATCCTGGGAGCATCAAGGGACATACAAAAGAGTACTGACCTATAACAAAAACAAATATATATCCAATTACAACATTGCCCCCTGTTTTTTCCAATGTAGTCACACTATATAACAGTATGGACTAACACAAAATACCACTCTCTGACTAGTGTCCCATCTCAAAATATGGTATGCCACCCTGTATGCCCTCACACCCCAAAGAGTACACAGTAGTTTGATCCATCTCTGCCTGGATCTAGCAATGGCAGGACAAAAGAAAAGTATGTGTTCAACATCCTCAATGGCATGGTTACATGTATCACATTTTGGGGAAATGGTTTGGCAGCGCTTCCATTTATGTGTAAATTATTTACATGAAGTATTCCTAGTCTGAACTTGATGTACAATGTATGTGCCATCAGTGGTTGAATCTGGTCCATGTATGCTTCCTTGACAGGAACAACTTTACAAGCCAAGAAAGCTTCTACAAGCCCCCCCAGAACTCGCTTTTGGTAGTTGTTATTAATTTTCCTATCCCAGAATGCCACTTTGACTCTACCCTTTGTGTCTACCCCCATTGCAGATGGATAAATCCAGGTATCTGTCAAGCCCAGGTCACATAGATGAAATTTGAAGTGTTTAAGCCAGGGGAGAAGATTGGCATTTTTATGGCACATGATGTCCTCCAAGGCTAAACTATAATGCAAGAGCTCGGGAGTCGACCACAGCCTCAACCAATAGAGAAGTGGTTTTAGCACTGCCAGATCACCCACCCTTATTAATTCCATGTCAAAAAACTGTGGGAGGATGGGTGCACCCAGCGGGAGGCTAAATAGAGATCTAAAAAGTTGTCTTCCTTGGATATCAGGCCTCTGATGTTGGAAAGCTCCCAAACTTTGGCACCAATTAAAAAGCTGTTGTCTGTGCTTTTGCCCTATATACCTCGAGATGCTGGGGGTGCAGACCTAGGGGTGGTTAACCTCTACTTCTTAATGATAGTGGAGGCAGAGTGTAAAAGAACCACCTCGCTCTTATCCAACTGAGCTTTCCATGCCATGCTCTTATCAATACTGATCCTCAGGTAGTCAAATTTACCTACTAAATGGAGGGGTCCCCCATTCAGCTGAAAATTCAGTCTGTGTGATTTGTGCGGGTTAAACAACATAATCTTTGTTTTAGAGGTGTTCACCTCCAGCCCACGGATGGAACAAAACTCCTGAACCTTATTCAGTAGATTTTGGAGCCCAGATGGAGTATGGGAAAGTAGAAGTGTGTCATCTGCAAATAAAAGCACTGGGGTGGAGCGACCAGCTAGTTTAGGAGAGTCATTCATGCACTCACCTAAGAAGGAGATCACACCATTGATGTAAAGTGAAAAAAGCGTGGATGCGAGTACAAACCCCTGGCTTACTCCATGCGGCACTGGATTCAAATCAGTCAGATCACCACCCAGACCCCATTTAACCTGCGCTGTGGTATTGCTATGGAGCCTTATAAGGATGTCCAGGAAAGATGAGCCAATACCCCTGGTTGCCAAGGTTAACCAAAGGTGCTGCCTTGGAACCAGGTGAAAGGCTGCCCTGAGGTCCACAAAGGCCAAGTAGAGATGATCTTTAGAGAGCCTGAGGTGCCTACATATTATGAGGTCAAACCGAAAGAGTTGGTCCACTGTACTGACCCTAGAGCAGAAACCCACCTGGAAAGGTATCAAGATGTCTGCCTCTTCTATCCAGACCTGTATTCTGGCCAGGATCTGACGGCAAAAAGTCTTCTGCAAGCTATCTAAAAGACTGATGGGCCAATAGTTGTTTGGGGAACCTTTATCTCCCTTTTTGAATATTGGAATGATCTCAGCATTTTACCAGTATTCTGGGACCTATCCACCTGCCAGTATATAATTCGATAGTTCATTGATGTAGGGGCCCCACACATGGTGTTCCAAGCGAAACAGGTCCCCTGGAATTCTATCAGGACCCAGTGCCTTCCCAGAGGGTGTATCTGCAATTGCCCTAAAGCGTTTCAACGAGGCAAAACTGCAATGGGGAGGTCTCATATGCAAGTTCCTGTTCCCGAGGCCGATGTTAATGGGTGTCCAAGCCTGTATTTGGAATAGCATAAATGTTTGAAAGATGATCAACCCATTGTTGTGGTTCTATAGATAATTCTAATGGGCTATCAGTACGCGGGCAGCCATGGGAAAATATTTGCCAGAACTTTGGCGAGTCGTTGTTTCTGGATGCCTCAACTAAGGCTTGCAAATTTGCATCCACCCAATTTTGATTGGAACTACAGGTCAGTCGTTTATAGTTTGATTGGGCTACCCGTATTCCCTCATGATCTCCCCTTTTGACAGCCTCGATTAACATGGACTTTGCCTGACACCACTCATTATTATACCAAGACGGAGGCTGCCCAGGTGAAAAAATATTTTTACCCTCTTGGACCTTAGTAAAGTGAGACTTCAGGGCACTAAACAGGGTAGGATGGTAATCTAATAGCAGCCCTGTGCCTGGATGGTCAATGAGAGGAATAAGTATTTCGTTAAATACTTTGTAGATGTCAGCTAGGGAGAACAAATCAAGGGATAGTTCAGACCATTTTATTTACTTTCTGTTGTTGTTCAGACTAACCTTGTGTCAGACTTCTGTCGAAATAAATTGGAATTCCAAAGGGGAGAACCTCACATTTTAAACTGCAGAGTGTTATGATCATTATCCATGTGAGTGATTACTTCAAAATCAAATGCTAGATGCCATAGCTCTAGTTCCCATAGGACATAATCAATTCTGCTGCAACTGGCACCCTGTGAGAATGAGTGAGCGCAGTTTGAATTGGATGGAAACCTCTCATTGCATGCACAAATACCCTGATTCAATGTTAGTCTGTAATGTCCGACACATGTCCTACTATGGGGCGATCACAGGTGAAAGATTGAACATGAAAATGAGCACTAGGTGGATGCACATCAATAGCAGTGCCAATAGAGGGAGATACAACCAAAGAAGATTCCGTCTCCATGGAATTAATATCTATTGGAGTAGGGATATTCTCTCTAAGTCTCTCCTCCCCTCTAACCCCTTTCGCCCTGTTTAATCATTGGTGTGACTCTAAGAATGCGGATGCCACATAAGAAACAGGGGCATCACAGAGGATCTCAAGCCCATAGCGTTAGTCATTACTTTCTAGTTTGGAAAGTGGCTGAACCTATTTCTGACTAGAAGAGGAGTTGAACTTGGGGCCACTTTCCTGCCTTGTGCAAACAAACCACCTAGGGGAACACTACTATCTGGGTGAGTATTGGGCATATAAAAGGACCACAATGGAGCATTATCAATATATGTCTCAGCACCCACCCAATGCAGTTTGGAGCCACTCTTAATTAGACGTTCTGCCAGTATTGGGTTTTTACAGTTCACTAGCACACAATCACCACTTTTATTCTTACATGATGTTCCCAACCAGCCAACCCTCCGAACAAATAGCATGTCACTAAATGCATTTGTCCTAAAATCAGTGTTATGGGACAGCCAGGGGCATACCTTGCTCTTCAGCTGAGCATATGTTTCTTCTTGGTCAGGACTTAACTGTGGAACATTGGTTAAGATAGCTACATAAGGACAACAATCGGGAGGGAGATTTAAGAGGACTCGACTAGGGCGGGTAGCAACTTGCCCCTGCCTGCCCCTTCTTGTTATCTGGCACGACAGGGGCTAAAGAGCAGGTAGAGATGCCAGATGGCATTATAAGTGATTGGGAAAGCTGCTGTGGTCCATGGGACAATTCTGGGGCAACAGGCAAAGCATTGTAGGGGCTGACCCCTAAGGGTTTGCTAAATCAGCTTTGATCTTTCTGACTGAGCGACAGAATCTTCTAACTTGGCCAGTCTGTCCAAAACCGGGGAGAGGCTTGCACAGAGTAAGTCTTGGATTTTGCCCACAATGCTATCCAGATTTAGTTTAGAGACAGGTTTGTTTCCTCCAAATTCAAAATGATTGAAAAGTGCTGGACGAGGGCAGAAGAGCATCTGTATCAGGAGGGGCACTCGAGCCCATAGTCTTGACATTAGCCCGGGTTAGTTGCGAACCCCCCTTTATGCCCGGTTGTTTAGCTCCTTGCTTGGCTTCCTTTCCCTTCTTTGTTGATGGACCATCCTCAGTAACTACCTCAGAAGCTGCCTGAGGGGCGGATGTAGACATTGAGGCTACTTGAGGAACAGTAGCCTGCTGGTTGGAGGTCGCAACAACAATGGTAGGACTTAGTGGCACAGGTGGCACCTCCCTGTTACACGACTCACTGGTAGGATCCTTAGGGCTCAATACGGACTCTCCCAGACATCCCAATTCCAAAGATAGGTGTCGCACTACCAGTACAATTCTCTTGTCAATGACTCCCAATGTGCGTACTGCAAAGTAATCAATAGCTGTGGAGCCCCGGGCTGGCTTGGAGATGGCCACTTCCTCTCCAAGAAGCTTGCGCTTGGACATTATCAGGGCTCACTAGTATCACTAATGTCACTAACGGCTCACACCATACACCATATAGGGTTGGTGATAGTTGGTAGTAGTTGGAGTTCTCCACTTCGCCCTGAATGCCTACACCTACAGGTGACTTAATTAGTACAACAATGCCTTCAAGTATCGCAGCACCACCACCAGCGACAGCAGCTATAACGCCAACAGCACCAACCGAACACAGTGTCGAAAGTACAACCACTTACCTCCTCCCCTGTTCTTCCAGCCACCACCTCCACCCACACACTCACGCATTAGAGCTGAGCAGTGGAAGAACACTCTGGCGTCTAATGTCATCCACTTGAAAACCTATCTGCTGCTCGGTGGTACATTGATTTGGTAGTTCAACTGGTAGTTCAGCTGATTGGCTGCTCAGTTCAGTTGATTCTGTTGGTTGGATTAATTAAATAAACTAGTTAGGTGACAGATGCTAATGGAAATGGCCGATGGTGATAGCAAAACCTTAAGCTTGAACTCAATGTTAAACTCACATTTCTGACCACAAATGGGTTCCTTGATTTGGCAGCTTTAATCTACAAACTACAATTGGTTGCTAGGTCATGCAGCACAAGGCTCACACACACACAGTGAGCTGGAATACTGGCCTGACTAGAGCATATGGTGAGGCATGCTGGGTGCTGAAGTCCCCCTGGAGTCCTCCTAATACACCCCTCACCCAGTGGTTGAAAATCACTGCTGGTCCACCTCCTGGCGAGAATGCACAATGGGAAATGCTAAAACTCCAGAAGACTGGAAAAGCCAATGATTATCTTCATAGGCTGGGTGCCGGTATAGAAAAGCAGGCTTCTCGGCATGTAGTGCCGCAGCCAACCACCAGCTGTCTATCGCTCCCAGCCCATGGTCCTGCCATACATCCGTGCCCGCCTGCCTCCACGAGCAGGTTGGGTACATTGTTGGTGATCAGGAGGCAGTGGCAGCAAAGGCAGAGAGAATGCATGGGCTAAAAACAACAGCGGGGGCTCATCGCTCCCTCTCCTCGCTGTGAGAGGAATTGGACAAACCGTTAGACTATGCAGAGTACAAAAGGTGCAGGAGTCTTAGAGATTCAGAGCTCCCTCTGTAAAGCTGATCTGCAGGGAAATAGCAGTCCTTTCCTCATGTCAGCCTTGGTCAAAAGCGTGTGGGCGGGCTGAGGCGACATCAGGGGGAGGGGCACTGACGTTTCGGAGCACTAATTCGGAAGCAAATGTAACCTTTGTTTTTTTCAGTGAATTCCTATGGTTTTTTTAATTCTATTTCCTAATTATAACATCCCTATAATCTTTGTTCTTTTAAGTGAATTTATAAGGTTTCTTTTCATTTTGTTTCCTAACTTCAACCCCTAACCTTTGACACTGAGTGCGTGACTGAGTGCATGAGTGTATAGGTAGGTGTATGAGTGTCTGAGTAGGTTTGTAAGTGGGTGTGAGAGAGTATGAGTGGGGCTGTAAGTGGGTGTATGAGTGACTGAATGGGTCTGTAAGTGGGTGTATGAGTGACTGAATGGGTCTGTGAGTGGATGCATGAGTCTCTGAGAGGGTCTGTGAGTCAGTTTGTGAGTCTCTGAGTAGATCTGTAAGTGGGTGAGAGAGAGTATGAGTGATTCTATAAGTTGGTGTATGAGTATCTGACTGTGTCTGAGTGGGTGTGCATGTCTGAGTTCACCCGTGAGTGGGTGCAAGAGTGAATGGGTCTGTCAGTGGCTGTGAGAGTGTATGGGTTGTTCTCTGAGTGGGTGCATAAGTGCCTGAGTAGGCTCTGCTCATTTTCTGCTTGTTTTCTGTAGGCCTGGGTGGAGCTTGTGGAGTTTTACTCCGTGGAATTCCGCGGAGTTATCATAAAACTCTGCCAAATTATGTGGCTGCTGATGGTCATTAGGGGCCAAGAAACCATATTGTTGCCACTAGTAAGTCGCCCACAGCAGGATTGCTGGGGCCTCGTTGGAGGCCCGCCCCCTTTCTCAACCCCTCTACAAATGGCCCTCCTGGTACACTACTGGTTGGGGAATTAACTCCTCTTGGCTGCTGAGTATGATTGGTGACCAAGAACCCCTATCGTTCCCACCAGTTAGTCCCACACAGCGGGTTTCTGAGACCTCATCAGAGGCCCCAACCCCATTCTCAACCACTTTACAAACACACCTCCTGGTGCACTACTGGTTGGGGGATGACGTCCCCTTGGCTGCTGAAGGTCGTTGGGGGCAGAAAAACCCTATTGTTGCCACAAGTAAGTCCCCCAGAGTGGCATTGCTGAAACCTCATTGGAAGCCCAGTCACCTTTCTCAATCACTCTGCAAACACACCTCCTGGTACACTACTGGTTGGGAGATGAACTTCCCTTGACCACTGAGGGTCGTTGGGGGTCAAGAACCCCTATTGTTGCCACAAGTAAGTCCTCCACAGTGGCATTGCTGAGAGATTGTTTGAAGCCCTGCCTCCTTTCTCAACCACTCTACAAACACACCTCCTGGCGCACTACTGGTTGGGGGTAAACCCCCTTGGCTGCTGAGGGTCCTGAGGGCCAAAATCCCCTATTGTTGCCACAAGCAAGTACCCCCACAGCTGGATTGCTGAGACTTCATTGGAGGCCCACCCCTTTCTCAACCACTCTGCAAAGTGTCCTCCAGGTGCACTACTGGTTGGGGGATGAAGTCCCCTTGGCTGCTGATGGTCGTTGAGGGCCAAGAGCCCATATTGTTGCCACTAGTAAACCCCCACAGAGGGATTGTTGAGACCTTGTTGGAGGCCCCCTTTCTCAACCACTCAGCAAACATGCCTCCTGGAGCATTACTTGTTGGGGGATGATGTCCCCTTGGCTGCTGAGGGTTGTTGGGGGCCAAGAACCACTATTGTTGCCACCAGTAAGTCCCATACAGTGGGATTGCTTAGGCCTCATTGTAGGCCCACACCCTTTCTCAACCACTCTGCAAAGTGACCTCATGCCACACTACTGGTTAGGGGATAAACTCCCCTTGGCTGCTGAGGGTCGTTGGGGGACAAGAACACCTATTGTTGCCACTAGTAAGTCCCCCACAGTGAAATTGCTGATCTCATTGGATGCCCTTCCCCCTTTCTCAGCCACACTACAAACGCGCCTCCTGGCGCACTACTGGTTGGAGGGATAAACTCCCATTGGTTGCTGAGGGTCGTTGGGGGCCAAGAACCCCTATTGTTGCCACAAGTAAGTCCCCCACAGTGGGATTTCTGAGATCTCATTGTAGGCCCACCCCTTTCATAACCACTCTGCAAAGTGGCCTTCTGCCACACTACTGGTTAGGGGATAAACTCCCCTTGGCTGCTGAGGGTCATTGGGGGCCAAGAACCCCTATTGTTGCCACTAGTAAGTCCCCCACAGTGAAATTGCTGATCTCTTTGGAGGCCCTTCACTCTTTCTCAGCCACACTACAAACGTGCCTCCTGGTGCACTACTGGTCGGGGATAAACTCTCATTGGTTGCTGAGGGTCATTGGGGGCCAAGAAACCCTATTATTGCCACAGCGAGATTGCTGAGGCCTTGTTGGAGTTCCTGCCCCTTTCTCAACCACTCTGCAGAGGGGCCTCCTGGCACACTACTCATTGGGGATGAACTCCCCATAGCTGCTGAGGGTCGTTGGGGGCCAAGAGCCCCTATTGTTGACACAAGTAAGTCCCCCACAGCGGCATTGCTGAGAGCTTGTTTGAGGCCCGCCTCCTTTCTCAACCACTCTACAAATGCACCTCCTGGCGAACTACTGGTTGGGGGATAAACTCCCCTTGGCAGCTGAGGGTCGTGGGGTCCAAAACCCCCTATTGTTGCCACTAGTAAACCCCCACAGAGGGAATGTTGAGACCTCGTTGGAGGCACCCCTTTCTCAACCACTCGCAAACGCCTCCTGGAGCATTACTTGTTAGGGGATGATGTCCCCTTGGCTGCTGAGGGTCATTAGGGGCCAAGAAACCATATTGTTGCCACTAGTAAGTCGCCCACAGCAGGATTGCTGGGGCCTCGTTGGAGGCCTCGCCCCCTTTCTCAAACCCTCTACAAATGGCCATCCTGGTGCACTACTGGTTGGGGAATTAACTCCTCTTGGCTGCTAAGTATCATTGGTGACCAAGAACCCCTATCGTTCCCACCAGTTAGTCCCACACAGCGGGTTGCTGAGACATCATCAGAGGCCCCAACCCCATTCTCAACCACTTTACAAACACACCTCCTGGTGCACTACTGGTTGGGGGATGACGTCCCCTTGGCTGCTGAAGGTCGTTGGGGGCAGAAAAACCCTATTGTTGCCACAAGTAAGTCCCCCAGAGTGGCATTGCTGAAACCTCATTGGAAGCCCAGCCACCTTTCTCAATCACTCTGCAAACACACCTCCTGGTACACTACTGGTTGGGAGATGAACTTCCCTTGACTACTGAGGGTCGTTGGGGGTCAAGAACCCCTATTGTTGCCACAAGTAAGTCCCCCACAGTGGCATTGCTGAGAGCTTGTTAGAAGCCCTGCCTCCTTTCTCAACCACTCTACAAACGCACCTCCTGGCGCACTACTGGTTGGGGGTAAACTCCCTTGGCTGCTGAGGGTCCTGAGGGCCAAAATCCCTATTGATGCCACAAGTAAGTACCCCCACAGCTGGATTGCTGAGACTTCATTGGAGGCCCACCCCCTTTCTCAACCACTCTGCAAAGTGTCCTCCAGGTGCACTACTGGTTGGGGGATGAAGTCCCCTTGGCTGCTTATAGTCGTTGAGGGCCAAGAGCCCCTATTGTTGCCACTAGTAAACCCCCACAGAGGGATTGTTGAGACCTTGTTGGAGGCCCCCCTTTCTCAATCACTCAGCAAACATGCCTCCTAGAGCATTACTTGTTGGGGGATGATGTCCCCTTGGCTGCTGAGGGTTGTTGGGGGCCAAGAACCACTATTGTTGCCACCAGTAAGTCCCATACAGTGGGATTGCTTAGGCCTCATTGTAGGCCCACTCCCTTTCTCAACCACTCTGCAAAGTGACCTCATGCCACACTACTGGTTAGGGGATAAACTCCCCTTGGCTGCTGAGGGTCGTTGGGGGCCAAGAACCCCTATTGTTGCCACTAGTAAGTCCCCCACAGTGAAATTGCTGATCTCATTGGAGGCCCTTCCCCCTTTCTCAGCCACACTACAAACGCACCTCCTGGCGCACTACTGGTTGGAGGGATAAACTCCCATTGGTTGCTGAGGGTCGTTGGGGGCCAAGAACCCCTATTGTTGCCACAAGTAAGTCCCCCACAGTGGGATTGCTGAGATCTCATTGTTGGCCCACCCCCTTTCATAACCACTCTGCAAAGTGGCCTTCTGCCACACTACTGGTTAGGGGATAAACTCCCCTTGGCTGCTGAGGGTCATTGGGGGCCAAGAACCCCTATTGTTGCCACTAGTAAGTCCCCCACAGTGAAATTGTTGATCTCTTTGGAGGCCCTTCCCTCTTTCTCAGCCACACTATAAACGTGCCTCCTGGTGCACTACTGGTTGGGGGATAAACTCTCATTGGTTGCTGAGGGTCGTTGGGGGCCAAGAACCCCTATTGTTGCCACAAGTAAGTCCCCCACAGTGGGATTTCTGAGATCTCATTGTAGGGCCACCCCTTTCTCAACCACTCTGCAAAGTGGCCTCCTGCCACACTACTGGTTGGGGGATGACGTCCCCTTGGCTGCTGATGGTCATTGGGGGCCAAGAAACCCTATTATTGCCACAGCGAGATTGCTGAGGCCTTGTTGGAGTTCCTGCCCTTTCTCAACCACTCTGCAAAGGGGCCTCCTGGCACACTACTCATTGGGGATGAACTCCCCATAGTTGCTGAGGGTCGTTGGGGGCCAAGAGCCCCTATTGTTGGCACAAGTAAGTCCCCCACAGCGGCATTGCTGAGAGCTTGTTTGAGGCCCCGCCTCCTTTCTCAACCACTCTGCAAACGCAGCTCCTGGCGAACTACTGGTTGGGGGATAAACTCCCCTTGGCAGCCGAGGGTCGTGGGGTCCAAAACCCCCTATTGTTGCCACTAGTAAACCCCCACAGAGGGAATGTTGAGACCTCGTTGGAGGCACCCCTTTCTCAACCACTCGCAAACGCCTCCTGGAGCATTACTTGTTAGGGGATGATGTCCCCTTGGCTGCTGAGGGTCATTGGGGGCCAAGAACCACTATTGTTGCCACCAGTAAGTCCCATACAGTGGGATTGCTGAGGCCTCTTTGTATGAGACCTCCCCTTTCTCAACCATTCTGCAAACGTGTCTCCTGGCGCACTACTGGTTGGGGGATGAACTCCCCTTGGCTGCTGAGGGTCGTTGGGGACCAAGAACCCCTATTGCTGCCATGAGTAAGTCCCCCACAGCGGGATTGCTGAGACCTTGTCAGAGACCCCGCCCCCTTTCTTAGCCACTCTATAAATGCACTTCCAGGCACACTACTGGTTAGAAGATAAACTTCCCTTGGCTGCTGAGGCTCGTTGGGGGCCAAGAACCCCTATTGTTGCCACTAGTAAGTCCCCCACAGTGAAATTGCTGATCTTGTTGGAGGCCCTTCCCCTTTTCTCAGCCACACTACAAACGCCCCTCCTGGTGCACTACTGGTTGGGGGATAAACTCCCATTGGTTGCTGAGGGTCGTTGGGGAACAAGAACCCCTAATTGTTGCCACAAGTAAGTCCCCCACAGCAGGATTGCTGAGATCTCATTGTAGCCCCACCCCTTTCTCAACCACTCTGCAAAGTGGCCCCCTGCCACACTACTGGTTGGGGGATGAAGTCCCCTTGGCTGCTGATGGTCATTGTGGGCCAAGAAACCCTATTGTTGCCACTGTGAGATTACTGAGGCCTTGTCGGAGGCCCTACCTCTTTCTCAACCACTCTGCAAAGGGGCCTCCTGGCGCACTGCTCATTGGGGTATGAACTTCCCATAGCTGCTGAGGGTTGTTGGGGGCCAAGATCTCCTATTGTTGCCACAAGTAAGTCCCCCACAGTGGGACTGCTGAGACCTCATCGGATGCCAGGCCTCCTTTCTCAACCACTCTGCAAACATACCTCCTGGCGCACTACTGGTTGGGGGATGAACTCCCCTTGGCTGCTGAGGGTTGTTGGAGGCCAAGAACTCCTTTTGTTGTCATGACTAAGTCCCCCACAGCGAGATTGCTGAGACCTTGTCAGAGGCCCGCTCCCTTTCTCAGCCACTCTATAAACGTACATCCAGGTACACTACTGGTTAGGGGATAAACTCCCCTTGGCTGCTGAGGGTCGTTGGGGGCCAAGAACCCCTATTGTTGCCACTAGTAAGTCCCCCACAGTGAAATTGCTGAGATCTCGTTGGAGGTCCTGCCCACTTTCTCAACTACACGACAAACGTGCCTCCTGGCGCACTACTGGTTGGGGGATAAACTCCCCTTGGTTGTTGAGGGTCATTGGGGGCCAAGAGCCCCTATTGTTGACACAAGTAAGTCCCCCACAGTGGGATTGCTGAGACCTCATCGGAGGCCCTGCCCCCTTTCTCAACCACTCTGCGAAGGAGCCTCCTGTTGCACTACTGGTTGAGGGATGAAGTTCCCTTAGCTGCTGAGGGTCATGGAGGCCAAGAACCCCTATTGTTGCCACAAGTAAGTTCCCCGCAGCGGATTGATGAAATCTCATTGTAGGCCCACCCCACTTTCTCGGCCATTCTGCAAAGTGGCCTCCTGGCACACTACTGGTTGGGGGATGAAGTCACCTTGCCTGCTGATGGTCATTGGGGGCCAAAAAACCATATTGTTGCCACAGCGAGATTGCTGAGGCCTTGTCGGAAGCCCTGCCACCTTTCTCAACCACTCTGCAAAGGGGCCTCCTGGCGCACTACTCATTGGGGATGAACTCCCCATGGCTGCTGAGGGTCATTGGGGGCCAAGAACTCCTATTATTGCCACAAGTAAGTCCCCCACAGAGGGTTTGTTGAGACCTCATCGGAGGCCCCCCTTTCTCAACCACTCTGCAAACGTGCCTCCTGGCGCACTACTGGTTGGGGAATGAACTCACCATGCCTGCTGAGGGTCATTGGGGGCCAAGTGCCCCTATTGTTGCCACATTAAGTCTTCCACAGCGGCATTGCTGAGAGCTTATTTGAGGCCCCGCCTCCTTTCTCAACCACTCTACAAACGCACCTCCTGGCACATTACTGGTTGGGGGATAAACTCCCCTTGGCAGCCGGGGTCATGGGGGCCAAAACCCCTATTGTTGCCACAAGTAAGTCCCCCACTTCAGGTTTGCTGAGACCTCATTGGAGGCCCACCCCTTTCTCAACCACTCTGCAAAGTGGCAACCTGGCGCACTACTGGGTGGGGGATGTAGCCCCTTGGCTGCTGATGGTCGTTGTGGGCCAAGAGCCCCTATTGTTGCCACTAGTAAGCCCCCCCACAGAGGGATTGTTGAGACCTCGTTGGAGACCCTCCTTTCTCAACCACTCGGCAACCGTGCCTCCTGGAGTATTACTTGTTGGGGGATGATGTCCCCTTGGCTGTTGAGGGTCATTGGGGGCCAAGAACCACTATTGTTGCCACCAGTAAGTCCCACACAGTGGAATTGCTGAGGCCTCATCGGATGCCACACTCCCCTTTCTCAACCACTCTTTAAATGTGCCTCCTGGAGCACTACTGGTTGGGGGATGAACTCCCCTTGGCTGCTGACGATCGTTGGGGACCAAGAACCCCTATTGTTGCCATGAGTAAGTTCCCAACAGCGAGATTGCTGAGACCTTGTCAGAGGCCCCGTCCCCTTTCTCAGCCACTCCATAAACACACCTCCAGGCGCACTACTGGTTAGGGGATAAACTCCCCTTGGCTGCTGAGGGTCGTTGGGGGCCAAGAACCCTATTGTTGCCACAAGTAAGTCCCCCACAGAGGGATTGCTGAGATCTCATTGTAGGCCCACCCCACTTTCTCAGCCATTCTGCAAAGTGGCCTCCTGGCACACTACTGGTTGGGGGATGAAGTCACCTTGCCTGCTGATGGTCATTGGAGGCCAAGAAACCATATTGTTCCCACAATGAGATTGCTGAGGCCTTGTCGGAAGCCCTGCCACCTTTCTCAACCACCTTACAAAGGGGCCTCCTGAGCGCTACTCGTTGGGTATGAACTCCCCATGGCTGCTGAGGGTCGTTGGGGGCCAAGAACTCCTATTGTTGCCACAAGTAAGTCCCCCACAGAGGGTTTGTTGAGACCTCGTCGGATCCCAGGCCTCCTTTCTCAACCACTCTGCAAATATGCCACCGGGAGCGTTACTTGGGGGATGAAGTCTCCTTGGCTGCTGAGGGTCGTTGGAGGCCAAAAACCCTTATTGTTGCCACCAGTAAGTCCCACACAATGGGATTGCTGAGACCTCGTTGGATGCCAGGCCTCCTTTCTCAACCACTCTGCAAACATGCCTCCTGGCGCACTACTGGTTGGGGGATGAACTCCCCTTGGCTGCTGAGGGTTGTTGTTGGGGGCCAAGAACTCTTTTTGTTGCCACAAGTAAGTCCTCCACAGTAGGATTGCTGAGCCCTCATTAGAGGCCCCAGCCCCTTAATTACTCTGCAAAGGGGCCTCCTGACACACTACTCGTTGGGGAATGAACTCACCATGCCTGCTGAGGGTCATTGGGGGCCAAGTGCCACTATTTTTGCCACATTAAGTCCCTCACAGCGGAATTGCTGCAACCTCATCTGAGGCCCTGCCTCCTTTCTCAACCACTCTGCAAACGCACCTCCTAGCCCACTACTGGTTGGAGGCGGATCGCCCCTTGGCTGCTGAAGGTCATTGGGGGCCAAGAACCCGTATTGTTGGCACAAGTAAGTGTATTGCTGCCAAAAGTAAGTCCACCACAGCGGGACTGCTGAGACCTTGTTGGAAGCCCCGCACCTTTTCTCAACCACTCTGCAAAGGGTCCTCCTGGAGCACTACTTGTTGGGGGATGATGTCCTCTTTGCTGCTGAGGGTGATTGAGGGCCAAGAGCCCCTATTGTTGCCACAAGTAAGTCCCGCACAGCGGGATTGCTTAGACCTCATCGGGGGTATCGCCCCCTTTCTCTACCACTCTGCAAAGGGGCCCCTGGCGAACTACTGATTGGGGAATTAAGTATGCTTGGCTGCTGAGGGTCAGTGGGGGCCAGGAGCCCCTATTGTTGACACAAGTAAGTAAGTTCCCCACAGTGGGATTGGTGAGACCTCATTGGAGGTCCCGCCCCATTTCTCAACCACTCTGCAAATGCACCTCCTGGCGCACTACTGTTTGAGGAATGACGTCTAGGGGTGAGCACCCCAGTAAACTCTGCACCCCCGGTAGTTGGCAGGGTTTTTGATGAACACCACGGAGTGGCAAAGTTCTGCAAACTCCACCGGCAGAGCGGAGTTTACCACCCACCCCTAGTTTTCTGCCTTTTTTTATGCTCACATCTGACCTCCATTTTTGCCTCTTTCTGCTCATTGCTGACCTTTATTTTTCCTCTTTCTGCTCATTTCTGACCTATATTTTCCCTCTTTCTGCTCATTTCTGACCTTTATTTAGCCTCTTTCTGCCCTTTATTTGCCTCTTTCTTCCACTTTCTGACCTTTATTTTGCCTGTTTCTGCTCGTTTCTGACCTTTATTCTGCCTGCTGCTGCTCATTTCTGACCTCTATTCTCTCTTTCTGCTCGCTTCTGATCTCTATTCTGCGTCTTTCTGCTCGTTTCTCATTTTTATCATGCCTCTTTCTGCTCGTTGCTGACCTTTATTCTGCCTCTTTTTGCTCGTTTCTCACTTTTATCTTGCCTCTTTCTGCTCGTTTCTCACCTTTATTGTGCCTCTTTCTGCTCATTGCTGACCTTTATTCTGCCTCTTTCAGCAAATTTCTCCCTTTATTTTGCCTCTTTCTGCTCGTTTCACACCTTTATTTGCCTTTCTGCTCATTGCTGACCTTTGTTCTGCCTCTTTCTGCTAATTTCTGACCTTTATTTTGCCTCTTTCTGCTAATTTCTTAATTTTATTTTGGTTCTTTTTGTTAGTTTCTGATCTTTATTCTGCCTCTTTCTGCTCGTTTCACACCTTTGTTTTGCCTCTTTTGCTCATTGCTGACGTTTATTATTTCTCTTTCTGCTAATTTCTGATCTTTAGTTTACCTCTTTCTGCTTGTTTCTGACCTTTATTTTGCCTCTTTCTGCTTGTTCCTCACCTTTATTTTGCCTTTTTCTGCTCATAGCTGACCTTTATTCTGCCTCTTTCTGCTTGTTTCTCACCTCTATTCTCCCTCTTTCTGCTCATTCTCATCTTTTTTTGCCTCTTTCTGCTCGTTGCTGACCTTTATTCGCCCTCTTTCTGCTCAGTTCTCACATCTATTCTCCCTCTTTCTGCTCATTCTCTTCTTTCTTTGCCTCTTTCTGCTCGTCGCTGACCCTTATTCTGCCTCTTTCTGCTTGTTTCAGATCTTTATTTTGCCTCTTTTTGCTCGTTTCTGACCTTTATTTTGCCTTTTTCTGCTCATTCCTCACCTTTATTTTACCTCTTTCTGCTCATTGCTGACCTTTATTCTGTCTCTTTCTGCTCGTTTCTGACCTTTAATTTCCCTCTTTCTGCTTGTTTCTCACCTGTATTCTGCCTCTTTCTGCTTGTTTCTCACCTTTTTTTGCCTCTTTCTGCTAGTTGCTGACCTTTATTCTGCCTGCTTTTGCTCGTTGCTGACATTTATTCTGTCTCTTTCTCCTTGTTTCTGACCTTTACCTTGCCTCTTTCAGCTCATTGCTGACCTTTATTCTGCCTCTTTCTGCTCATTTCTGACCTTTATTCTGCTTCTTTCTGCTTTATTTTGCCTGTTTGCCGTCTTTTCCCTCCAGAACCTTGGGGGGCCTCAAGGCCCCCACAGTCCCAGCAGCTCCCCACCTCCTGCAGGAGCTGTCATTGCTCTCACAGATAGGAAGCTGCTAAACATGCAGCTCCCTGTCTGTCAGGGCAATCCTTTCTTCTTTTTCCCTGCCCACTTGAAAGCGGGCAGGGAAACAGACAAAAACTCTGCTCTCAGCAAGAGAGGATTCACAGCTGTTGCTTGCTGAGGGCAGAGTTCATGTTTGCTCTCACTTGGTGGGAGTTGTCAAAGCACCCACATAGTCAGAGCAAACAGCTATGTCCTGGGGTGGGCCCCCCAACACATAGCAGGAGCCGGCCCTGGGGTGGGTGGCGGGCCTCAGGGCCATTATTGGCTCCAGGAGGGGGCCGCACGGCCTCCTCATTTGATCTGCACGGGCAGGCCATAGGGAGGCAGTAGTCCCAGGGGGCGAATAAGGCCCGGGAGAGGGGCAGCACTGCCCCTTTCCCATTTTTAAAATATTTGGCCCAGGGAAGGTAGTGGTCCCCGAGGCCCGGGGGATGCGCGGAGCCCCCCATTTGGTGTTATTTAGCCCCAGGCTCGGGGGTCCACGCACCCCCAACAATCTTTCTTTAAACCCGGGGATGCTGTAGTCCCCGGGACTTATAGAGCCCATGAAGTGGTGGTCCCCTAGGCTCTGTGCGCTTCCCATCTTTTATAAAAAAAATGCCCCAGGAACTGGCCCCCCTCGAGGCTGTATTCAAAAGAAGTGCTGGAACCCGCTCTTTTTTTTTTTTGCTGTGGATTCGCGGCTTGGCTCTGTCTGGTTTTCGCGGCAATTTTATTTTTACAAAAAGCGATTTTTGGCCCTGTCTGGGTCACAGGGGGACCCCACTACCACAACCAGGGGGTCAGGGTATTCCTACCCTGCCCTTTTCTGTTTTTTAAATGTTTTATGTGGGATTCGGCTAAAGCTGAGTCCCAAGATGGTTGCCAACACTTCCCGGTTAAAGTGTTGGCAGCCAATCAGATCTCACCATGAGATCTGTGCTTAGGCTCTGCACAGATATTCTTATTTGCTTTCCCTTCAATTTCTCAACAACTACTGAATGGATTTACACTAGAAAACTGAAAGCGTGATCTGCAAACCAAAATCTACATTCCTGCCAAATTTTGTGTAATTCTGTCCAGCGGTTCGGGCTGTAGTCGTGTTCAAAGCTCCTATGCGAATTAACATAGGAAATCCTATTTTTTGATCCCCGTTTTTCTCGGCCCCGCTTGATGGATCACAACAAAACTTTCCATGTACAACAAAACTCACGATGACACTTTTGTGGGAAACTTTTGTGAAGATTTGTCAAACAGTGCCAAAGATATAGGCGAGTCAAAAAATGATTTTTGTATAGAAACATGGTCCTAACTATAACTACCTACTGGTGACCGCCAGTAGGTAATATGTCTATCTATCTATCTATCTATCTATCTATCTATCTATCTATCTATCTAACTATCTATCTGGGCCCCCCTTCCTTTTTAAAAAAAAAAAATGTAAAAGGAAAAGGCCTTGACCTGGGGGATGGGGTTCTTGGGGCCAAAATAGGCCTGGGGAGGGGCCGCACGGCCCTCCCTTTAAAATAAAATATATATATGAAGGCCTGGCCCCAGGGGATGGGGTCCCTGAGGCTGAAATCGGCCACGGGAGGGGGCTGCGTGGCCTTCACTCCTGTTTTCCTCCTGTTTTACTTCATTAAATAAATAAAAAATGGGCCAGGCACCGGGGGATGGGGTCCCGGGGCCCAAAAGGGTAAAGGGAAGGGGGCCACACAGCCTCCATTTGCAAAATAAAATTTTAAAAAATGAAGCCGGCAACTCGCCTGAGGCCCCGCTCCCTTTGTCCAGTTCTCTACAAGTGGACCTCCTGGTGCACTCTTGGTTGGGATATGAATCCCCTTCACTGGTGAGGGTCTTTACGGGCTAACTAGCCCACCTATTACCTCCAGTAAGCCCCACACAGTGGGATTGCTGAGAGGTGGTCGCAGGCCATGCCTCTATCTCCACCATTCTGCAAGCGTGCCTCCTGTCGCACTACTATTTGGGGGATGAAGTCCCCTTGCCTCTTGAGGGTCCCTGGGGGCCAACTAGCCCTCCTGTTACCTCCAGTATGCCCCACACAGCTGGATTGCTGAGAGGTGTTCGGAGGCCATGCCCCTTTTCCACCACTCTGCAAACGCACCTCTCGGGCACTGCTGGTGGGGCAATGAGGTCCCCTTGCCTCCTGAGGGCCTCGGGACTAAAGTCGACTTCATCCCCCAAGCAGCAGTGTTCCAGGAGGCGCATTTGCAGAGTGGTGGAGAAAGGGGTGTGGCCTCTGACCACCTCTCAGCAATCCAGCTGTGTGGGGTTTACTGGAGGTAACAGGAGAGCTAGTAGTGCACCAGGAGGCACGCTTGCAGAGTGGTGGAGAACGGGGCATGGCCTGCTACCACCTCTCAGCAATCCCACTGTGTGGGGCTTACTGAAGGTAACAGGTGGGCTAGTTGGCCCCTTAGGGCCCTCAGAAGCTAAGGGGACTTTATCTCCCAACCAAGAGCGCACCAGGAGGCCCGTTTGCAGAGTGGTGGAGAAAGGGGGCATGGCCTGCTATCAGAACTCTGCAATCCTGCTGTGTGGGACTTACTGGAGGTAATAGGAGGGGTAGTTGGCCCCCAAGGACGTCCTTAGGGGCCAGCTTACCCTCCTGTTACCTCCAGTAAGTCCCCACACAGTGGGAATGCTAAGAGGTCTTTGGAGGCCATGACCCCCTTTTTCCATCACTCTGCAAACACGCCTCCTGGTGCACTACTGGTTGTGGGATGAAGTCCACTTTAGTCCTGAGGGACCTTGGTGTCCATGAAGCCCTCCTGGTACCTCCTGTAAGTCCTATGCAGCCGAATTACAGAGAGATGGTTGGAGGCCCAGCCCCCTTTCCCCACCACTCTGAAAACGTGACTGCTAGTTAAAAAACCTTAGAAATTCACTAAAATAAAACAAAGGTTACAGGGACGTTATAGCTAGCAAATAGAATTTAAAATACCTTAGAAATTCACTAAAAATGTCATTTGAGATGTCATCAGTGATGTCATCAGTGATATCACTGACCATGTCATGAGTAATGTAATATGGGAGGTCATAAGCAGTGCATTGCGGGGCGCAAGTTATATTTAACTCAGGTAACTATAACAGATACATTTCTTTGGTTTTGTATGAGTAAAATGTCAGTCTAACTATAACGTCCCTGTAACCTTTGGGTTTTTTAGTGCATTTCTAAGGTTTTTAAACTCTATTTGCTAACTATAATGTCCCTGTAACCTTTGGTTTTTTAAGTTAATATATATTATCTACTGGCGGTCGCCAGTAGATAGTTATAGTTAGGACCTATTTTCCATAGGAAATCCGCGACATTCTATTTGAAATAACTCTTGCGTCGGTTGACGAATCTTCGCGAAATTTTCAAACTTTATGGCCCGCTCCGGTCCGCTCCTACCCTGAAAGTCTCAGGGTGATTCGTCAAGCGGGGGCCGAGAAAAAGGGGGTCCCAAAACGTGTTTTCCCCATTCATTTTCCCATAGGAAACTTTAGACACGGCTACAGCCCGAACTGCTGAACGGAATTACACCAAATTTGGCAAAGAGGTAGTTCTTGGTTCAGAAAGAACCCTTTTGTTAAATGGTGTAAATCCGTTCAGTAGTTGCGGAGAAATTAAAAAAATAAGAGTCAAAAAATCAATTTCCCATAGGAAATTTTAGACACGGCTAAATCCCGAACTGCTGAACGGAATTACACCAAATTTGGCAAAGAGGTAGTTCTTGGTTCAGAAAGAACCCTTTTTGTTAAATGGTGTAAATCCGTTCAGTAGTTGCTGAGAAAATCAAAAGTAAAAGTACATATATATCTATGGCCGCGTCGGATTCGCGCACCCTCCCGATCACGAGCTGTCTGCTAATTGGCTGTCAACACTCCAAACCAGGAAGTGTTGGCAGCCATCTTGTTCCTCGGTAGAACCGAGGAACAAGAAAGCAGTAAAAAAAGTGCGCAAAACGCACAAAGGGGGCAGGGTAGAAACACCCTGACCCCCTAGGTCTGCTCAGGGGGTCCCACAAGGACCCCCTGGGCAGAAAAAAGCATTTAAAAAAAAATAAAATCAGCAGGATGCGCTCAGGGAGCGCGAATCCTGCCGAAAAAAAATAAAATCAAAGGGCGGTCTCCCGCGCTTCGATTGTATTTTGCCCTCGGGTGGCCCATGTCCCGGGGGCATGGTGAGGGGTTAAATTTATGTATGGGGGGCCTCAAAGGGCCCCCAAGCCCGGAGACCGCCACCCCCGGTGGCACAGATGCACTCTTGAAACCATGCACCCAGTGAATCACCCACTCACACATCTATGCACAGAGTCACACACACCCCACCCACACAAACACTGAGGCACCCATACAGATACTCAGAGAACCAATCCATAACCCATATAGACACTCATTTAGCTAGTCAGAAACCCATGCAGTTGCTTACACAACAACAGACAGACGGATACAGACATTCACACAGTTTAGTCACTCACCCATGCATCCAGTAAGATACGTTTAATCACTCACTTATAGACTCAGTCACGCACCTACTAAATCATCCATTCAGGCGCTTCTACATCCACTCATTCTTCAATACGCCTTTCCCTAAATATATTAAACATATTTAAACTTTACAGAAACACACAGTCACTGGATGATGTCATCAGTGATGTCATCAGTGATGTCATTTGAGATGTCATCAGTGATGTCATCAGTGATGTCACTGACCATGTCATGAGTGATGTAATATGTGACGTCATCAGCAGTGCATTGCGGGGCGCGAGTTATAGTTACCTGAACTAACTATAACGGGGAATTTCACGGGTTTTGTACGAGTGCAATGTCCAACTAACTATAACTGTCCCTAAAACCTTATGGTTTTTTCAGTGAATTTCTAAGGTTTTTTAAATGCAAATTTCTAACTATAACGTGCCTGAAACCTATGGATTTTTCAGTGAATATATATATATACTGTATATATATATACAGAGGCATCCAACGAAGGCCGAGAAGGCCGAAATGCATCATGCCCATTTTCAGTCCAATAAAGAGCTTCCTGCAGTATTTCCCCGCGTGGCCTCTGCTTCTTCAGAAAGGAGGATTTGTTTGGTGATATTATGCGCGTCAGCCAGAGACGCGGTACAGAGGCCCCGTTCTGAAAGTTGGCCGAGTCATCACTGGTTCCTGCAGCTGCTGCTGTTTCTGTCTTTCCAAGGTATTGGATGGGACCCGGCCCGACTCACAGTGCAAGCAAAGCAATGGGCTGCTGCATCGCAGTTCGTGACTACACGAAGTGGTAGGATACATTGATTTTCCTGCCCGTGCCCGGCGGACACTTGAATTTTGGGGCTATAACGTGATGGGGACTTGAGGAAGCCATAGGACTGCATACCAACCGGGACTTTAACATTTGGCCACATCGCGTTTATTTCCCTGCACTTCGCCAGCCTAATGAGGCACTACAGTTAAAACCCCATGTAACACTTACCTGGATCAGTGAACTCTGGGAGTTGCAGTCTACATCCGCTGCAATTGGTGTACAAGCAAGCAATCTGGGTGGAGCATGTTCCCGCCAATGGAAAAGGTGCAGGTCGTTTGAAAACGCGGGTGGGAGAGCAACCTGGACACAGAGGCATCCGACGAAGGCCGAGAAGGCCGAAATGCATCATACCCATTTTCAGTCCAATAAAGAGCTTCCTGCAGTATTTCCCGAGTGGCCTCTGCTTCTTCAGAAAAGAGGAGTTGTTTGGTGATATATATATTATCTACTGGCGGTCGCCAGTAGATAGTTATAGTTAGGACCTAGTTTCCATAGGAAACTCATTTTTTGTTTTCTTAATATCTTTGGCGCCGGTTCACGAATCTTCGCGAAATTTTCAAAAATCGTAGCCCGCTCCGGTCAGCTCCTGTCTTGAAAGTTGCGGGAGATTCGGCAAGCGGGGGCCGAGAAAAAAGGGGGGTCCCAAAACGTGTTTTCTCATGTTAATTCCCATAGGAAACTTTAGACAAAGCTACAGCCCGAACTGCTGAACAGAATTACACCAAACTTGGCAAAAAGTTAGCCCTTGGTTCAGAAAGAGACCTTTTTGTTAAATGGTGTAAATCCGTTCAGTAATTCCAGAAAAATTCAAAAATAAGAGTCAAAAAATCAATTTCCCATAGGAAACTTTATGCAAGGCTACAGCCGAAACTACTGAACGGATTTACCCCAAATATGGCAAAAAGGTACTGCTTGGCTCAGAAAGCGACCTTTTTAAAAATGGTGTAAATCCGTTCAGTAGTTGCTGAGAAAATCAAAAATAAAAGTTTTGATATTTAGAGGCACGGAGGATCCGCGGACCCTCCCGACCACGAGCTTTATTCTAATTGGCTGTCAACACTCCAAACCAGGAAGTGTTGGCAGCCATCTTGTGACTTGGTAGAACCGAGTCACAAGAAATCAGAATAAAAACACGAAAAAAAGAAAAGGGGGCAGGGTAGAAACACCCTGACCCCTAGGCCTGCTTAGGGGTCCCACAAGGACCCCAGGGCCCAAAAAAGCATTTTTTTTTTTTTTTAACGGCGAAATTCGCGTAGGATCCGCGAATCCCGCCGTGAAGAAAAAAAAACGAAGCGCGGGCTCCCGCGCTTCGTTAATATTTAGCCCCCGGGTGGGCCAGGTCCCGGGGGCATGTTCAACATAATTGCAAGGGCCCAGGGGGGTCCCCGCAGCCCCAGGGACCGCCACCCCCCGGGGCTTTTCTGAAATATTTGCAGGGGGCACACAGCCCACCCGCAGCCCCGGGGACCGCCACCCCCCGGGACTTGGTTTTTTTAATGTTTGGCGGGGGCCTCCAAGGCCCCCCAAGCCCCGGGGACTGCCACCCCCCAGGGCTTGTTTTTTTTAAATAAATTACCTGTGTGGGGGGGCTTGAGCCCCTCAACACACCCCGGGGACCGCCACCTCCCCGGGGCACTAAATATTTAAATATGGGGGTCCATTATGGACCCGCAGAGCCCGGGGACCACCACCTCCCGGGGCTTTGAAAATGTTGGGAGGGGGCCGCGCGGCCCCCTCCTGGAGCCTGTGATGGCCGTGGGGACCGCCACCCCCCAGGGCCGGCTCCTGCAGTGTCCCGGGGTGCCCACCCCCGGGACACTGCTGTGCAGGACGAGAGCCTCGCGGCTCCCGTCCTGCCATAGCAAACTGGTTTGGGTTTTGAAAGCAAGAGCAGGAAACCTGCTCTCGCTTTCAAAATCCAAACCAAATTGCTTTCCATATGGGGAGCTGCATGTTAGCAGCTCCCCATGTGGAAAAGCAATGCCGAATCCTGCAGGACGCGGGAGCCGGTGGGACCATGGGGGCATTGTGGCTCCCTCCATGGTCCCCAACGGAGAGGAGCCAGCCCGGGGGATGGGGTCCCCGGGGCTAGTAGGGGCCCTGGAGGGGGCCACGTGGCCCCCCTCCCCAAAATAAAAAAAAAAGCCCGGCCCCGGGGGATGGGGTCCCCGGGGCCGGAATTGGCCACGGGAGGGGGCCACGCGGCCCCCTTCCCGTTCAGTTTTTTTTTTTAAATAAAAAGGGGTCAGGCCCTGGGGGATGGGATCCCCAGTGCCCAAAAAGGAAAAAGAAGGGGGACACACAGCCCCCTTCTAAAGAATAAAAAAAAAAAAGACGCGATCGTGCCTCAGGCCCCGCCCCTCCCTTCACCACTCTGCAAACGCGCCCTGTGGCGCGTTTTAAATTGGGGCATTAATTCCCCTTGAATACTGGGGGTCCCTGGGGGCCAACTGGCCCACCAGGAACCTCCAGTGCGCGCCACAGGGCTGCGTTGCAGAGAGGTGATGCAGGCCACGCCCCTTTTTACACCTCTCTGCAACGCAGCTCTGTGGCGCTTACTGGAGGTACCTGGTGGGCTAGTTGGACACCAGGGACCCTCAGGATTCAAGCGGACTTTATCCCCCAACTTAAAACGCGCCACGGGGTGCATTTGCACAGTGGTGAAGGGAGGGGCGGGGCCTGAGGTGACATCTGTGCAAACATGCCCTGTGGCGTGTTTTAAGTTGGGGATTAAGTCCCCTTGAATCCTGAGGGTACCTGGGGTCAAACTAGCCCACCAGGTACCTTCAGTAAGCGCCACAGAGCTGCGTTGCAGAGAGGTGTAAAAGGGGCGTGGCCTCGGACCACCTCTCTGCAACGCAGGCCTGTGGCGTTTACTGGAAGTACCTGGTGGGCTAGTTGGGCCCCAGGGACCCTCAGGATTCAAGGTGACCTAATACCCCAACTTAAAACGCGCCACAGGGCGCGTTTGCACAGTGGTGAAGAGAGGGCGGGGCCTCAGGTGACATGTGTGCAAACACGCCCTGTGGCGTGTTTTAAGTTGGGCAATTAATTCCCCTTGAATCCTGAGGGACCCTGGGGGCCAACTAGCCCACCAGGTACCTCCAGTGCGCGCCACAGGGCTGCGTTGCAGAGAGGTGGTCCAGGCCACGCCCCTTTTTACACCTCTGTGCAACGCAGCTCTTTGGCGCTTACTGGAGGTACCTAGTGGGCTAGTTGGACCCCAGGGACCCTCAGGATTCAAGGGACTTAATCTCCCAACTTAAAATGGCCACAGGGCTTGTTTGCACACATGTCACCTCAAGCCCCCCTCCCTTCACCACTGTGCAAACGCGCCCGGGGCGCGTTTTAAGAGTACGTTTTAATCCCCCTGCCCTATTATGTACTAGGGCCTTACAGAGGAGGTCATGCTAATCACAGGGGTACCCCAACGCATAGTGTTCGCTAGTGTATGTAGGTGTGGGCCAAGCCCCGGGGGCATGCGGGGTTTTTGATTTTTATGTGTGGGGGTCCTCTAAGGCCCCCCCAAGCCCCGGGGACCACCACCCCCCGGGGCTTTAAAAAAATAATGGTGCAGGAGGGCTCTCGGCCCTCCCGCAGCCCCGGGGACCGCCACCCCCTGGGGCTTCTTTTAAAAAAAAATTAAAGTACCTGTGTGGGGGAGCTCCAGCCCCCCCACATGCCCCGGGGACCGCCACCTCCCCGGGGCACTAAATATTTAAATATGGGGGTCCGTTACGCACCCCCAGAGCCCCGGGGACCACCACCTCCCCGGGGCTTTGAAGAAGTTGGGAGGGGGGCCACGCGGCCCCCCTCCTGGAGCCTGTAATGGCCCTGGGGACCACCACCCCCATGGCCGGCTCCTGCAGTGTCCCGGGGTGCTCACCCCCGGGACACTGTAGTTTGCTATGGCAGGGCGGGAGCCTCGCGGCTCCCGCCCTGCCATAGCAAACTGCTTGGTTTTGGAAGAGAGAGCAGGAAACCTGCTCTCTCTTCCAAAAACCAAAGACAATTACTTTTCCACACGGGGAGCTGCATCTTAGCAGCTCCCCATGTGGAAAAGCAATGCCGGCTCCCGCATAAGTGGCCTGAGGAGGGGGCAACGCAGCCCCCTCCATAAGTTTTATTTAATAAAAAAGAAGGCCATGCCCCGGGGGATGGGGTCCCTGGGGACGATTAAGGCCTGGGGAGGGGGCCACGCGGCCCCCTTCCAATTTTTTTTTTAAACAAAATATTAGGGGCAGGCCCTGGGGGATGGGGTCCCCAGGGCCAATAAATTAGAAAAAGGAGGGGGCCACACAGCCACCCTTCTTAAAAAAATAAAAAGACCGGCATCGCGCCGGAGGCCACGCCCCTCCTTGCAGCACTCTGCAAACGCGCCCCCTGGCGCGTTTGCAGATGGGGAACTAATTCCCCTTGAATACTGGGGGTCCCTAGGGGCCAACTAGCCCACCAGGAAACTCCAGTATGCACCAGGGGCTGCGTTGCAGAGAGGTGTACAGAGGCCACACCCCTTTTACACCTCTCTGCAACGCAGCTCTGTGGCGCTTTTTGGAGGTATATGGTGGGCTAGTTGGACTCCAGGGACCCTCAGGATTCAAGGGGACTTAATCCCCCAACTTAAAACGCGCCACGGGGCGCGTTTGCACAGTGGTGAAGGGAGGGGGTGGAGCTTGAGGTGACATGTGTGCAAACAGGCCCGTGGCGCGTTTTAAGATGGGGAATTAAATCCCCTTCAATCCTGAGGGTCCCTGGGGGCCAACTAGCCCACCAGGTACGTCCAGAAAGCGCCACAGAGCTGCGTTGCAGAGAGGTGTAAAAGGGGCATGGCCTCTGAACACCTCTCTGCAACGCAGCTCCCTGACACATACTGGAGGTACAGGGTGGGCTAGTTGGACCCCAGGGACCCTCAGGATTCAAGGGGACTTAATCCCCCAACCTAAACGCACCACGGGGCGCGTTTGCACAGTGGTGAAGGGAGGGGCGGGGCTTGAGGTGACATGTGTGCAAACAGGCCTGTGGCGTATTTTAAGATGGGGAATTAAATCCCCTTCAATCCTGAGGGTCCCTGGGGGCCAACTAGCCCACCAGGTACGTCCAGAAAGCGCCACAGAGCTGCGTTGCAGAGAGGTGGAAAAAGGGGCGTGGCCTCTGAACACCTCTCTGCAACGCAGCTCCCTGGCGCATACTGGAGGTACAGGGTGGGCTAGTTGGACCCCAGGGACCCTCATGATTCAAGGGGACTTAATCCCCCAACTTAAAACGCACCACGGGGCGCGTTTGCACAGTGGTGAAGGGAGGGGGCGGGGCTTGAGGTGACATGTGTGCAAACAGGCCTGTGGCGTATTTTAAGATGGGGAATTAAATCCCCTTCAATCCTGAGGGTCCCTGGGGGCCAACTAGCCCACCAGGTACGTCCAGAAAGCACCACAGAGCTGCGTTGCAGAGAGGTGGAAAAAGGGCGTGGCCTCTGAACACCTCTCTGCAACGCAGCTCCTGGCGCATACTGGAGGTACAGGGTGGGCTAGTTGGACCCCAGGAACCCTCATGATTCAAGGGGACTTAATCCCCCAACTTAAAACGCGCCACGGGCGCGTTTGCACAGTGAATGAATGAATGAATGAATGAATGAATGAATGAATTGGCATTTATAGAGCGCATGGCTACCAGAAGGCCTCCCAGCGCTAGGAATAGAGCCATCTCAGGTGAACCGGGTTTTAAACAACCGGGAACAAAAATGTTTTCAGTTGTCTACGAAAGGACATATAGTCGTCCTCCAAGCAGATGTGATTTGGGAGGGCATTCCAACTCTTGGAGGCTATATAGGAGAATTGTCTACCACCACTCCTAGACCTATATATTCTAGGGACTGCAGCCAAACGTTTATTTCCAGAGCGCAAGGCTCTGCTAGGACAGTGCGGAATAACAATGGCCTGCAGAATAGGAGGACCCTTGGAGGCGAGAATCTTATGAGTAATACATAGGGACTTGAACTGGATCCTCTCCGCCACTGGAAGCCAGTGAAGTGCGGCAATAGATGCTCGTGCAGATTCTCTGTGAGGGGTCTGTAGGAGGAGACTAGCTGCACAGTTCTGCACAGTCTGGAGCTTTTTTATCGTTGAACATGGGGAGCCCAGATAAAAGGCATTTGCATAGTCTATACGAGAAAGGATTAAGGCTTGGACCAGCAGCTTCCTTGCCTTAAATGGCAGCAGAGGAAGAATTTTCCTAGCCATCCTAAGCAGTCCATAACAGGTTCCTGCTACCTTCCGGGATTGTTCCTTCATATCTAGCTTGTGATCAAGCCAGACTCCAAGGCTTTTTATTTGTTCTTTAGGAGGGGCATACTGTCCAAACATTTAGGCCATAAAGAGCCTGGAGCAAATGGGGAAGGTTTACCCAGAAACATCAAATCAGTTTTTGCTCCATTCAATTGCAAATATGAGCCCTCCATCCATGCTGACACTTTTTCCAAACAGTCTGCTAACTTGATTTCCCCGTTCCCAGATTGATTAAGGGAAACAATCAGTTGAGTGTCGTCCGCATATGTGACGATCTGTATGCCAAAGGGTTTAACGATATGGGCTAGCGGACTCATGTAAATGTTAAAAGGGTGGGACTCAGGGACGAACCCTGAGGGACCCCACAACTCAATGACCTGCTTTTGGAGATAGAGTTGTCCTCAAAGACCTGAAATGAACGGTCGTCTAAAAAGACTCCAGCCATCTCAGTGCAGTTCCCGTCACCCCAGCATCTCCAGTGGTGAATGGAGGGCGGGGCTTGAGGTGACATGTGTGCAAACAGGCACCGTGGTGTGTTTTAAGTTGGGGGATTAAGTCCCCTTCAATCCTGAGGGTCCCTGGAGTCCAACTAGCCCACCAGATACCTTCAGTAAGCACAACAGAGTTGCGTTGCAGAGAGGTGAAAAAGGTGCGTGGCCTCGGAACGCCTCTCTGCAACTCAGCTCTGTGGTACTAACTGTAGGTACCTAGGGGGCTAGTTGGGCCCAGGGACACTCAGAATTCAAGGGACTTAATCCGCAACTCAAAACGTGCCACGGGCGCGTTTGCACACATGTCACCTCAGGCCCCCTCCCTTCACCACTGTGCATAACGCGCCCTGTAGCGCGTTTTAAGAAGGTAGTTTTAATCCCCCTGCCCTATTATGTACTAGGGACTTACAGAGGAGGTCATGCTAATCACAGGGGTACCCCAACGCATAGTGTTCCCTAGTGTATGTAGGTGTTTTCACTGTATTCTAAGTGTGTTTTAGCATAGCACTGGCTCTGGTTAATCAGAGTCAGTTACCACCAGTACACACCGGAAAAAGTTGTGGGCACAGGGTGATTTTGGAACAAGGCCTCTTTCTGCTCCTCTGTTGGTTCTTTCTGCACATCTTTTGCTTCTTCCTGTACTTTTCTTCGTCTTTGTGGACTTCTGTTGCTTCTTTCTGCATTTCTTTTGCTTCTTTCTGTGCGTTTTTCTTCTTTCTTCACATGTCCTACCTCTGTAGGCATAGTTAGAAACTAGCATTTAAAAAACCTTTGAAATTCACTTAAAAACCAGAGGTTTCAGGCATGTTATAGTTAGAAATTAGCATTTAAAAACCTTTGAAATTCACTGAAAAAACCATAGGTTTCAGGCACGTTATAGTTAGAAATTAGCATTTAAAAAACCTTTGAAATTCACTGAAAAAAACATAGGTTTTAGGGACAGTTATAGTTAGTTGGACATTTCACTCGTTCAAAACCCGTGAAATTCCCCCGTTATAGTTAGTTCAGCTAACTATAACTCACGCCCCACAATGCACTGCTGATGACGTCACATATTACATCACTCATGACATGGTCAGTGACATCACTGATGACATCACTGATGACATCTCAAATGACATCACTGATGACATCATCCATGTGATAATTTGATGCATCTTCTCACACCCTAATATAACTTTTGATACACCCACTGTAAATTACAGACTGCCATTGTCAAAACCATAGACACCCCAACACCAATAACTACATACACACTCACTTATTCTTAGGTCTACACACACATCCACTCACTCACCTGTACAGTCACTCATACTTACGGTCACTCAGTACAGGACTATCATATGCACTCATACACCTACATAGACACTCACACACCGCCACTCATCCATAGAGGTACTCACACACCTAGTCAGTCATGCAAATAATTAATCACACTGCCATTTACTCACCTATACAGTTATACACACACCAGCTCACTTACTCATACAAATACTAGCACATTCTTACGCTCTTATACAATCACTGATACAAGTACACACTCATCCGTTCAGCCACTCTCACAATCACACACTCTCACTTACAGCCATTTATATACTCCCACACACATATATACTGCCTTTCACATATGTAGTTACTCACACATGTATGACTGAGATATACATTCACTCACTAACACACCCATACACACACTCACCCACCCATACAGTCCATCACAGATGCACTCTTGAAACCATGCACCCAGTGAATCACCCACTCACACATCTATGCACAGAGTCACACACACCCCACCCACACAAACACTCATGCACCCATAAAGATACTCAGATAACCAATCAATAACTCATATAGACACTCATGTAGCTATTCACAAACCCATGCAGCCACTTACACACCAACAGGCAGACTGATACAGACATTCACACAGTTTAGTCACTAACCCATGCATTCAGTAAGATACGTTTAATCACTCACTTATAGAGTCAGTCCTGCACCTACTAAATCATCCATCCAGACACTTATATACCCACTCATTCTTCAATACACCTTGGCATATATATTAAACATATTTAAACTCTATAGAAACACACAGTCACTGGATGATGTCATCAGTGATGTCATTTGAGATGTCATCAGTGATGTCATCACTGATGTCACTGACCATGTCATGAGTGATGTAATATGTGACGTCATCAGCAGTGCATTGCGGGGCGTGAGTTATAGTTAGCTGAACTAACTATAACGGGGGAATTTCACGGGTTTTGTACGAGTGAAATGTCCAACTAACTATAACTGTCCCTAAAACCTTTGGGGGCATATTAGCAATGCCTGGCGATAATTATCGCAAAGCGCAATTAGCGCTTGGATAATTATTGCCAGGCATCGCCAGTTTCTATCAGCGGAGTTAGCGTGCAATCAGCAATGCTAATCTCCAAAGCGATAGAAACCTTGAGAGACTAGTGTGAATATCGCCTGAAAACAGGCGATATTCACACTGTTCCCAGTTCTGCTTGCTGATAGTGCGAGGGGACTTAGCCATGTAATCCACCTCTCATTGGATTACATGGCTAAGTCAGGGTGGGACCAGGTGTTAGCAAACCAGCGCTAAACGTGTTTAGCGCTGGTTCGCTAATCACCACCCCTGCCTCGCTGATAGGCGTTAGCGACCTCAGCGACTGTTTCCAGTCGCTGTTAGGTGGGGAACGCCTACTTTGCATGCCATTAGCGATAAATATCGCTGGCATGCAAGCGGCACCCAACCCGGTCGCTATCGCCTACAAGCTGTCGCTAACAGCAGTTAGCGACAGCTTGTTGATAAGGCGATAATATTATTGCCGCTTTAGCGGGAAAAAGTCCCGCTAAAGTGGCGATAATCGCCTTGCTAATATGCCCCATGGTTTTTTCAGTGAATATATATATATATATATTATCTACTGGCGGTCGCCAGTAGATAGTTATAGTTAGGACCTATTTTCCATAGGAAATCTGCAACATTCTATTTGAAATAACGTTGACGCCGGTTGACGAATCTTCGCGAAAGTTTCCAACTTGTTGGGGCGCTCCGGTCCGCTCCTATCCTGAAAGTCTCGGGGTGATTCGTCAAGCGGGGTCCGAGAAAAAAGGGGGGTCCCAAAACGTGTTTTCCCCATTCATTTTTCAATAGGAACCTTTAGTCGCAGCTACAGCCCGAACTGCTGAACGGAATTACACCAAATTTGGCAAAGAGGTAGCCCTTGGTTCAGTGTTGTGCCTTTTGCTTAAATGGTGTGAATCCGTTCAGTAGTTCCTGAGAAAATCAAAAGTAAAATCACATATATATCTGGGCGGAGCCTAACCACACATGTCATCGTGAGATCTGATTGGCTGTCAGCACTTCATCCTGGAATTGCTGGCAGCCATCTTGGGACCAATATAAATGATAGTACCCCATTGAAATGCATTGTAGTGATTCAAAGATTTTGAGGGTTACCAAAAGGAGAACTATAAAGGGTGATAACAGACTTTAGTTACTTTAGAATTCATTTGTTGATGGTACCATACTAATTTCAGGAATTGTAGTGTGTTCTAAGGTGATTTTACCCTGTGATAAACCTTCTGCTGGGATATCATGAATCATGTTTGAGAGAAAACTATTTTCACATGCTTGTCCCATACAGTTTTGGAAGGTGCTCCAGAAGCTAAAATGAGAGCATATTTTCTGTAAATTCACATTATCTTTCTCAGTCATGTGAGAATGAAGTCTGACATTCTCAGTAAAACATGTACATCCAACAAGGGCAGAGACTGTCAGTTGATTCCTTTGTGTTCTACTGCAGCTTCCCAGAGTGTTCTAAAGAACAACTAGAGTGCTAACAGCCTTACTTATGACAAAAGTATGGCACACCTGAAGCCATCTTGATTGGAATAAACTGGTAACACTTAAAACATTTAATTTAAAAAGGAACAAAATGATGGGGTTCATTTTGTCATAGAAATTATGGTTAGTGCTGTAGAAAGAAAGATTAGGACATGTTTCAAGTGTGATCTCAAATATCTTCCTGTTATATTTCAACAGGAGCAGCCTGCCAGTTGATGCCTTTGTGTTCTACTGCAGCTTCCCAGAGTGTTCTAAAGAACAACTAGAGCGCTAACAGCCTTACTTATGACAAAAGTATGGCACACCTGAAGCCATCTTGATTGGAATAAACCGGTAACACTTAAAACATTTAATTTAAAAAGGAACACAATGAGGGGTTCTTTTTGAAATAGAAATTATGGTTAGTGCTGCAGAAAGAAAAATTAGGGCATGTTTTAAGTGAGATCTCAAATCCTCTTCTATTTCATTAGAAAATTCTGACATGCAGACTGAAACAATCACTTTCAATACCAGCAGCAGACTTCCAGTTAACTCCCTGGTGAGCAGTAGCTTAACTACAGTGATCTAATGAGCAACTAGAGTGCTAACATTCTGAATTTATGGCAAACGTGAGACACATCTGAATGCCTTCTTGATGGAATGAAAGTAAAAAACTGAAAGCATTTCCTACTGAGGAGACTGCAGTAAATGAGGAAATTAGGAAACTTCATAACAAAGAAGTCTTCCAAGATGGCCACCAGTGAAAAAAGAGCCCAAATGTAGCACAAATATTACCCAGATGTAGCCCACATATAGCCCAATGACAAAAGTGTGCAAAACACTTTTTATTTTTAGTTTTTTTGCAGTTTTATGTAGTGCAGACTGGTCAGGTATTGGAGCGTTGCATCTTAAAACATGACCCCTACACTACAAAAACACCAGTGCACTACCCTAAACCCTAAAACACTACCCCCAGCATGACCCCCTACACTACACAAACACCACTGCACTACCCTAAACCCTAAAACACTACCCCCAGCACGACCTCCTACACTACCCAAACACCACTGCACCACCCTAAAACATGACCCCCTACACTACACAAACACCACTGCACTACCCTAAACCCTAAAACACTACCCCCAGCACGACCCCCTACACTACACAAGCACCACTGCACTACCCTAAACCCTAAAACACTACCCCCAGCACGACCCCCTACACTACACAAACACCACTGCACTACCCTAAACCCTAAAACACTACCCCCAGCACGACCCCCTACACTACCCAAACACCACTGCACTAACCTAAATCCTAAAACACTACCCCCAGCACGACCCTCTACACTACCCAAACACCGCTGCATTACCCTAAAACATGACCCCCTACACTACACAAACACCACTGCACTACCCTAAACCTAAAACACTACCCCCAGCACGACCCCTACACTACACAAGCACCACTGGACTACCCTAAACCCTAAAACACTACCCCCAGCACAACCTCCTACACTGCCCGAACACCACTGCACTACCCTAAACCCTGAAACACCACCCCTAGCACGACCCCTACACTGCCGGAACACCACGGCACTGCCCTAAACCCTGAAACACCACCCCCTTCACGACCCCCTACACTGCCTGAACACCACTGCACTGCCCTAAACCCTGAAACACCACCCCCAGCATGACCCCCTACACTGCCCGAACACCACTGCACTGCCCTAAACCCTGAAACACTACCCCCAGCAAGACCCCCTACACTGCCCGAACACCACTGCACTGCCCTAAACCCTGAAACATCACACCCAGCAAGACCCCCTACACTGCCCAAACACCACTGCCCTAAACCCTGAAACACCACCCCAGCACAACCCCCTACACTGCCCGAACACCACTGCACTGCCCTAAACCCTGAAACACCACCCCCAGCACGACCCCCTACACTGCCCGAACACCGCTGCTCTGTCCAAAACCCTGAAACACCAGCCCTAGCACGACCCCCTACACTGCCCGAACACCACTGCACTGCCCTAAACCTTGAAACACCAGCCCCAGCATGACCCCCTACACTGCCCGAACACCACTGCACTACCCTAAACCCTGAAACACCACCCCTAGCACGACCCCCTACACTGCCCGAGCACCACTGCACTGCCCTAAACCCTGAAACACCAGCCCTAGCACGACCCCCTACACTGCCCGAACACCACTGCACTGCCCTAAACCCTGAAGCACCAGCCCCAGCACGACCCCCTACACTGTCCGAACACCACTGCACTGCCCTAAACCCTGAAACACCAGCCCCAGCACGACCCCCTACACTGCCCGAACACGACTGCACTGCCCTAAACCGTGAAACACCAGCCTCAGCACGACCCCCTACACTGCCCGAACACCACTGCACTGCCCTAAACCCTGAAACACCACCCCCAGCACGACCCCCTACACTGCCCGAACACCACTGCACTGCCCTAAACCCTGAAACACCACCCCAGCACGACCCCCTACACTGCCCGAACACCACTGCCCTAAACCCTGAAACACCACCCCTGCACGACCCCCTACACTGCCCGAACACTACTGCACTGCCCTAAACCCTGAAACACCATCCCCAGCACGACCCCCTACACTGCCCGAACACCACTGCACTGCCCTAAACCCTGAAACACCACCCCCAGCAAGACCCCCTACACTGCCCGAACACCACTGCACTAAACCCTGAAACACCACCCCCAGCAAGACCACCTACACTGGCCGAACACCACTGCACTGCCCTAAACACTGAAACACCACCCCTGCACGACCCCCTACACTGCCCAAACACCACTGCACTGCCCTAAACCCTGAAACACCACCCCCTGCACAACCCCCTACACTGCCCGAACACCACTGCACTGCCCTAAACCCTGAAACACCACCCCTCAGCACGACACCCTACACTGCCCGAACACTACTGCACTGCCCTAAACCACCACCCCCAGCACGACCCCCTACACTGCCCAAACATGACTGCACTGCCCTAAACCCTGAAACACCACCCCCTGCACCACCCCCTACACTGCCCGAACACCACTGCACTGCCCTAAACCCTGAAACACCACCCCTCAGCACGACACCCTACACTGCCCGAACACTACTGCACTGCCCTAAACAACCACCCCCAGCACGACCCCCTACACTGCCCAAACACGACTGCACTGCCCTAAACCCTGAAGCACCACCCCCTGCACCACCCCCTACACTTCCCGAACACCACTGCACTGCCCTAAACCCTGAAACACCACCCCCAGCATGACCCCCTACACTGCCCGAACACCACTGCACTGCCCTAAACCCTGAAACATCACCCCCAGCAAGACCCCCTACACTGCCTGAACACCACTGCCCTAAACCCTGAAACACCACCCCCAGCAAGACCCCCTACACTGCCCAAACACCACTGCACTGCCCTAAACCCTGAAACACCACCTCCAGCACAACCCCCTACACTGCCTGAACACCATTGCTCTGCCCTAAACCCTGAAACACTAGCCCCAGCACAACCCCCTACACTGCCCGAACACCACTGCACTGCCCTAAACCCTGAAACACCACCCCCAGCATGACCCCCTACACTGCCCTAACACCACTGCACTGCCCTAAACCCTGAAACACCAGCCCCAGCAAGACCCCCTACACTGCCCAAACACCACTGCACTGCCCTAGACTCTGAAACACCAGCCCCAGCACGACCCCCTACACTGCCCGAGCACCACTGCACTGCCCTAAACCCTGAAACACCACCCCCAGCACGACCCCTTTACTGCTTGAACACCACTGCACTGCCCCAAACCCTGAAACACCACCCCCAGCACGACCCCCTACACTGCCCGAACACCACTGCCCTAAACCCTGAAACACCACCCCTGCACGACCCCCTACACTGCCCGAACACCACAGCACTGCCCTAAACCCTGAAACACCACCCTCTGCATGACCCCCTACACTGCCAGAACACCACTGCACTGCCCTAAACCCTGAAACACCACCCCCAGCACGACCCCCTACACTGCCTGAACACCACTGCACTGCCCTAAACCCTAGAACACTACCCCCAGCATGACCCCCTACACTACCCGAACACCACTGCACTACCCTAAACCCTAAAATACTCCCCCAGCACGACCCCCTACACTACCCGAACATGACTGCACTGCCCTAAACCCTCAAACACTCCCCCCAGCACAACCCCCTGCACTACCCAAACACCACTGCACTGCCCTAAACCCTAAAACACTCCCCCAGCACGACCCCCTACACTACCCGAACACCACTGCACTGCCCTAAACCCTAAAACACTCCCCCAGCACAACCCCTACACTACCCAAACACCACTGCACTGCCCTAAACCCAAAAACACTACCCCCGCATGACCCCTACACTACCCAAACACCAATGCACTACCCTAATCCCTAAAACACGACCTCCTACACTACACAAACACCACTGCACTACCCTAAAGCCTAAAACACTACCCCCACACTACACAAACACCACTGCACTACCCTAAATCCTAAAAAACTACCCCAGCACGAACCCCTACACTACCCAAACACCACTGCACTACCCTAAACCCTAAAACACTACCCCCAGCAGTACCCCCTACACTACCCAAACACCACTGCACAACCCTAAACCCTAAAACACTACCCCCAGCAGTCGCCCTACACTACCCAAACACCATTGCACTACCCTAAACCCTAAAACACTACCCCCAGCAGTACCCCTACACTACCCAAACACCACTGCACTACCCTAAATCACTGACCCCCTACACTACCCAAACACCACTGCACTACCCTAAACCCTAAAACACTACCCCCAGCACGACCCCTACACTACCCAAACACCACTGCACTACCCTAAACCCTAAAACACTCTCCCCAGCATGACTCCCTACACTACCCAAACACCACTGCACTACCCTAAACCCTAAATCTACCCCCAGCATGACCCCCTACACTACACAAACACCACTGCACTACCCTAAACCCTAAAACACTACCCCCAGCACGACCCTCTTCACTACCTAAACACAACTGCACAATTTGTTACAGGCGTTGCAACGCAGGCCTGTGGTGCTTACTGGAAGTACCTGGCTGGCTAGTTGGGCCCCAGGGACCCTCAGGATTCAAGGTGACCTAATCCCCCAACTTAAAACGCTCCACGGGGCGCGTTTGCACAGTGGTGAAGGAAGGGGGCGGGGCCTCAGGTGACATGTGCGCAAACACGCCCTGTGGTGCGTTTTAAGTTGGGGAATTAATTCCCTTTGAATTCTGAGGGACCCTGGGGGCCAACTAGCCCACCAGGTACCTTCAGTAAGCACAACAGAGTTGTGTTGCAGAGAGGTGAAAAAAGGTGTGTGGCCTCGGAACGCCTCTCTGCAACTCAGCTCTGTGGTCCTAACTGTAGGTACCTGGGGGGCTAGTTGGGCCCCAGGGACCCTCAGGATTCAAGGGGACTTAATCCCGCAACTTAAAATGCGCCACGGGGCGCGTTTGCACACATGTCACCTCAGGCCCCCCCTCCCTTCACCTCTGTGCAAACGCACCCTGTAGCGCGTTTTAAGAGGTAGTTTTAATCCCCTGCCCTATTATGTACTAGGGACTTGCAGAGGAGGTCATGCTAATCACAGGGGTACCCCAATGCATAGTGTTCCCTAGTGTATGTAGGTGTTTTCACTGTATTCTAAGTGTCTTTTAGCATAGCACTGGCTCTGGTTAGTCAGAGTCAGTTACCACCAGTACCCGTCTGAAAAAGTTGTGGGCACAGGATGATTTTGCAACAAGGCCTCTTTCTGCTCCTCTGTTGGTTCTTTCTGCACATCTTTTGCTTCTTTCTGTGCGTTTTTTCTTCTTTCTTCACATGTCCTACCTTTGTAGGCATAGTTAGAAACTAGCATTTAAAAAACCTTTGAAATTCACTTAAAAAATCATAGGTTTCAGGCACGTTATAGTTAGAAATTAGCATTTAAAAAACCTTTGAAATTCACTGAAAAAACCATAGGTTTCAGACACGTTATAGTTAGAAATTAGCATTTAAAAAACCTTTGAAATTCACTGAAAAAACCATAGGTTAGTTCAGCTAACTATAACTCGCGCCCCCGCAATGCACTGCTGTTGACGTCACATATTACATCACTCATGACATGGTCAGTGACATCACTGATGACATCACTGATGACATCTCAAATGACATCACTGATGACATCATCCATGTGATAATTTCATGCATCTTCTCACACCCTAATATAACTTTTGATACACCCACTCTAAATTACAGACTGCCATTCTCAAAACCATAGACACTCCAACACCAAAAACTACATACCCACTCACTGATTCTTAGGTCTACACACACATCCATTCACTCACCCGTACAGTCACTCATACTTACAGTCACTCAGTACAGGACTATCATATGCACTCATACACCTATATAAACACTCACACACCGCCACTTATCCATAGAGGTACTCACACACCTAGTCAGTCATGCAAAAAATTAATCACACACCCATTTACTCACCTATACAGTTATACACACACCAGCTCACTTACTCATACAAATACTAGCACATTCTTACGCTCTTAATCAATAACTGATACAAGCACACACGCATCCATACAGCCACTCTCACTATCACATACTCTCACTTATAGCTATTTAAATACTCTAACACACATATATACTGCCTTTAACATATGTAGTTACTCGCACATGTACCACTGAGATATACATTCACTCACTAACACACCCATACACACACTCACCCACCCAAGCAGTCCATCACAGATGCACTCTTGAAATCATGCACCCAGTGAATCACCCACTCACACATCTATGTACAGAGTCACACACACCCCACCCACACAAACACTCAGGCAGCCATACAGATACTCAGAGAACCAATCAATAACCCATATAGACACTCATGTAGCTATTCGCAAATCCATGCATCCACTTACACACCAACAAACAGACGGATACAGACATTCACACAGTTTAGTCACTAACCCATGCATTCAGTAAGATACGTTTAATCACTCACTTGTAGAGTCAGTCACTCATGTACTAAATCATCCATTCAGACACTTATACACCCACTCATTCTTCAATACGCCTTTCCCTATATATATTAAACATATTTAAACTTTACAGAAACACACAGTCACTGGATGATGTCATCAGTGATGTCATCAGTGATGTCATTTGAAATGTCACCAGTGATGTCACTGACCATGTCATGAGTGATATAATATGTGACGTCATCAGCAGTGCATTTATTGGGGCGCGAGTTATAGTTAGCTGAACTAACTATAACGGGGGAATTTCTATGGTTTTGTACGAGTGAAATGTCCAACTAACTATAACTGTCCCTAAAACCTATGGTTTTTTCAGTGAATTATCTACTGGCGGTCGCCAGTAGATAGTTATAGTTAAAACCTATTATCCATAGGAAATCCGCGACATTCTATTTGAAATAACGTTGGCGCCGGTTGACGAATCTTCGCGAAAGTTTCCAACTTGTTGGGGCGCTCCGGTCCGCTCCTATCCTGAAAGTCTCGGGGTGATACGTCAAGCGGGTGCCGAGAAAAAGGGGGTCCCAAAACGCGTTTTCCCCATTCATTTTTCCATAGGAACCTTTAGTCGCAGCTACAGCCCGAACTGCTGAACGGAATTACACCAAATTTGGCAAAGAGGTAGCCCTTGGTTCAGTGTCGTGCCTTTTGCTTAAATGGTGTAAATCTGTTCAGTAGTTCCTGAGAAAATCAAAAGTAAAGTCACATATATATCTGGGCGGAGCCTAACCACCCATGTCATCGTGAGATCTGATTGGCTGTCAGCACTTCATCCTGGAATTGCTGGCAGCCATCTTGGGACCAATATAAATGATAGTACCTCATTGAAATGCATTGTAGTGAATAGAAGATTTTGAGGATCACCAAAAGGAGAACTATAAAGGGTGATAACAGGCTTTAGTTACATTAGAATTTATTTGTTGATGGTACCATTCTAATTTTAGGAATTGTGGTGTATTCTAAGGTGATTTTACCATGTGAAAAACCTTCTGCTGGGATATCATGAATCATGTTTGAGAGAACACTATTTTCTCATGCTTGTCCCGTGGAGGTTTGGAAGGTGCTCCAGAAGCTAAAATGAGAGCATATTTTCTGTAAATTCACATTATCTTTCTCACTCATGTGAGAATGAAGTCTGACATTCTCAGTAAAACATGTACATCCAACAAGGGCAGAGACTGTCAGTTGATTCCTTTGTGTTCTACTGCAGCTTCCCAGAGTGTTCTAAAGAACAACTAGAGTGCTAACAGCCTTACTTATGACAAAAGTATGGCACACCTGAAGCCATCTTGATTGGAATAAACTGGTAACACTTAAACAATTTAATTTAAAAAGGAACAAAATGATGGGGTTCATTTTGTCATAGAAATTATGGTTAGTGCTGTAGAAAGAAAAATTAGGACATGTTTCAAGTGTGATCTCAAATATCTTCCTGTTATATTTCAACAGGAGCAGCCTGCCAGTTGATGCCTTTGTGTTCTACTGCAGCTTCCCAGAGTGTTCTAAAGAACAACTAGAGTGCTAACAGCCTTACTTATGACAAAAGTATGGCACACCTGAAGCCATCTTGATTGGAATAAACCGGTAACACTTAAAACATTTAATTTAAAACGGAACAAAATGAGGGGTTCTTTTTTAAATAGAAATTATGGTTAGTGCTGCAGAAAGAAAAATTAGGGCATGTTTTAAGTGAGATCTCAAATCCTCTTCTATTTCATTAGAAAATTCTGACATGCAGACTGAAACAATCACTTTCAATACCAGCAGCAGACTACCAGTTAACTCCCTGGTGAGCAGTAGCTTTACTCCAGTGATCTAATGAGCAACTAGAGTGCTAACATTCTGAATTTATGGCAGATGTGAGACACATCTGAATGCCTTCTTGATGGAATCAAAGTAAAAACTGAAAGCATTTCCTACTGAGGAGACTGCAGTAAATGAAGAAATTAGGAAACTTCATAACAAAGAAGTCTTCCAAGATGGCCACCAGTGACAAAAGAGCCCAAATGTAGCACAAATATTACCCAGATGTAGCCCACATATAGCCCAATGACAAAAGTGTGCAAAACACTTTTTATTTTTAGTTTTTTTGCAGTTTTATGTAGTGCAGACTGGTCAGGTATTGGAGCATTGCATCTTAAAACATGACCCCCTACACTACAAAAACACCACTGCACTACCTTAAACCCTAAAACACTACCCCCAGAACGACCCCCTACACTACACAAGCACCACTGCACTATCCTAAACCCTAAAACACTACCCCCAGCACGACCCCCTACACTACACAAGCACCACTGCACTATCCTAAACCCTAAAACACTACCCCCAGCACGACCCCCTACACTACCCAAACACCACTGCACTAACCTAAATCCTAAAACACTACCACCAGCACGACCCCCTACACTACCCAAACACTACTGCACTACCCTAAAACATGACCCCCTACATTACACAAACACCACTGCACTACCCTAAACCCTAAAATACTACCCCCAGCACGAACCCCTACACTATACAAGCACCACTGCACTACCCTAAACCCTAAAACACTACCCCCAGCACGACCCCCTACACTACAAAAACACCACTGCACTCCCTAAACCCTAAAACACTACCCCCAGCACGACCCCCTACACTACCCAAACACCACTGCACTAACCTAAATCCTAAAACACTACCCCCAGCACGACCCCCTACACTACCCAAACACCACTGCACTACCCTAAAACATGACCCCCTACACTACACAAACACCACTGCACTACCCTAAACCCTAAAACACTACCCCCAGCACGACCCCCTACACTGCCCAAACACCACTGCACTGCCCTAAACCCTGAAACACCAGCCCCTGCATGACCCCCTACACTGCCCGAACACCACTGCACTGCCCTAAACCCTAAAACACCACCCCTAGCACGACCCCCTACACTGCCCGAACACCACTGCACTGCCCTAAACCCTGAAACACCACCCCTACACTGCCCGAACACCACTGCACTGCCCTAAACCCTGAAACACCACCCCCAGCATGACCCCCTACACTGCCCAAACACCACTGCACTGCCCTAAACCCTGAAACACTACCCCCAGCAAGACCCCCTACACTGCCCGAACACCACTGCACTGCCCTAAACCCTGAAACATCACCCCCAGCAAGACCCCCTACACTGCCCGAACACCACTGACCTAAACCCTGAAACACCACCCCCAGCACGACCCCCTACACTGCCCGAACACCACTGCACTGCCCTATACCCTGAAACATCACCCCCAGCAAGACCCCCTACACTGCCCGAACACAACTGCCCTAAACCCTGAAACACCACCCCCAGCAAGACCCCCTACACTGCCCGAACACCACTGCACTGCCCTAAACCCTGAAACACCACCCCCAGCAAGACCCCCTACACTGCCCGAACACCACTGCACTGCCCTAAACCCTGAAACACCACCCCCAGCACGACCCCCTACACTGCCCGAACACCACTGCTCTGCCCAAAACCCTGAAACACCAGCCCCAGCACGACCCCCTACACTGCCCGAACACCACTGCACTGCCCTAAACCCTGAAACACCAGCCCCAGCACGACCCCCTACACTGCCCGAACACCACTGCACTGCCCTAAACCCTGAAACACCAGCCCCAGCACAACCCCGTACACTGCCCGCACACCACTGCACTGCCCTAAACCCTGAAACACCAGCCCCAGCACAACCCCGTACACTGCCCGAACACCACTGCACTGCCCTAAACCCTGAAACATCACCCCCAGCAAGACACCCTACACTGCCCGATCACCACTGACCTAAACCCTGAAACACCACCCCCAGCACGACCCCCTACACTGCCCGAACACCACTGCACTGCCCTAAACCCTGAAACACTACCCCCAGCATGACCCCCTACACTGCCCGAACACCACTGCTCTGCCCAAAACCCTGAAACACCAGCCCCAGCACGACCCCCTACACTGCCCGAACACCACTGCACTGCCCTAAACCTTGAAACACCAGCCCCTGCACGACCCCCTACACTGCCCGAACACCACTGCACTACCCTAAACCCTGAAACATCACCCCCAGCACGACCCCCTACACTGCCCGAACACCACTGCACTGCCCTAAACCCTGAAACACCAGCCCCAGCACCACCCCCTACAATGCCCAAACACCACTGTACTGCCCTAAACCCTGAAACACCACCCCCTGCACCGCCCCCTACACTGCCCGAACACCACTGCACTGCCCTAAACCCTGAAACACCACCCCCTGCATGACCCCCTACACTGCCCGAACACCACTGCACTACCCTGAAACACCACCCCTGCACCACCCCCTACACTGCCCGAACACCACTGCACTGCCCTAAACCCTGAAACACCACCCCCTGCACCGCCCCCTACACTGCCCGAACACCACTGCACTGCCCTAAACCCTGAAACACCACCCCCAGCATGACCCCCTTTACTGCTCGAACACCACTGCACTGCCCCAAACCCTGAAACACCACCCCCAGCATGACCCCCTACACTGCCCAAACACCACTGCCCTAAACCCTGAAACACCACCCCTGCACGACCCCCTACACTGCCCGAACACCACTGCACTGCCCTAAACCCTGAAACACCACCCCCTGCACGACCCCCTACACTGCCCGAACACCACTGCACTGCCCTAAACCCTGAAACACCACCCCCAGCACGACCCCCTACACTGCCCGAACACCACTGCACTGCCCTAAACCCTAAAACACCACCCCCAGCACGACCCCCTACACTGCCCGAACACCACTGCACTGCCCTAAACCCTAGAACACTACCCCCAGCATGACCCCCTACACTACCCGAACACCACTGCACTACCCTAAACCCTAAAATACACCCCCCAGCATGACCCCCTACACTACCCGAACACGACTGCACTGCCCTAAACCCTAAAACACTCCCCCAGCACGACCCCCTACACTACCCGAACACCACTGCACTGCCCTAAACCCTAAAACACTCCCCCAGCACGACCCCCTACACTACCTAAACACCACTGCACTGCCCTAAACCCTAAAACACTACCCCCGCATGACCCCCTACACTACCCAAATACCAATGCACTACCCTAATCCCTAAAACACTACCCCCGCACAACCCCCTACACTACCCAAAGACCACTGCACTACCCTAAACTCTAAAACAATACCCCCCGCACGACTCCCTACACTACCCAAAGACCACTGCACTACCCTAAACCCTAAAAAACTACCCCCAGCAAGAACCCCTACACTACCCAAACACCATTGCACTACCCTAAACCCTAAAACACTACTCCCAGCAGTATCCCTTACACTATCCAAACACCACTGCACTACCCTAAACCCTAAAACCCTAAAACACTAACCCCAGCACGACCCCCTACACTACCCAAACACCACTGTACTACCCTAAACCCTAAAACACTCCCCCAGCACGACTCCCTACACTACCCAAACACCACTGCACTACCCTAAACCCTAAATCTACCCCCAGCATGACCCCCTACACTACACAAACACCACTGCACTACCCTAAACCCTAAAACACTACCCCCAGCACAACCCTTTTCACTACCTAAACACAACTGCACAATTTGTTACAGGCGTTGCAACGCAGGCCTGTGGTGCTTACTGGAAGTACCTGGTGGGCTAGTTGGGCCCCAGGGACTCTCAGGATTCAAGGTGACCTAATCCCCCAACTTAAAATGCGCCACGGGGTGCGTTTGCACAGTGGTGAAGGGAGGGGGCGGGGCCTCTGGTGACATGTGCGCAAACACGCCCTGTGGTGCGTTTTAAGTTGGGGAGTTAATTCCCTTTGAATCCTGGGGCCCAACTAGCCCACCAGGTACCTTCAGTAAGCACAACAGAGTTGCGTTGCAGAGAGGTGAAAAAGGTGCGTGGCCTCGGAACGCCTCTCTGCAACTCAGCTCTGTGGTCATAACTGTAGGTACCTGGGGGGCTAGTTGGGCCCCAGGGACCCTCAGGATTCAAGGGGACTTAATCCCGCAACTTAAAACGCGCCACGGAGCGCGTTTGCACACATGTCACTTCAGGCCCCCTCCCTTCACCACTGTGCAAACGCGCACTGGCTCTGGTTAGTCAGAGTCAGTGACCACCAGTACCCGTCTGAAAAAGTTGTGGGCACAGGATGATTTTGCAACAAGGCCTCTTTCTGCTCCTCTGTTGGTTCTTTCTGCACATCTTTTGCTTCTTTCTGTGCGTTTTTTCTTCTTTCTTCACATGTCCTACCTCTGTTGGCATAGTTAGAAACTAGCATTTAAAAAACCTTTGAAATTCACTTAAAAAATCATAGGTTTCAGGCACGTTATAGTTAGAAATTAGCATTTAAAAAACCTTTGAAATTCACTGAAAAAACCATAGGTTTCAGGCACGTTATAGTTAGAAATCTAGCATTTAAAAAACCTTTGAAATTCACTGAAAAAACCATAGGTTTCAGGCACGTTATAGTTAGAAATTAGCATTTAAAAAACCTTTGAAATTCACTGAAAAAACCATAGGTTTCAGACACGTTATAGTTAGAAATTAGCATTTAAAAAACCTTTGAAATTCACTGAAAAAACCATAGGTTTTAGGGACAGTTATAGTTAGTTGGACATTGCACTCATACAAAACCCGTGAAATTCCCCTGTTATAGTTAGTTCAGCTAACTATAACTCGCGCCCCGCAATGCACTGCTGATGACGTCACATATTACATCACTCATGACATGGTCAGTGACATCACTGATGACATCACTGATGACATCTCAAATGACATCACTGATGACATCATCCATGTGATAATTTCATGCATCTTCTCACACCCTAATATAACTTTTGATACACCCACTCTAAATTACAGACTGCCATTCTCAAAACCATAGACACTCCAACACCAAAAACTACATACCCACTCACTGATTCTTAGGTCTACACACACATCCACTCACTCACCTGTACAGTCACTCATACTTACAGTCACTCAGTACAGGACTATCATATGCACTCATACACCTATATAAACACACACACCGCCACTCATCCATAGAGGTACTCACACACCTAGTCAGTCATGCAAAAAATTCATCACATACCCATTTACTCACCTATACAGTTATACACACACCAGCTCACTTACTCATACAAATACTAGCACATTCTTACGTTCTTATACAATAACTGATACAAGCACACACGCATCCATACAGCCACTCTCACAATAACACACTCTCACTTATAGCCATTTAAATACTCTAACACACATATATACTGCCTTTTACATATGTAGTTACTCGCACATGTACCACTGAGATATACATTCACTCACTAACACACCCATACACACACTCACCCACCCAAGCAGTCCATCACAGATGCACTCTTGAAATCATGCACCCAGTGAATCACCCACTCACACATCTATGTATAGAGTCACACACACCCCACCCACACAAACACTCAGGCAGCCATACAGATACTCAGAGAACCAATAAATAACCCATATAGACACTCATGTAGCTATTCGCAAATTCATGCATCCACTTACACACCAACAAACAGACGGATACAGACATTCACACAGTTTAGTCACTAACCCATGCATTCAGTAAGATACGTTTAATCACTCACTTGTAGTCAGTCACTCACGTACTAAATCATCCATTCAGACACTTATACACCCACTCATTCTTCAATACGCCTTTCCCTATATATATTAAACATATTTAAACTTTACAGAAACACACAGTCACTGGATGATGTCATCAGTGATGTCATTTGAGATGTCATCAGTGATGTCATCAGTGATGTCACTGACCATGTCATGAGTGATGTAATATGTGACGTCATCAGCAGTGCATTGCGGGGGCGCAAGTTATAGTTAGCTGAACTAACTATAACAGGGGAATTTCACGGGTTTTGTATGAGTGCAATGTCCAACTAACTATAACTGTCCCTAAAACCTATGGTTTTTTCAGTGAATATATATATATATATCACTTACCTGCAAAATAATTACATCTTACATTTTTGTTATAATGCATGCTCGGTAAAGGCATATGTGTGGTAAGAATTTGCATCGTAAAGGCATGCATGATAAAGGCATATGCGGTTTAATGGATGCATGGTAAAGGTATTGCATGGTAATGACTGTGTTGTAAAAGCTGTTTCCCAGTCAAAGACCGGTACCAGAGTGACTGCGGGGACTGCAGCATGGAAGAAACAGGCAACATACCAGTACGGCCAGGTTGTGGGTTCGGTGGCTCAACAGGCTCTCACTGCTAGTGAAAGGAAGCTCCTGATGACAGATACATAGAAGGTGCATAGAAAATAGATAGGTTTCATTGGGAAAACAAGAACATCCAGTTGAGCCACAGACAAGGAGCAACTGACTCAAAGAATTGTTACACAATCAAATGAAAACAATCTGGAAAAGAATTCTCTATACATAGCAGGAGCCGACAGGGAAGCAAACCCAACACCTTTATGACCCATACACCGGGACAGGAAGATATTGTCACAAGACGGCATTTTTGCAAAAAACCTACCTCTCAATGGAGACCACTTAATTGAGTCTATTGAGTTTGGCCACATACAACAAGGGAATTCGTGTACACATCAAGAGGCACCACATTGCTAAAAGACCATGGAAATTCCAAATTTTGCTCAGTTTCACAAAATTACAGATACAACGATTTGCCCATGAATACAGAAATTCTTCATGAAGGAATACAGAAATTAGCGCTGAGACCTGATGTTTTCACTTGGAACGATTTATCCATTTGATTTATGATATTGGGGTGTTTCTTCTAAGACACGTGGCAACTTGCTTTTAATACATTCATACGCTTTTTATATGTAGTGATACGCCTTTCACATTACCTTTTGGTAATAACTGCCTGGAGCATTCGAAAAGAAAAAACTTAGTTTGCAGAACTTTGGGAACATTTTCTGACGGGTTTTCTTTCGGCCTGAGCCACAAAATGTGTTGCAACAAAATAATGGCTGCCCTGCAGACAAAGATGACCTGGTAAACTTGACTTTCCCTCATAGACCCGAGATGTCAGGAGAACTGAAAAGTGTGTGGGGGGAGGGTGGGGGGTGGAGGCGGTAGGAAGGAGAAGATTGCATGTTTTATTTTTTCCAGCGAGAACCAATTTCTAAGCGACGGCAGCGTCAAGCGGGAGAGAGGCACGCTGCTTATTGAAGCAGAGGACAGAAAAGATTAGGCCATACAAAAGAAGTCATTTATAAACAGCAGATGTTTCATAAACTCCGATACAGGGAAAAAGGGAGAAAAAAAAGCATGGGGGGAATAAAAAGGCACAGACCGTGGAGCGTGCTGCTGCCAATCGAAAGACGTATCTACAGAAAGCCCCTGTTCTCGCATATCAGGAAGTCCTGGTTGGGCATTGCCACGGTTACTGAAGGCGACTGCAAGAACATGCCAGTCTTAACAGAACCAGATGGTGCATGGTGCAATGGCCAGTATGGCTGGATGACAAATGATAGTCGTACCTTCCCAAAAGAACCACCCCATCCACTAATCACATTTCACTTACAGAAGACATACGCTGAAGCCAACAATGAGGGAATCTACCTTGATAAAGACAGGCACTAGAGAAGTCTAGTTACCCCCAATATAAACAGCCAGTAGCATTTTGTATTTGTGGAGAGAGCGAGTACTGCATCACCTCAAGCGGAGCCGCAAACATCGGCAGAACTGGCATATTCACTAACAGTGATGTGGAGTATGAGAAGGTCACCAAAGAACATAATTTAGATATGCCCTAACTACAGGGTCGGATTGGTAAGGCGGGCACTCAAGCAATGGGCGATGGGCCGGTACCTGAGTTTCAACTGTGGCCCGCTTTTTTAGTCAGCATAGTGGCCTCAGTGGCGGCTGGCACGGATCTGGGGTGCCGGGGCCGGGGGCGAGGGGGTAAGGAGATGTAAAAAAAAAAATAGACTTAACTCATCTCCCGCTTTGTCTCTCCTCAGTCTGCTAACCAGGAAGCAGCCAGGCTCCCCTGAGCCAATTGGCTCCCCTAAGCCAATCACAACACTGCAATGCAGCATTGTGATTGGTCTGAGCGCCATAATCCGGCCCTCAGACAGGGAGTGGGGGCCTGGACATCGTTATTATCATTTCATTTTTTCCTTTCCTTCATGCAGTGGGGCGACGCTCCTCAGCCTTAGCGGAGGAGCCGTCACTGGGTGGCCTACTTGGGCTGTGTCTATGCTGTTCAGATACCTGCAGCGGCCCAGTGGGGGCCTGAGCGGCCTTTCCGGAGACATTACCTCCCTTTTACCAAAGGAACAGAGGTGTCATTCCCAGTCTCTCCCTGGGCCGGCCCATTAATGTATGCAGATTGAGAAGGGGCAGAGGCCCGGGCAGAAGTGACCTCACTTCTGTTCAGGTGTGGTTCATCATTGTGAACTAATCTGTGCATGAAGAGGCCTCACTGCATTTGCATTTTTAATCTCAGTGAAATTGAGAAAACACGCCTGTTTTAGAGAACCCCCGCCCCTCCTTCTTTTCATAATACTTAAAACACTGAAGCAGTGTTTTGTGTAAAGGTGCAATGTGCACATATGGACCACTTTATTTGGCATATTTTTGATCCCAATCCAACCCTGCCAAACCACTAATATTTATGGACGCAGCAATTCCATTGTTGCTTTCGATGGACCTTAGGGAGTCTCTATGGACAAATATTCAGGGTTACATCATGAAGATTTCTGTCTGAACTAGCACCAAGCTGCAAATATTTAATTACTCTTGACAACATTGGGCTTAATCCTCTTCAGAAAGCACCAAATGACGAATTTCTGGCCTGTGAGAAATACTCTGTTTGCCTTGTTCACACCACTTTTACACAGCACATCTGGGGCCAGGTCACAAAAAGCCTTTTTTGGTCAGTGCATTTACATTTCATTCTTTGGTGTAAACAGCAACGTCTTACCAGCCACTGTATTGTTAAAATACATCTGGAACGACGTTAATATATGTAAAAAATAAAAGTGCATATTTACGCAAACAGACGGTGGTTGAGGCACAACAATGATGAGACAAAAGCACCACAACGACATAGAACCCCATTTCATTTAGAAACACTACCATATTACCCTGGCAGTGAGAAAAACAAACAAACTACACAACAAAAATACCTCACTCAACAAACTAACAAGCCACAGCATACAATCAGATCATAAAAACAACACAACTACACAGGAAAAAGTACAACAATACAACAAAAACGTACACCAACATACACAGCATCAAAACACCCACAATACATGAACAGAAGTGCACAAAATACAACATATCAAAACAATGCAACAACTAAATGAAAACACAATATGGTAATAACATAAACGTACAATACTATAATAGACCAAAAAAAACCTACAGCACAATAGAAAACCAAAATGAAACAAATAACAGTATGGTAACACAAGAATACAATTGTGCTAAGTTATCATGTAATTTTTATGTTGAATTGATATTATATGCTGTTTGTTTTCTTTTAGTTGTGTTTACAGCAATGTTCTTGTGATCAGTTAATTAAAACCACATGCAGGGAAATCACTTTATACTATAAAGGATGTGTTTTAAAATACAATAAACCAAATATATCAATGAATGTAATATTGTCTTACATAGAACCTAATAAACATGTTTCAATAGTGCATAATTCCTTAATTGCTATTGAGGGTCTCGGTACAAAATATAAACGTACAATTAATCATGGCCACTTGAAAGAAGGATTTCTAGTATATTCGCATGACATTCTTATTTACATTCCTGCCAATCATCTTGCCTAAAGGAAGAAAAGGGGAAGCCCTGATTTAGAGTCTGACAGACAGATTACTCCATCACAAACATGACAGATATCCTGTCTGCCTTCTTACAAGTGCCATAGAATATAATGCATTTGTAATATTGTAGAAGGGATAGCTGTCATTATTGTGATCTATTAACCCATCTGCCAAACTCTAAATCAGGCCCAAACCCTTAAAATCCACTGAGCTTGAATTTGACTAAAGTAGAAAGAAACTTGGAATACTCGAACATAATCAATAATAACTCCTCACTTAACTACTTGATATACCAATTAATTACTTTCACAAGATTGACAACTCTAAGATGCACGCTGAAATCTCTCTGGGGTAAGGACGTCATCCCGCACAATGCTGCGGGCCAGGAAGTGGTGGGGCTGCTAAACAGGATCTCAAATTCCATCCTCCAAACCCCCGGCATGGGACACCTACTGAAATCTCTCTGGTGGCGGGGATTTCGACCACCACAACACCACTGGCCAGGAAGAGGTGGAGGCTGCTGAGCAGGAGCTCATATTCCAGACTCCAAACCTGTGGTGCAGGACATGGGCAGGGAGTACCTGGGCGAAGACCGGTCCAAGAGCGGGCCCGTCTGCGTCCGTCCGTGACCGGACAAGACAGGGCTTTGGCCTCCCCTCTTGGCCCGACACTCCTGTGGTTCAACCCTGACCCCTGGGATAGGGTGCAGAGGAATAGTTTTGTCAGTTTCCTGTACAATGGAGTAGTTTACTTTCTGCTACGTCTTAATTTTTCTTCTTTTGAAGGTAGCTTAAAATAAGGGAAAGGAAGGCTAATATATCCAAAGGAGAGAAAGACTCAAGTGCATTAGTTACATCCTCGATCACTAATTATTTGATTATGATTATGCGCACTATTAACTTTGAGTTCGGACTCGTTGAGGAAAGAATTGATGCTGTCCAATGCTTGATATAGACTCATAGCCCTGCATCTTGTCAATTGCTACAGCATCCTTCCACGTCTAGCGCAGCTCACAATAACGTGAGAGGTGTATGGTATCTATCAAATTGCCAACATGGGGTTATTCCTGGACGAGCCAAAGATGTGAATGTTCCAAATGACCTTCCATATGCAGCCAATTGTAGCAATGGAGCTTTAATTGACCATGCTGACAGACCCCTTATTTCAGTAAGTTCGCCACCTCTAAAAAGGAAAAGAAAAGAGGGACATTCCAAAAAGCAAAAGACCAAAGGCGATCAATTAACGGCATCTCACAATAACCTTACTTGTAAAAGCCACAATGTGGCGAGGTAGGCTAGGAGGGAGGACCCCGGAGACACACAGGCTTTGTGCACTAAATTGATTGATCACAGTAATGGCTTGTTTAGATTAATTGAAGCAATATTGAGAGAGCTTAATAAGGAGATCCACGCACACACAAACATCCTGGTCAATAAAATTGGTCAATTAATGACCACACAGCAATCCTATCAATACGTTTCATCTAGACAGCACTTTGTACCTAATAGTGCCCCGGAAGAGTCCATCCCCTTAAACACTCCATCTGGAACGGCTGCCCATTTGCAACCCCCTGTTAATACCGACTTCATTTCTTTGTTGCCTAATGGGGGTAGATCCTCAAGATACCCATCCCACATAGGCAAAATTAGGAAAATGAGAACGGGCTATGAGAATAGGGGCATTCACTTACAACTCCTCTTGTAGTGCACGTCCTACGTTATTATTTAGAGGCGGTTCCACCCTTGACATCTAACGAGAAAGAGGACTGGCAGGACCTCAAGCACAAAATGGTACTCCAGTTGGGAAGAAATGCTGGCTGGCATAATGATCTGTTTAAGGAGATGCTTACCATGAGAAGGGTTGAATGGGTTAGCCGCGAGCCAAAACACCCCTTCGGTGATTGCGTGGTTATAAATTCCAAAAGCCCAATATTGGTAAAGGAACATTTACCTTTGAATAATCTTGTTAAACTCCCCGGGAGAATTCAGTCACCTCGAAATACTCCTTGAAATCTGATACCCGGGATTCAGAATTCAGAGTGCATTAGCTTTCTCCAGTTACACATTTTGCTCTTCAAACTCAGGCATAATATACAGATTTTGTTGCTTTCACCACCAAAATCCAGTCGCGGCCGGTCCCCTGCCAAAGTGGTGGGGCGGGCTGGAGGAGGGAGCTGGGGGGGTTGGTCGGGGGACAAAATAAAAAACTAAAAAACTAAAAATACCCTTACCTGATCCACGCCGCCTCCCCCGTCTGCTCCTTCCCGCTCTTCCTGCTGCTTCTGGGACGGGCTCCCTTGTCTGCACTGCGGCCAATCATTACGCTGCAGGAAAATAGCGTCATGATTGGCCTGAGCACGACAACTTTGCGCTCCCAGGCAGACTGGGAGCCTGTGCCTGCTTTCTCCAGCCCCAGCAATGCAGCTGGGGCTGGAGAAAGCTTTACTGCGCATGAGATGTTTGGCTGGCCTGAAACGGCTGGCCAAACACCTCATGCGCAGTGAAGCGACCTCTCCACAGTGTCATCCCCCTGGACCTGCCCCCAAGACTTGCCAGAGTCCTGGGGGTGGGTCCAGGGGGACTAAAATAAAACGATAATAAATCGGGTTAGAAACCCGTTTTATTATCGTTTTATTTGCAGCTAGTGGGGGGGGGGGGGTCGGCGCCCCACCGCCCTAATGGAGGGGCCACGTCTACAGGTAATCTTTTCAAGGGTCTGACCTACCAAAAAATACCTGGATAAAGTTGCTGTGAGGTGGACTTTATTGCAGCCGGTTATTATCAAATTTGGCAATTTTAGCACAATTTATAATTCTGATCGAGTGGTTGAAATGATCTAGTCCACTTATTATCAGGCCCATAAAAGACAGCAGTTACGAGTAGTACCCAGCCCACTAGACCCAATGAACATTTTTTAAAGATTTTCAAAGGAATGGTTAAGCCATACTTCCTATCAAAGTTCCATTAGGGTATAGATAAAGAGCAACAGAGAGAATAGCCACAACAGCCTGTGTCCAATGATAATCTGTGCAAGATTTGTTCAGTCACAAAAATGGTATTTACCAGATGTCTGCACACTTCCACGCTCTACAGTGTCGTGACAATACTGACAAATATAAAGAAATACATGCTCAGCAGAGTGAGACAAACTAATTCTGCACTTGTATGATAAACTTCTTTCCTCCTTGGCATAAATGTATATTAAATGCAATTTTCATGAATATTTTCAGTATTTCAATTTTATGACTCGCACGCTTATGTCTGCTGAAATCAGGAATAGAAATCGGTCTGAGAGTTTATTTCTTTTAAAAAAAAAAAAAAAGAAATTCGGGTATTAATGAATTTTCCATGCACATGCATATATATTTGCTGTCGTAGAGTACAGCGGCAAGCCCTAACAACTGCACCAGTTACATTTAAAATACAAGGCACAGAGCATGCATAAACAAAAGGGCATAGTTTGCAAAATAGTACTCTAAAGCATTAGTTTTTTCCTAAGGCAACACAAAAATAATTAATTGATCTATGGATTTTCTTCGACAACAGCAATTTTCTTTTTTGCAGTTGAGCATATGAACGGTCAGCCTGTTCCCTTTCACGTTGTGTTGTTAAAGTTTAGGGGGCATATTTACGTTCCCTGGCGCATCCCTGCATATCAGCAGGGATGCGCCAGGGAAAATGCGTCACGCAAGTTTACCCTTGCGCCACGTCCGATGCGCCGCATTTACAATGCGGCGCATCGTGGCGCAGGGATAAGCAGATGCGTGACGCATCTGCCGGGCGGAAGGTTGGCGCAGTGCTGAAGTTGTGTTGCAAGCGCGACGCAACTCCAGCACTGTTCCAACCTTCCTTATCCCTAACATGGTGCGTCGATCCTTACGCCTGCTTGAAGCAGGCGTAAGGATTTGACGCATCAGCGTCGGAAAAGTGACTGCGTGAAATCTTGTAGATTTCACTACGTCACTTTTCCGAGGCGTTCCTGCGCCGGAACGCCCCCTGCGCCGGTAGCGCCCACATGAAACCTGACGCAGGTTTCATGTGGCGCAGGGGTTTACTACGTGATGCATCTCCCTAGATGCGTCACGTTGTAAATATAGCGCAACGCGGCGCATGGTTTGCGTCACCGCTGCGTCACATGCGTGACGCAACGGCGGCGCAAAAGTGGCGCAAGGGGCTTGTAAATATGCCCCAAAGTGATAAGCAGAATAGAGCGGGGTCGACAGTGCAAGATTGAGGAGTGCTATCAGAACTGTATGGGGTACCAGTATTTTGTATGCATGAGTGCGGAGTAAGGCCCTAATTCAAATAGGATTACTCGGAGGTGTAAATCTCATTTATACAACAGCTGTAAATGCATGGAATGCTAAACTGCATGACCCTCATTACGAGTTTGTCGGATTAGGGTAGCGTATTTACCACATGTAGTAAATACCATTACCCCAGGGTTTAAAAGGAAAATGGAGAACAACATGGCAGCTTTTAACACACGAAATTCTGCATTTTTTTGCCTTTTTTCCGGGCCCTTTCCCCATAAAATTTCAGCAAGTTTTACCTGCCGGAATTTATCAGGGGAAAACTCTGAGGGTGTGATAAGTCTCATACAAATTCCGATCCCTGTCCAAAGTTGTGTTTCTACACGGATCTGAATTTAGCCCTTACCTCGTAACGAGGGCCAAGGTCTAATCACTGGTGACTAGATTATGCAGTAATCCATTTTAACTTTCGTTCACAATCGTGTCTTCCCGGAAGTAGGTCAGAGAAGGTGAGCAGTATAATCCATGCACATATTCGAAAACCCACTTAGGACCTCATTAGTGTGTTAGGTGAAATGTTTATCACACTTGATAAATACCGACATTGTGGGATACGTTATTTATTGGGTGCGATAAAAGGAGTTACCGCACATATTGGAATTTATTAGCGAACTCGTAATGAAGGCCTTAGTCTGAACTTAGTAATGATATACAGACATTTGCAGAGGCATTCTCCTTACTTTTTTAACACCTATAAGTTGCCGCTGCTCAAATCTACCGGTCTAAATGCTGCTGAAAGCGGAAAGTCATGTTCCACCTACCCAACGCTTTAAGTTGGGGGTATAAGATTGGGAGACTTGTTAGGAATTTTTTTTTGAAGTGCAAGTAAAACAACAACAAAAAATCTAAAATATTTCTAATGTCTTAATCTTACATGTGAGAAAAGTGCTCAATGCAATACAAGCACTTACGAACATATAAAACGATGTTTAAGTGTTCTTTTGCATGAATATTATTTACTTACACCTTTTTCTTCAGAAATGAGTATGTTAGGTCCACATAAAGATAGGTCAACATGTGTTCTTTACAACTATTAAAAAGTATAACATACATTACCTCATCGTCGCTTCCCTCGTTTCAATTCATCAGGCCATTGAGGCAATCCTGCCTCACCAGATAATGTCGTAGTGAATGGAAGCGAGGAAAGACAACTCAGAGTGATGCAATTACCGGTAAGTAATTGAGGCATTACCTCTTCGTCGCTTCCCTTCATTACGACATTGTCTGGTGAGGCAGGATTGCCTCAATAACGTAATGAATGGAGGCGAGGAAAGACGACTCAGAGTAACGCAATTACCGGTAAGTACTTGAGGCATTACCTCTTCGTCGCTTCCCTTCATTACAACATTGTCTGGTGAGGCAGGATTGCCTCAATGACGTAATGAATGTAAGCAGGGCCAGACTGGGAACCGAAACCGGCCCTGGCAAACTGCTCTGCCGCCCCCCTTGGGGGGCAGAGGGTAGGGGTGCGGCCGAGCTGTCTACTAGTGCCAGTTTCGGGTTTCAGACGATTTTGTTACAGGGGGACAATATTGCCGGCCCCCGGTAACAAAAACGGACCTCCAGGGGCCCAAAACCGGCCCCCACCCTGGCGGCCTACCGGGGGAATGCCCGGTGCTCGCTACGGCCAGTCCGGCACTGAATATAAGCACGTAAAGATGACTCAGAGTAATACAATTACCGGTAACGTTGCTTCCCTTCATTACGCCATTGTCTGGTGAGGCAGGATTGCCTCAATGATGTAATGAATATAAGCGAGGAAAGACGACTCAGAGTAATGCAATTACTGGTAACGTCCCCTTCATTTTCTTTTTTTTTTTGTAAACAAACTTTATTGGGGTTTACAGACTTTTCCAGAGCCCATCAATGCATCACATTTATCCTACATTCGGATATACAATTACTGGACTCTGATAGGTACAGCTCCTTAATGCAACAACTTAAAGAGGACTCAGGTCTTTGCTGTACTCACAAAACCTCCCTCCTCCCGCAATTACACAATAGCTATGCTCATTTGTGGTCAGTCCTTGGATCATTCTTTACATCAACAATGCCAACTTCTAACTCCCTCGCCAACTCCCTCCCTCCCTTCCCTCCCCCCAGGCGTGTCACGTATATATATATTCCTCATTTGTGATTAGCTTCTGGTACAGGTTGTGCTTTGCGAATATCAGAGGCACCCCTTTGGGAACCCTTGTTCTATAGGGACGGCGGTGCACTATGGTCGCTCACCACTTCTCCGGGGCTATTTGATGGTCATGGGCGTAAATAGCCTAATTTGCTCCTTCCGGGGGTTCTTCAATTGATTCTTCGTCACTAGCATCATCTGGGGCTCGAAGTAAGGCCACCAAAGATTCCCATGCTCTAGCCGCCTCCAGCGACTTCTCGCTTTTCGTACGTTGTGCAATCTGCATCCTAACTAACCCTTCACACTCTGCCCACTTAATGAGTTCTTTCTTCCATCTGGTTGTATTTGCCCCTTGTTTTACTTTCCAATGCATGGTTATATCCCTTTTGGCTAGTACTAATCCCATATCTATGAATTTACTTGTGATTTTTTTTTTTTTTTTTTAAATAAAGTTTTATTGAAAACAACAATGATCTGCTTATACATTTTCCATTTCAATGTTACTTTTCTTTACACAGTCACCATACATGGATAAATGGGCGCATACATATCACTGCCCTCGTTACCCATCCTCTTCCGAGTCTCTATCTTCTTCCGGAGGTGTGCAGATGTTTCCCCTATATATGTTCCATTTCCCCCATACTTTTCCCCATTTTTGGGGGCACTTTCTATTAATAAATGTGGCCTTTTCCGCTACCATGACCGTATCCATGTCTTTACACCAATTCAATAATGTAGGCACATTCTCTATACCCCACTTTTGCGCTATATTCCGTTTTGCTATTGTGATGCCTGTCGTTGCCCATTGACATTCAGCGTGGCTGAGATCTGTCTGTCCCCAAATATTAAGAAGGCAGCATTTAGGTTCTAGCGGGACATGCTTCTCGGTGACTTCTGTGATGGTTCCTACCACTGCCGTCCAGTACGGTATAAGTTTTACGCAGTCCCATAAGGTGTGATAAAAGGTACCCACATCTCCACACATTCGCAGGCAACATGGGTCAGCAGTTCTCCCTATCTTGTGTAGAACAACCCGTGTGTAATAAGTCCTATGCATTATTTTAAATTGCACCAGTCGTAGTCTAGAGGAGATTGCCACCTCTTTGGGTGATGCTGTCGCTTCTTGCCACTCAGAGTCATCCATGTCTCCCACCTCGGACTGCCAGCACTCCCTGAGCCGGGCCAATGGATCTGCCCGATTATTTATGATTTTCCTATATATTAGGGAGGTCGCTCGTTTATGCAAATAGTCAGTGAGCACTCGGTCCTCTAAAGGGGATGACTCCGGGAGTGTCTCAGTAGGGGGAGGACTGCCTCTATCGCATGTTTAATTTGCATATATCTGAACTGTTCGTTCGGGGCCATTTCGTACTGATCTTGCAAGGAGGCGAAACTTACGACCTCTCCCTTATGCCAGAGGTCCCCTAGTCGGGAGATGCCGATCAGATCCCACTTGGAAAACCCTTTACTATTACCCAGAGTTCCTAGTCGGCTTGAGTCCCACAAGGGCGTGTGTTGTGTAAGTCTACCCAACCAGCCCAGGTGACTGTTTACCGTGCGCCAAACACCGACAGTGTGTCTCGCTGGGCCTATAAGGTCACGGGCCCTTTGGTTGTTATAAAGTGCTCTGTTAACACCCCTTTCACTAGGGTCATTCTGTCCAGGTGGTAGGCCGGGTCAGTTTCCGGCACATGGAGCCATTGATTGATTATTGTGAGTTGTGAGGCCCAATAATATGCTTTAATATCAGGCAGGGCTATCCCGCCATCATACCAACTACGCACTAATTTATTTGCTGCTACTCTGGCTGGTTTGCCATCCCACAGGAGAGCAGTGACCTCTGAATTGACTGCTCTAAAGTAGGAGTCTGGGACTGGATATGGTGTGTTATGTAGAGCGTATAGAAACCTGGGCAGAGCCATCATTTTAAAGAGAGCCGCTCTACCCAGTAGGGTGAGTGGTAGTGCCTTCCAGTGTTTAATGTCGCACTTCAGCTTTAGCAAAGGGGCTTGCAGGTTAAGTGCAAAAAAAGTATCTTGGTCCGATGTTACATGTATGCCGAGGTATTTGAAGCTATCTGTGACTATTCGAACCTTGCAGTCCTTTGGAAGACGGGGAGGCGTTCCATGTAGAATGTACAGCACAGACTTATCCCAATTAATGGCATACCCAGATATGGAGCCAAACACCGCGCATATATTAAGTAATGCGTGGAGGGATCGTGTAGGTGAAGAGATATATAAGAGTACATTGTCAGCGTAGAGGGAGATACGGTCCTCCCATTCCTCTCTCCATTTTAGGCCTCTAACCCTGGGGTCCCACCTTATCCACGCCGCCAATGGTTCTATGACCAATGCGAACAGCAGGGGCGACAAGGGGCAGCCCTGCCTCGTCCCTCTACCCAAGGTAATTTCTCTCGAGATGTGGCCATTTGCAACCACATGGGCTACAGGGTCAGCATAGAGTAGTTGTATCCAGGAGCAAAATTTCGGTCCGAACCCCAAGTGCTGAAGGACTGCAAATAAGAAGGCCCATTCCACTGAGTCAAAGGCCATCTTAGCATCCAGGGAGAGTACCGCAGCATCCTCCTGTATAGTGTGTTTCCTACCCAATACGCCATGGAGGCGCCTGAGGTTTAATGCTGTGTTTCTGCCAGGCATAAAGCCTGATTGATCCGGATGGATCAGGTGGACGAGATGGGGTGTAAGTCTCAGCGCCAGTGTTTTTGCTAGTATTTTCCCTTCCGCATTAATTAAAGAGATCGGACGGTATGATGTGCAGTCCTCCACTGGTTTACCCGGCTTATGTATGGCCACAATGGTTGCCAACCGTTGGTCTTTAGGGAGTATCCCTAGGTTTCGACTTGTTTCAAGCATGTTTAGCAAGTACGGGGCTGTCGTATCTGCGGTGTGTTTATATAATTCTATGGGGATGCCATTCGGACCAGTCGCCTTGCCAGATTGTATTTTGGAGATGGCTATCTTAAGTTCATCCACCGTAATATCTGCTTCTAGACTATCGGTGTCTTGAGGTGTAAGCCGTGGCATATGAATGTCTTTAAGGAAGGCGAGTGCCTCTTGTACAGTGGTATTACTTGTAGACGTATAAATTCGTTCATAGTGTTGCGCTAATGCATTTACTATGTTTTGGGGGTCGGACGTGATTTCTCCATCATTCGTTCTAATTTGTGCTATCCATCTCTGCGCCCGTTCCCTCTTGTCTAACCAGGCGAGGAGCTTGCCTGCCTTGTCTCCAGATTCATAAATCCGGTGTTGGACTGCTTGCATACGGGACCTGGTATCAGTCTATAGATAGTCCTGGTATTCCTGTCTTTTTAGGCGCAATGTGTGTGCTGTCTCATCTGTGGGTGCAGCTGCGTGTTGGGATTCTGACTGTTGCACCTCCCGCTCCAGGTTCTCCATTGTGTATTTATTCCCCTTTTTATGCCCTTCAATGAGAGAGATGGCCTGACCCCTTATCACTGGTTTGTATGCTTCCCATAGTGTCACTGGAGAAGGGACTGACGTTGCGTTTTCTTGGAAGTAGTGCGCGGTCGCAGTGACTAATGTTTTCTTAATCTTAGTGTTCAGGAGGAATCCCGGATGGATGGGGTACATGCGCCTTTGGATCGCACTGTGCGATCTTATTTCGGCTCTGACTGGGGAATGATCTGAGATGCCTCTGGGAAAATGTGTGGCTGCCCCAATCCGTCCTAAATTGTCCACTGCCGTGAGTATGTAGTCTATACGGGATAGACTATTATGCGCTCCAGAATGGAAAGTGTATTGTCTCTCCTGCGGGTTTTGGAACCTCCATATGTCCAATAGGCCATGGGCTTCCAGAAATTCGGCCAGGGGTGTACTGGCACGGTGTTGCGGGCGGGTAGGTGTACGGTCCACTGCGTCGTTTACGGTCATGTTAAAGTCGCCCCTATTATCAAATCTCCTTCTGGTAACGTGAGAAGGAATTTACCTAGTGCTTGTAGGGCTGGGGATTGCAGAGCAGGCGGGACATAAACAGATACGAAGTTAAACACACGGCCCTCCCATTGAAGCGATATCGCCGCGAATCGGCCTAGGTCATCCTTATAGGTGCGGTGGATAATAATGGGAAATCGCTTACGCACCAGTATCCCTACCCCCGGGATCCTGTGGTGAACTCTGAATGTATTGCCAACTGAAACCCCCAGCGATCGAGGGCTTTGCACATGGGGCCCATCAAGTGTGTCTCCTGAAGCATTATTACTGCCGGGGACATTCGCTTCAGGTATTGCAGCACCAGTCCCCGCTTTATCTTGTCTTTCAGTCCATTGACATTCCATGAGAAGAATGGCAACGTGGGCTGTGTGGTGCGTTGCGTCATTGGGTCAGTCGAAGTCATTGGGAATGTGGGGGATTGTGACATGGTGAGTAGTAAAGGGCTGTATAAATCCAGCTACATAATGACTGTATGTCGAGAATTGCAGATCTAGAACCATTAAACCTTCAACAATAACAACATATCTCCTATACATAGAGACATTTAGCAATAGTAACCTTCCTCCCCCCCAGACGGAGCCCCTCCCCCTCCCTGCATCCCTGCGTAGTAGGTTCAGAACTACCCACCACCCCAATAGCAGAGTGCCTACGAGTCCCGAAAAGAAAAAAACATTTACAACTGTTATGGGGGAACACGGGCTAGCACCAGCTCTGGCCCTCTAAGGCATGCCCCCACCCGTGAATGAGGATACAGTAAAGAGGATCCCACCACTAAACCGGACAGGCACTTCATGCAATATCCCACCCACACCTTCTTGAAAAGCATTGATACATTACAGTGTGTCGTCGCCGCCTCCATAGTCTCTTTTCGGAGTTTTAAAGTCACTTTTTAGTCTCTTTGGGATGCTACCTTCCCCGGGCTACTAGATCTCGACCTCCAGGAACGTTGACTCCGCTTGTCGATGTCCGGTCCGCCATCCGCTGAGCCCGGTGAGTGAGCGCGAGTGTCTCTCCAGCTACCACCCCGGTTCGCCATCGATTTCTGTGTGGCCGTGCGGTCCAACCAGTCCTGCGCTTCCGACGGGTTCGCAAAAAACAACGATTTTCCGTCCACCATGATTTTAAGTTTTGCAGGAAAGAACATCATGTATTTAAATCCTCTATCCCTGAGCGCTTTCTTAACTCCGTCAAAGGAGCGTCGTTCCTGTTGGACTTTGAGCGTGAAATCAGGGAAAAATCGAACTGTCGCATTTTCATATTGTACATCGCCTTGCGTCCGGGCTGCCTGTAGTATTGCATCGCGGTCCCTGTAGTTGAGGATTTTTGCAATAATAGTTCTAGGGGCGCCCCGGTTTGGGCTTGGGGATTGGTGCCCGGTGCGCCCGTTCAATTGTGAATAGTGACGACAACCGTTTCGGTTTAAGCTGGTTTAGGATCAAGTCTTCAAGGAAAAGGTCCATACTCGGTCCCTCTGAGCCCTCCGGGACCCCAACCACGCGTATGTTGTTCCGGCGTGCCCTCCCTTCCTGATCTTCGAGCCTGAGGGCCATCTGGCGGTGTTGGTGAACTAGTTGCTGCACCCTTGCCTCTAGTTTCTTCGTGGAGGTTTGGAGTTCTAGGACATTCTCTTCGTTGACCTTGACTCTGTCCGAGGTTTTATTCATATCCGCTCGGAGAAGGTTCATCTCGATGGAGACTTTGTCGATTTTAGTTTCCAATGTGACCCCCAGCACCTGGATGGCCGACATGATGGATGTGAGGGAGGGCTCCGCGTCTTCAGGTTGTCCACCCTGGGCTCCTTCGTCTGTGTGGGCTTGCTTTGGCACTGTGTATTTATCCAGCTTGTTTGCCTGCACCGTTGCGCCACTCTTGGGCTTCATTGTAAGGGAGTAGGTGTGCAGCCCGCACGCCACGCCTCGGCCTCGTCTGCCCTCTGCGTCTCTCAGCTTCTACAGCTCAGTGGCGACTACCAAGCCCACGAATCCGCCGCCCAACACAATACCGTTGCGTGTAGAGGTCCGGAGTGAAGCGATGGCCGTGTTATAACAGCGGTAACCCACCGTTTATCAGCTAGGTCTCCCCTATGCCTCTACAGGTCGTGCCGCGCTCCTATGCGAGCGATAGACATAGTTCTTCAGTGTGGGGGGGGGGTCCAATCCATTCAGTGGGCACAATCTTCTGGTTACCCCTCCTGCGTGCGTTTCCCTGTATCCACTGCAGCGTGAAGGGCGCTCTGCCGATATATGGAGCACTCCCAGTACTTGCGTCTATCCAAGTATTTTCGCCCTGGGTTATTACGCAGCTTTTCACCCCGCCTCCCCACAATGCAGTGAGGCTCCTTGAGTATGGCGTCTGGCTCCCTGCTCAGCCCTGTCGAGTGAAGGAGTGGGCACAGAACGGGTGTGTACGGGCAGTAACTCGCAGTCGTGCGCCACTCGCGGCCTCTCAATTTAAATTACGCAGTTCCTGGCGTACCTTATCCAGTCCCCCGGGCGTCTCTACTCCACTCCTGGCGCGGCCTCCCAAGACCTCGTGGGGTGGTGGTCCTCCGTTCTCTGGAGAATCCGCCGCTCCGGCTCCCAGACACAGGGGGCGGCGGGGGGGGGAGGAAATAGAGATCGCAGTGAGGGGGGGGGCCGCACCGGCAAGTTCAAACAAATCGGCTTATTCGCCGAGTGGGCGGTTGACCGGCAACGGTCCGTGCTTCCAGGCCGTGCACGGCCCCTCTCCGTAGCGGCCGCAGTCTCCGCCCGGCGTGGAGCGGGCAGGGAGCGTCCCTCGCTGCCGGCGTTTCAGCGATCCGGACCGCGGGTGGTTCCTCCTCGCAGCGGTTGTACCTGGGTCACTCCAACCAGGTCCAGTACGGATATAACGGGCTTTGGGGGTTCTGCCCGGACGGAGCTTTCTCCCTAGGCGGCCATCTTTGCTAGCGCCAGACCACGCCCCGTGATTTTCTTTTTCGATGTGTGTCGGAACCAGTGTAACAGGCAGTATCCCTGCGATGCCTCTACTTCCCTGTCAGTGATATCCGCCAGCAGCATAGTTACCTCCTCCCAGAAGCTACCTAACTGTGGGCAATCCCAGAGCATATGCCTAAACCCAGCTCCATCTTTATTTCACCGCGGACATGCCGCTTCTTGAGAATTAAAATACTGATTAATCTTCTCCGGGGTAAGGTATGCCCGGTGTAGTATGTAAAAAAGCAGTAATTGGAATCTGGCATTTCTGGTGCTCTTCCAAGCTCGCTCTACTATCTCCCCCCACAACTTTTCTGGGATGTCCTTCCCGATGTCCGCATCCCATTTTAAGCGCAGCTCCGTTAAGGGTAGAAGCGTTTCCCGCGTTATTCGTCGGTAGATTCACGTGACCGCTTTAACCGTCCCTGCCGCCATGACCAGGTATTGACACCCTAATGACGTCGGTGGCTCCGTGAGTCCTTCCCTCCAATGTTTTCGAATGGCCACGGTGAGTGCAGAATGCAATAGGAAATCCCCCCTGGGTAAGTCATACCGATCTTGCAGATCGTTGAACGGGATCATGGCGCCTTCTTCATACAAATCACCTAAAGTATCCAGCCCCTGTTCCGCCCAAACTGTCAGTCCCTGCCAACTACCTCCATGTGGCAAGGCCTCACACATGAGTATCGGAATTTCCGGAGCATAGGGGCATCTTATTTTGGCACGTCTCAGATACCTATGCCAACACTGGCAGGCTGTGCGTAGTTCCAGGGGGAGGGTTGAAGGGCGAACAGGCAGCCTCAGAGCGATCTGGGCCATCACCCTCAGGGTCAGGTAGTCCTCTATCGGTTCCTCCAGCCCCCGAATGTGGCTTGCCACCCATTTCTTGAGCCACTGAAGTTGTGCTGAGAGGTAATAGGCATCAAAGTCGGGTACTGCCAGACCTCCCTCTGCTCTCGGTCGCATGAGAATGCTAAGTGCCACTCTTCGCCTACCATTCCCCCACAGGAACCCCGAAACCATAGACTTGAGTTGGGTGAAGTACTTCATTGGTACCCATACCGGCAGGGTTCCAAAGTAATATAGTAATCTCGGCAGGGTTACCATCTTAAGCAGAGCCACCCGACCAGCCACCGACAATGGCAGAGATCCCCAGAACTCAAAGTTACTTTTTGTGCCCCTAATTGCTCTCCCTATATTACCCTCCAAGATGTCTCCCTGGGTGTGATAGATTTGAGTGCCTAGGTACATCAGGCTCCTAGTCTCCCATCTCACTCCCTCAGTTTCTTGTGGAACTATCCTACCCTCCATCACTGGGAACAGACAAGACTTTGCCCAATTTACCCTCAGCCCCGCTACGTCACCTAGGGCTTGTAGCAAGTCTTTTGCACCCATGAGCGCCACCCTTGAATCTGCCAGGAAGAGTAACAGGTCGTCTGCGTAGAGTGCAATGTGGTGGATCTGGCAAAGAACATTTAGGCCCTGATAGTGTTGTCCTGTTCTAGCCTGGGCTGCGAATGGTTCCATCGCAAGGGCAAAGAGTAGGGGGGAAAGCGGGCACCCCTGTCGCGTCCCCCGTCCTACATCACAGATGTCCGATATTAGTCCCCCTGTCTTAACCCTGGCAGTAGAGTTGGCATATAAGAGAGCCATCCAGCCCACAAACCCCTCACCTAGCCCAACCCTCCTCATCACATGGAATAAATACGGCCATTCCAGGCTGTCAAATGCCTTCTTTATGTCCACTGAGAAGACCGCCGCTTCCTCTTTCTTATAGGTAACTGCCTCTAATACCTGTATGAGGCGGCGAACATTAAGGGCTGTGTTTCTAGCGGGTATAAACCCGGATTGATCTCTATGTATAATGGCTGTCATATGAGGGAGCAGGCGAGTGACCAGTATACGACTCAGGATTTTGTAGTCCAGGTTAAGCATGGAGAGCAGGCAGTATGCCGCCCTGTCCCAAGATGGTTTCCCTGGTTTGAGTAGGGGTATAATAATCGCTTCCCTGGTCAAGGCAGGTAGGTGTCCCTCTTTCCTCGCATCATTGTACAGCTGCACCAGTCTAGGGGCTAGCAAGTCAATATATGCTAAGTAGAATTCAATGGGTAAACCATCTGTTCCCGGTGTTTTGATGCATGCCATATGTTTAATAGCCCCCCGCACCTCTCCCATTTCCACATCCCGACCCAGAGTAGTCGCAAGTTCCTCGTCTAAGACAGGTAGTTCTACGTCACCTATGAACTCGTCGATGCCCTCTTCTGTTGGCGTCAGTCTACTTTTGTATAAGTCGGTATAGTAATCTAGGAACAGGTCATTGAGACCTTGCTGGTCATACCTTACTACTCTATTCTGTTCTCTGATCTCCAATATGACCGACCCCCTCCTGGCTGGGTTGGCCAACCAAGCCAACAGAGCTCCCGACTTGTCCCTCTCCATGTGGGCTCCGGTTATGTAGTTTTTATACCGAAGTAACGAAGTCGCTCCACTTCCACCGCTACGGCTTCTCTAGCTTCCAGGAGTTCCCCCCTGTTTATCAGAATTCTCTGGTCTTTCCTGCTCCAGCTCTCTTAGGCGCTGGTCCGCCCTCTGTATGTCCTGCAGTAGGGTCTTCCACGTTCCCACCATCCCCGAGATACAGGGCCCCCTGATGACCGACTTAAACCGGTCCCACTCCACCAGGGAGCTCGATGCTGAATTAGCGTTGTCTTGGAAATACTGGTCAATGGCAATTCCTATCTCTGCATGAAATACTTGGTCCTCTAGGGCCTCGGGTCTCAGGCGCCATGTGGGTATTTTGGGCCATGGTCGAGACCACTGCAAGCTTAACAACTCTGGGTTGTGATCGGATATTGTTTGTGTGAGGTATTTGCTACTGCGCACCCTCTCGTGCACATCAGAGGAGCATCTAACCGAACATGGAGTTCGTGCAGTGCTGCAAAGAAGGAATAATCCCAGGTGTCCGGGTGCTGGACTCTCCAGGAGTCCAGGAGTCCCCACCTTCGTTGCCAGTTCCGTCTTGACTCCGCTATTTTATGCGTGGGGGCATCAGGGAGTGGCGGATGGGACGATCTAGTGCAACATCAGTAATGGAGTTGAAGTCCCCTCCCAGCAGAACCGAACCTGTAAGAACAGAGGCCAGTTTCCCTGAGAGATGCGAAAAGAAGATAGGTTGATCTGTGTTAGGAGCATAAATACTCCCCAGACTTATGTCCCTGCCATCTAGTTTCCCGGAAACAACCACATATCTGCCCTCTGGGTCTATGAATTGTTTGTTGCATTAAAAGGGTACTCCCGCCCTAATCCAGACCAGAACCCCACGTGCAAATGTTGAGTAGTTGGTATAGAATACTTGGCCCCTCCAACTACGCTGCAGTGCTGCCCCTTCAGCTGCCATAATGTGGGTCTCCTGGAGCAGCGCAATTTGAACCTCCCCAACGAATCAAGTAAGCATGAATTTTGTGACGCCGTACCATCGAGTGCATCCCCCGTACATTCAATGTAATACATTTTAGTTCTAGTGAGGGACCCATTGCATGTGGTATACCTTTCCTCTGCTATATTCTATCATTGTGACACGCCTGTTCTCAGCTAACATCCCATTAACCAAATAAAACCCCCAACTCCCCCTCCCCAGGACAGGCACTGGTGAACTAGTTCCCATCCAAACTTTACGTAACCGCACAAAGTCCACTAGTGGTTGCAGGGGTGATCAGCCGACAGTTCTGGGTCCAGATCTCTGCCCGCCACCCCCGGTACCTTCAACAGTTACAACGCCCCGGTACAGGCATCTGAGGACCTTCTCCAGTTCGAGATCAGCAACAGGATCCTGTATTCGCCTTCTCAGGTCGAGTCCGGAGCATTCCTCCAATGTCTACAGTGCAGGGGATCCGTTCTACTCCATCAGACAATGCCGTCCGCCGTCTGGGGTGTGACCTGTGGCAACTCCGTTTCTGAGAAACCATTTTCACTGGGAGCTGGTGAACTCGTCGACCGCTCCGTACCCATGCCGTTTTTACTTGAAGTGGGACTGGAGCATTGCTGGCTACGCTTCGCTACTTCCTGTAGCACTCTGCGACGTTCCAAGCTGAGTTCCCTAGGAGAAGGAGCCCTGGATCCCGTTTTTGCTGCTACCAGGGCTCTGTTGCAAGGAGTTCGATGGGGAGTCGTGGCACATTGGGGCCCTCCGTGTGTCCAGCCATTCCCAGGCCTCTTGAGGAGTGGAGAAGAATCGGGGGCACGCGGCGTCTGTCACTCGGAGCCTGGCAGGAAACAGCATGGCATACGGCAACTGCAGCTGGCGTAACTTCTTCGTGACAGCTAAAAAGGAAGCTCTGTTACGCTGAACCTCCATTGTGAAGTCGGGAAAAATCATTATTGCATTGTTGTCGATCTGCAGACCCTGCTTTTGGCGAGCTTGCTGCAGTATATGGTCCCTGTCTCTGAAATGCAGTAGTCATGCCACTATCAGCCGAGGAGGGGGACCAGGTTTAGGCAGCCTTGCAGGGACTCTATGAGCTCTTTCCAGCGCGTAGAAGGATGATAGTCCTCTGGGGCTACTTCTGTTCTAATCCACTCTTCCAAGAAATGCACCATATTCGTGCCCTCCGCTTTTTCCGGCACTCCGATGACTCGGATGTTATTCGTGCGGGATCACCCTTCGCTATCTTCCGCCCGGACTTCCAGCACTTTGACTTTAGTTTCCAGGTCCGTTAGCGTCTTCTGCATTGCTGTCATCATCTCTGGGAGGCCTCCCAGTTCCTTCTCCGTTGTTAGCACACGATCCTTGAGCTTCCGGTGGTCATCTTTTAACAGGGTTAAATCTGTGCCTATGGCCCCTATTTTCTCCTCCAGGGCCTCTCTGGAGGCTGCGATCGCCTGCATAATATCAGTCAGCGTTGGTTTCCTGGGGGTTGCCCCGCTTCCCGTTTCCAGAACCTCTTCATCGTCGTCCGTCTGGGGGCCAGGGGCTTCCACATTGAGGACTATGTATCCTCTCTTCTTTTGTGTTCTCCCCATCTCCTTGGGCAAGTTCTGGTGTCTCCTCTGGATTTCGGATCTTCTTTGTCCAGCGGTGGACAGCCACTTGCTAATTCAGTGGATGCTTGTCATTGTCTCACCCCCAGCGGTCCCAAGGCCGCCCTGGTCACTGCGTCCGCAGTTGCTTCGTCGTTATACTATACCCCTCTGTGTTCCTGATTGCGCTTGTCTCTGGATGCACTTAGGCCTTTCCCCTTTGGGCGCACCTCTTGCTGCCCCTGGAAAGGCGGCCTTGACTTCAGAGGGGCTCGCATAGTCCCAAAGCCCGTGGTCCTGGCTCAAACGTCGTTGAGGAGTGGATTGTCTGGCTAACTGTAGGGCACCTTCCTTCGTAAGCCACTTTGCTTTGTCAGTGCCCCTATTTCTCGGCGTCTCCACAGCCCCCTAGGCGCGCACAGCCTCTATCATGGTCTGGCCAATTCCCTGTAGGCAAGTGAGTTCATTATGCGCCTCTCGCCAGGCCTTTGTCCCACCACTCGGAGTATGCAGCTCCTTCGAATTAACCCCGAGGGTCTGACTCAGCTGCTGCTAGACCACGCTCTGCGGGACCGATTGCACCTGTCTCCGAATGCACCTGGGGCCTGTGTTAGGGGGTCCTAGGGCGCTCTCCTCCGTGCATTTATGTGGCTGCTACAGGTTGGGGGGCTCCAGCCCTACTGGATCTCTGGCAGTATATATGGCTGGGATTTCAGATGGATCCCCCTCACGGCTCGTGTGTTCCCACACTATGCATGCTCTCACCTCTCATCTGGGCAGCAGTTCTCTAGGCCCAATCGTGTCTTCATATGCTGCGGTCGCTTCCCGCCACCAAGCAGCGCCAGCTGTCGTCGCGCACCAGGCCCTGTACCCACTGGTCCAGGCCAACTTCCAGGGTCTGCCCCAGCGGGCGCCGGTCATTACACAGTTGGTGGCTCTCGGTGTGGGCATCCGGGTTCTCTGTTGTTGGACGTTCCCTCCAGAGTATATGCGGCAGACTGATCATCTACTGCCCAGATCCACCCTACGTGCAGGGTCCACACAGTCCTTTCTTTTGGCTACAGCACAGCCTCTGGGCCACCGGCCGTCAGGAAGCTTCCCCGTCTCGAGCGAGTGCTGAGCTCTCCAGCGCTCGTGGAAGGCGCCGTCGCACTCCTCTCCTCTATTTGCGGAACTCAGCGGATGGTTGCGCTGCGTCCCGGAGAGGACGTCCTCGCCCCGCCATCTCCGTCCTGCTGCTCGGGCCCAATTGCTGGGAGTAAGTTGGCTAATTCAAGATTTCCCTGCGTCCTCTCCAATACGAGGAGAGACCTCGCCGCTGGGTGAATTGCCTGCCAGTGTTCAGGGGTGAAGGCACTCCTACTCGGGTGCACAGGCTCGCCGGACGGTCCCCCTCTCAGGCGCCATCTTGCTGGCGGGTCCGCAGCATCGCTCCAAACCAGAAACGGGACTCAGGACGCCTCCCCATCTGGCTCCGGTTCCCTCCACTGCGTTCTCAGGCCCCCCGCTCACCAGAGATGTGTTGGTGTTCTCCGCGGGATGTGATGTTCTTCCATGGGAGTATCGGGGTCTGCGCAGCCAGACAAGTCACAGGTGAAGGGCGGTCTCGTGTGCAGGCGCCATTTTGCCGCCGGGTCCGTTTCCTCAGCGTCCTGCAATTTCCGCAAGTTTTGAACGCTTTGAGGCCAGTACACGGCTCGTTTTGCAGCTCCTTAAGCGCTCCAAGTGCTCCGGTTTGCAAATCTGGTGCGGGTCTGCGACCAGATTTCAGGATTTATGATTAGAGGACGGCGGCGGATGGAGCTCCGCGGTCCACGTCTTCCTACATCGGCCACAAGTCACGCCCCCATTGCTTCCCTTCATTACAACATTGTGTGGTGAGGCAGGATTGCCTCAATGACGTAATGAATGGAAGCGAGGAAAGACGACTCAGAGTAATGCAATTACTGGTAAGTAATTGAGGCATTACCTCTTCGTCGCTTCCCTTCATTACGCCATTGTCTGGTGAGGCAGGATTGCCTCAATGACGTAATGAATATAAGCGAGGAAAGACGACTCAGAGTAATGCAATTACCGGTAACGTCGCTTCCCTTCATTACGACATTGTCTGGTGAGGCAGGATTGCTTCAATGACATAATGAATAGAAGGAGGGGAGAGGACTCAGAGTAATGCAATTACCAGTAAGTAATTGAAGCATTTACAGATGTTTTAGAGAATCAGAAGCTGAGTCAGAAGGTACAATGGTCGAGTTGTTGGGTGGTGGCATCTCAACATCTGCAGTAAGCTGGATAGGAGGATATTTGTTCCTACAATTGGAAGAGAAAGGGAGATTCTTCTAGTAAGAAGTGAGGTTCAGTGACTTGTTATTTTTTATAATGTTCGCTCGTGTCAATTTGCAATTTCCTTACACCTTGGTAGTTGCAAGTATTAGCAAATTTACCAAAGTTGAAAAGCTGAGTTGGACTTGCTGGTGTTCCAAACTATGTCATGCAAATAGCACACTGGTCTCAGCAGGGAGTGCATAACTCACCAGTCTGTTTTACCAATGAGGGAGCAGAGTTGTACATGGCTCTTGGAAAAGAAATAGCAGTAGGTCATGCTGGTCAGTACTGAAGTACATTGGCATAGCTACTTCTAGTATTTTGTACTGAAACGACAGACAGTTCAGGACTAAGATACCGAGTGTTAGGATTACTCCACTCAATGGCAGATATGTAATCAACCTCGGGATAAGAAGACTGCAAGAGCTAGTAAGACTGTGAACTGTGAAGGGCAGTTAGAGCTAAGCAGTAAGCGCTTTAGCAACTATATTACCTTGGCAGTGCATTGACATTTGTGGGTGGATATCTCCTGAATAGCTAGAGTGGGTTTAGTGGTTCCCTTAGTCCTATAATAAGCATTGACAAAGTCAATAGGTCTGGGAGCAGCTACCAGCCTTTTAAGCTTTGCAAGGTTTGTTATAATATGCAATGGTTTTTGGAAAACTTTATTGATGGGGGAGCTACTGTGCCATTGCCAATTAAAAAAACATTGGCTAAAAGCTAAAATATTTGTTTTAGTCTCAAAAAGCACAACATTGCTCACTAGGGAGGATGTCCTCCTTGTAAAAGGGAAGAATGCAGTCATTAACAGTGAATTTAGCCAGTGGATGAGGACTGCCTCATGCTCTACATTGTAGTGAAGAAACGTGTGAATGACTCAATAATAGAGCAATGGTTGAAGAGAGCTCGCTGAAAGTTCCTATAAGTATATTATACATATAATGTTAGTAAAATCAAAATGTCTTGGCTAACTCCAGACCTAAAAAAGGGAACAAACATTTTCCCTAGCAAGCTTTCATACTTGAATGATATAGAAAGGGGAGAATACTGAATGAAAGCAAATACAGCCATTTAGGCACTGATTACGAAATGGGCTGATGGAGTTATTTACCTGGTGTGGTAAATCTGTAGTATACCAAGGGGTATATTCTCAAGAACGTGTGATAACCACCGCAAGTTTAGCTTAACGCAACTTTGCATATCGCAGTCTATCGCGGGAAAACAACGCTGTGTTAACGTAGTATTCCCAACCTGGCGGCACCATGCGATAGTCCCACGATAACGCGTCAAATGACCGCGCTAAAATTAACGCGACGCCGCAAAAATGCGAAACACGAACGCGAATAAAGTTGCGATGAGGCCAACCGCTATACAAAAATCAGCGATAACCAGCGACAGGCCTGCAATTCCCACGTGTCATGCGGGAAAATGCACTATAAAAGCTGAACAAGAAAAACACACTATAAACAAAATAAACTGCGTAGCAACATGGATGCACCCAGAACGAGTGCCCAGGTCAACGCGAACCCCAAAAGCCCCACAGACCACCAGCAAGGAACCTCGGGTCGGGGAAGGCTAAGGAGAAGAGAAAGAGGAAGACGGGGTACAGTCCGCATGACAACCTGATCATCGTTACGGAGGTGACAGAGCACCAACAACAACTGTCCGTCACCTCCACCGTGTCATTGGCAACACAGACGGAAAAATGGCATTCCATCGTGAATGCAGCCGGAGTGTCGAGGAGACCAAGATGCGCTGGCACGATGTGAAAAGCCAAACCAAGCAGAAACCCGCTGCCAACAGGAAGGCAGCAACGGCGAATGGAGGTGGGAGTCCTGCGCCACAGGAGGAGCTGGAGCAAATGGTGGCCACAGTCATCAGTGTGGAGACGGTGCAAGGAGTCGTGAGTCCGGACACTGCTCGACATGACCTGACACAACATCAACAGGGTGAGTAACGAACAGGGACTGTGGGGACGGGGGCGGGCACAATGGCACACATGCACAATGACGTATAGCACACCGCACACCCACAATGACCCTGGGTCATGTCCCTGATCCCCGTGGCACACTGCAGCACACATACAAACATCAAGTAGGCCCCTGTCCACCATGTGCCCAAAGGGGTCCCACCCCACACATCACCAATTCCACAACACACACATGCACCCGTGCGAAACACAGCAAAGATGCGTATGTGAGAGCCACACTGACAATGCAGGTGACACCACATGATGAGCAGCATGGCTGGAGTACAATCACCATGACATTGTGCACGCCACAAGACTGAGGTGGCTGAGTGTGGACCACATCCGGAAAGGAGCAGGTCACACTCTGACACATCCATGTGCACAACCAACCACTGATGTCAACAATACATCTGCAGACAAACAATGCGCAAGAGTACAAAAACCGTACAAGAGCACAAATGACCCAAGTCGCCAACATCACAGCACCTTAAAAGCACAAAAGCCAAAGGCACACCACCTCCAAGGGATAAGGGGCAGCAAAATCACAGCTGCAGGTGCGACTCTCACACAATGCAGCACACACACATAGCAATGACAGCACATCGACATGGTCGACAATGTGTTACATAGTGCAACACTTACACTGCAGAACAGAGGACACAACTGGGTCCGCCTGTGCGTAGAAAATGGCCAATCACATCTGACATAGCAGGAAACTGTGAGTTGCAAATGTACATGTACAACCTCACCTACGTCATGTAGTCCAAATGTCCACTGTCCCGCATCAAATAGTCCGCCCCTCCCAAACAGTCACATGCAGTCTGTATGTAAACTTGAACAATGCATCAACATACATGCCAACACAATGTCAACAAGCATCTCCCCTTCACATTGCAGAGGGACAAACAACACCTCCAGCAGAGCAGACCTGACAACTCTACAGTGATGCTGAAGAGGACCTCCACACTTCCGACACCAACGCCCTACAACAGTCCATGGACATCTTAGGCAATCGACCTCCAGGAGCAGGGTAGCACCGCTGCATCGAGGATACCCCTCCCCCTGCACAGACAACACAGCTGGACGCACCCACCACCCCGGCTGGCTCCCAGCAGCCCACCGAAGCACACATCGCATTCCAAGGCCAGGTGTCAGACTGCCAGAAGGGGGTGGCCGAACATGTGCGGGTGGGGTACTAGCTAAATGGAAGCCGAACTAGATCACATACGTGGGTGTCTAAGTCCCATCAGGGACCACCTACACTCCCCAACGGAGACCCACACTGCGACAGAGACACATGCCTTTGCACATTTCCAGTACTGAACCATGCCCAGAGCTACGTGCTTTTTATTCACACCCCTACGCTGGCCTGGCGTCCTCCGGGCCAACCCACTCCACACACGCTTACAGGGGGGGACGTCACAAGCTATATTTCCGTGATCTTCCCCACTGGCTGGGGTGACATGGTTGCGTCCACTACACTGCAAACACCAGCAGTGCATGTAGACATGGATATGTCTGTGGTCTGCATACTGCAGTCTGTCCAGCAAATCTCCGCCACACTTGGCATTGTGTACATTCTCATTCATGGGTCACTTGCCTCCTTCGCACATGCCTGGTTCCCACCTCTCCCCACATTCCGCTATTGTGTGGCTGAGGTGCCATGCCGTTGATGGCTCATGTACATGGCTAACCAAGGTTGCCACAGTAGGTTGTACTGTCGTGTCTGGTGGGTGGGCATGTTGTTTGGCATGTTGTATGTGATTTTGTGATGTGTGCAGTGCCAGAGTTGTGAGTTGCATGATTGTGGAGTTGAGGTGTGTGGTGTGTTCATTTGGTACTTGCCAACGAGCAGTGAATTCTCATAGGTGCCATCCTGGAAGCGCTGGTTGATGTTGGACTGTCGGAAGATGAAGGGATCATGCACACTGCCTGGGTAGTTGGCTACGACATTGGTGAAGAGTCCCCGGTGGTCCACTATTGCCTGCACATTGATGGAATGCGTGTGCTTCCTGTTGCGGTAATTGTGTGCAGTGTCGGCAGGGGGCACAAGTAGGACATGTGTGCAGTCGATTGCCCCCAACACGTGTGGGAAGCCAGCTATGACGTAGAAGCCTTGCTTGGTCTCCAGCTGTTCCTGCGCAGTGTGGGGGAAGTATAGGTACTAGGGTACCAAGCTGATGATGGCATCCAGGACAGGTTTGAGGAACTTGGATAGGGCTGGCTGTGAGACTCCTCCGACTCTGGCGGTTGTTGGTTGGAATGTCCCAGAGGCCAACAGGTGCAGCCAAGCCAGCAGCTTTGTCTGAGGTGGGATGTTGGTTGTCCGCTGTGTTGGTACCGTCAGCCTGTGGGCAATGATGTTCAGGATGGGGAGGATGGTTGGCCTTTTGAGTCTATAGTGGGCAATGACATTCTCTGGGGTTTAGTCTGTGAGGCTGGTGCGTTTCCTGAAGGTCCGCTGTCTTTGTCTGCACTGCCTCTGTGGTGGTCCGGGGGGGGGGGCAAGTGGGTCCTGGGGGGTGGCGGGCCTGGGGGTGGTGGCGGTGGGTGTTGTGGCCCTGTTGGGGCTCCGAGCTGCATGATGACTGGCTCCATGGCATCTGTTGTTCTTCAGGTGTGGCTGTGGGCTGGGCTCCCTTTTCTGGGGCAGGTTGTTGTCCGACTTTGCACCAGGTCAGAGCAGGTGTTAATTTCCTGCTGCTAACGCTCCGTATCGCCTGTTTTGTGTTCTTATCGCCGATCTGGCTGGTCATTGAGAATGTTGCGTTGTGGTGTTGTCGCAGCTGTTTGCTCGGGAACGCTTACTCTGCATCTCATTAGCGATAGTTGCCGGGCTCATCTGTGGCAATGTTTTTTTAGGGTGCAATCGCAGGTAAACTGGTGATATCGGCTGTTTGCACCAGCTTGTGAATGGGGCGATACTTTTATCGCGACTTTGGCTGAGATAAAGTGTCGTTAACTCGGTGATAGTTCCTTGAGAATATGCCCCCAAGTTTTTCCAATGGAAAATGGGATGTAACGTGGTATTTGGTGCTTATCGCACCCAATTCAGTATTCGTTGCTTATCGCATTGAATTTAATATTTGTTGCGATATACTTGCCATATTCGACTGGTGAATTTGGCAGGTTTGATCTGTTGAATTTCATGGAGGTCAACCTGTGTATAGGGGAGGCTCCGTTGATGACCAAGAAACTTGGGGGCATATTCACAAGGAGTTAACTCTGATTTATCTCCACCTTAACGCAGCAAAAGTGGAGATAGATTTAACACCCCATTCACAAGCTGGTGCAAACTGCAGACAACACCAGTATTCCCGCGATAACTGCCCCCAAATTTATCTCCACAGTGGACACCACCAACTAACACTAATGGGATGCAGAGTAGGCGTTCCCGTGCAAGAACACATGAATAAACCACAACACCACATTCACAACGAACTGCCAGATCTGCGAAGCGAAGCAAAAACAGGGGATAAACCGCGGTAGCACCAGGGATTTTACACCTGCCTTTTGCTGGTGCTAAGCAGGACGACTACCCACAGCATGAAAGGGAGCCCATCCAAGAGCCACACCTGAAGACCCACAGATGCCATGGAGACAATGATCATGCAGCTCCGATACCCATGAGGGTCACAACACCCACCGCCACCACCCCCAGCACCCCGCCATATTTTTTTAATAACCTGCCAACCCCTCAGCATTCACCCGTGAATGCATTTCCATCTATCACTTGTAGGTGCTGGCTGGCAGGGTCTTTCAATAGAGCGGGGGTACAGAGGTTGGGGAAAGGGCCTCTGTTGACACAGCAGTCTTTCAGGCTGCATGCCAAATGTTAAATGAACCAGACAATGTCTCCTGCATTTGTTATTCACTTAACATCCTAACCCTCACATCCTAATATTTGTAGGGCCACGTTCGCGATGCGATATCGCCTGGGTTGAGAAAGGTGAGTTATCTGGCGCTGATGTGCCGATCCACAGCTATCGCCTGCTAATGCAGGAATAACTATCGCCATTGCGATGTTGTTGTCGCCTGTTTTCTCCGCCGTTCACTGTAATTATCGCCATGTAGCGCAGGCTTGTGAATACCACGCTATCACGGCAAAATAAATCGGGGTTAGGCAGTGCTAACTTTTCTGCCGATAAATTACTTTGGCGATAGTTATCGCACGTTCTTGTGAATATACCCCTTGGTAGTTTACCGCACATATCAGAATTTAATGGCTCATTTGTAATCAGAGTGATCACATTTATCCCAGGGAACACACCTGTTTGCAGCTGAGAAAAGAGAGTAGACTCACTTGAATTTAGGAGCCATGTGCTTACCCATCTGGACTTCATTCAACCAAGAAAAAGAAGTACCACTAAATAATGTGTTCTGCTGAAGTGCTATCCAGTTACAGCTGCTGCTTTTGTGAAGTCTGTTTTCTCTACTGCTCTGCTTATCATCTGCTACACTTCGGGTCTATTAGCAATCAAAGGCTTGGATTCCGTTCAGTAGTTTCTGTACAAAAATGTTATTTAATATTTACCTTTTTGAAAGTAGGTAGATGTCATTGACCAAGAAAATGTTTTCTTCCAGCTGAGGGGTATTAGCGGCAGAGTAGAAATAGCGGTAGGTGAAGCTGGCCAGGACTGAGGCACATTGGCAGTCCTACCAGTGATCTTTTGTACTAAAATGATTAACTGGATGTGTCTAAACATCACGTGCAAAGGCAGAAAAAAATGAGACAATGATGAATAAAAGGTAAAAGAAAACTATCATAGAGGGCATATAAAAAATCAAATAAACAACTCCACTGTACTAAAGGCCAGCCTTCTTTTAATTATATATGTCAGCGAATTGTCTTAATGAATGGTGCAGAATTGATCTCAGTTGGTAATTAATAGCTGCTATAAGCTTTTCACAAAACAGAATTCCAACCCCTACGAAAAGGGATTTGTGAAGGGGACAGAAAACTCTGTCCCACTTATAATCAGGGCGATACAAAAGGGGATGATGGACGGAACGCTTGAGCCAATCAAACACTCACCCCCAGTCAACTGATCTGGGTTTAATCCATCATCATTCTTTAGCTCACTCCACCACCCCAGTTCAGACATGGCCATATGCAAATCAGTCTGACCCTGTGCCTCATGGGAACAGTCCAGCCCGAACTGCCAAGCCATGTCTTCCCTGGACCGGAAACAAGCATCCTAGGACCGGTTTCTGGCATTCCAGCCGTCATCAGCCAGGCTTGCTTGAATCCAGTGGCAAAGTGAGCAAGGGACCCACGTCTGGGCATACCCCCGCCAACTTAGGGCGAACAAAGCGATACAAAGGGGATGATGGACGGAGCGCTTGAGCCAATCAAACACTCACCCCCAGTCAACTGATCTGGGTTTAATCCATCATCATTCTTTAGCTCACTCCACCACCCCAGTTCAGACATGGCCATATGCAAATCAGTCTGACCCTGTGCCTCATGGGAACAGTCCAGCCCGAACTGCCAAGCCATGTCTTCCCTGGACCGGAAACAAGCATCCTAGGACCGGTTTCTGGCATTCCAGCCGTCATCAGCCAGGCTTGCTTGAATCCAGTGGCAAAGTGAGCAAGGGACCCACGTCTGGGCATACCCCCGCCAACTTAGGGCGAACAAAGCGATACAAAAGGGGATGATGGACGGAACGCTTGAGCCAATCAAACACTCACCCCCAGTCAACTGATCTGGGTTTAATCCATCATCATTCTTTAGCTCACTCCACCACCCCAGTTCAGACATGGCCATATGCAAATCAGTCTGACCCTGTGCCTCATGGGAACAGTCCAGCCCGAACTGCCAAGCCATGTCTTCCCTGGACCGGAAACAAGCATCCTAGGACCGGTTTCTGGCATTCCAGCCGTCATCAGCCAGGCTTGCTTGAATCCAGTGGCAAAGTGAGCAAGGGACCCACGTCTGGGCATACCCCGCCAACTTAGGGCGAACAAAGCGATACAAAGGGGATGATGGACGGAACTCTTGAGCCAATCAAACACTCACCCCCAGTCAACTGATCTGGGTTTAATCCATCATCATTCTTTAGCTCACTCCACCACCCCAGTTCAGACATGGCCATATGCAAATCAGTCTGACCCTGTGCCTCATGGGAACAGTCCAGCCCGAACTGCCAAGCCATGTCTTCCCTGGACCGGAAACAAGCATCCTAGGACCGGTTTCTGGCATTCCAGCCGTCATCAGCCAGGCTTGCTTGAATCCAGTGGCAAAGTGAGCAAGGGACCCACGTCTGGGCATACCCCCGCCAACTTAGGGCGAACAAAGCGATACAAAAGGGGATGATGGACGGAACGCTTGAGCCAATCAAACACTCACCCCCAGTCAACTGATCTGGGTTTAATCCATCATCATTCTTTAGCTCACTCCACCACCCCAGTTCAGACATGGCCATATGCAAATCAGTCTGACCCTGTGCCTCATGGGAACAGTCCAGCCCGAACTGCCAAGCCATGTCTTCCCTGGACCGGAAACAAGCATCCTAGGACCGGTTTCTGGCATTCCAGCCGTCATCAGCCAGGCTTGCTTGAATCCAGTGGCAAAGTGAGCAAGGGACCCACGTCTGGGCATACCCCCGCCAACTTAGGGCGAACAAGCGATACAAAGGGGATGATGGACGGAACGCTTGAGCCAATCAAACACTCACCCCCAGTCAACTGATCTGGGTTTAATCCATCATCATTCTTTAGCTCACTCCACCACCCCAGTTCAGACATGGCCATATGCAAATCAGTCTGACCCTGTGCCTCATGGGAACAGTCCAGCCCGAACTGCCAAGCCATGTCTTCCCTGGACCGGAAACAAGCATCCTAGGACCGGTTTCTGGCATTCCAGCCGTCATCAGCCAGGCTTGCTTGAATCCAGTGGCAAAGTGAGCAAGGGACCCACGTCTGGGCATACCCCCGCCAACTTAGGGCGAACAAGCGATACAAAGGGGATGATGGACGGAGCAGCTAGAGCCAATCAAACACTCACCCCAGTCAACTGATCTGGGTTTAATCCATCATCATTCTTTAGCTCACTCCACCACCCCAGTTCAGACATGGCCATATGCAAATCAGTCTGACCCTGTGCCTCATGGGAACAGTCCAGCCCGAACTGCCAAGCCATGTCTTCCCTGGACCGGAAACAAGCATCCTAGGACCGGTTTCTGGCATTCCAGCCGTCATCAGCCAGGCTTGCTTGAATCCAGTGGCAAAGTGAGCAAGGGACCCACGTCTGGGCATACCCCGCCAACTTAGGGCGAACAAGCGATACAAAAGGGGATGATGGACGGAACGCTTGAGCCAATCAAACACTCACCCCCAGTCAACTGATCTGGGTTTAATCCATCATCATTCTTTAGCTCACTCCACCACCCCAGTTCAGACATGGCCATATGCAAATCAGTCTGACCCTGTGCCTCATGGGAACAGTCCAGCCCGAACTGCCAAGCCATGTCTTCCCTGGACCGGAAACAAGCATCCTAGGACCGGTTTCTGGCATTCCAGCCGTCATCAGCCAGGCTTGCTTGAATCCAGTGGCAAAGTGAGCAAGGGACCCACGTCTGGGCATACCCCGCCAACTTAGGGCGAACAAGCGATACAAAAGGGGATGATGGACGGAGCAGCTTGAGCCAATCAAACACTCACCCCAGTCAACTGATCTGGGTTTAATCCATCATCATTCTTTAGCTCACTCCACCACCCCAGTTCAGACATGGCCATATGCAAATCAGTCTGACCCTGTGCCTCATGGGAACAGTCCAGCCCGAACTGCCAAGCCATGTCTTCCCTGGACCGGAAACAAGCATCCTAGGACCGGTTTCTGGCATTCCAGCCGTCATCAGCCAGGCTTGCTTGAATCCAGTGGCAAAGTGAGCAAGGGACCCACGTCTGGGCATACCCCGCCAACTTAGGGCGAACAAGCGATACAAAAGGGGATGATGGACGGAACGCTTGAGCCAATCAAACACTCACCCCCAGTCAACTGATCTGGGTTTAATCCATCATCATTCTTTAGCTCACTCCACCACCCCAGTTCAGACATGGCCATATGCAAATCAGTCTGACCCTGTGCCTCATGGGAACAGTCCAGCCCGAACTGCCAAGCCATGTCTTCCCTGGACCGGAAACAAGCATCCTAGGACTGGTTTCTGGCATTCCAGCCGTCATCAGCCAGGCTTGCTTGAATCCAGTGGCAAAGTGAGCAAGGGACCCACGTCTGGGCATACACCCCGCCAACTTAGGGCGAACAAGCGATACAAAGGGGATGATGGACGGAACGCTTGAGCCAATCAAACACTCACCCCCAGTCAACTGATCTGGGTTTAATCCATCATCATTCTTTAGCTCACTCCACCACCCCAGTTCAGACATGGCCATATGCAAATCAGTCTGACCCTGTGCCTCATGGGAACAGTCCAGCCCGAACTGCCAAGCCATGTCTTCCCTGGACCGGAAACAAGCATCCTAGGACCGGTTTCTGGCATTCCAGCCGTCATCAGCCAGGCTTGCTTGAATCCAGTGGCAAAGTGAGCAAGGGACCCACGTCTGGGCATACCCCGCCAACTTAGGGCGAACAAGCGATACAAAAGGGGATGATGGACGGAACGCTTGAGCCAATCAAACACTCACCCCCAGTCAACTGATCTGGGTTTAATCCATCATCATTCTTTAGCTCACTCCACCACCCCAGTTCAGACATGGCCATATGCAAATCAGTCTGACCCTGTGCCTCATGGGAACAGTCCAGCCCGAACTGCCAAGCCATGTCTTCCCTGGACCGGAAACAAGCATCCTAGGACCGGTTTCTGGCATTCCAGCCGTCATCAGCCAGGCTTGCTTGAATCCAGTGGCAAAGTGAGCAAGGGACCCACGTCTGGGCATACCCCCGCCAACTTAGGGCGAACAAAGCGATACAAAGGGGATGATGGACGGAACGCTTGAGCCAATCAAACACTCACCCCCAGTCAACTGATCTGGGTTTAATCCATCATCATTCTTTAGCTCACTCCACCACCCCAGTTCAGACATGGCCATATGCAAATCAGTCTGACCCTGTGCCTCATGGGAACAGTCCAGCCCGAACTGCCAAGCCATGTCTTCCCTGGACTGGAAACAAGCATCCTAGGACCGGTTTCTGGCATTCCAGCCGTCATCAGCCAGGCTTGCTTGAATCCAGTGGCAAAGTGAGCAAGGGACCCACGTCTGGGCATACCCCCGCCAACTTAGGGCGAACAAAGCGATACAAAAGGGGATGATGGACGGAACGTTTGAGCCAATCAAACACTCACCCCCAGTCAACTGATCTGGGTTTAATCCATCATCATTCTTTAGCTCACTCCACCACCCCAGTTCAGACATGGCCATATGCAAATCAGTCTGACCCTGTGCCTCATGGGAACAGTCCAGCCCGAACTGCCAAGCCATGTCTTCCCTGGACCGGAAACAAGCATCCTAGGACTGGTTTCTGGCATTCCAGCCGTCATCAGCCAGGCTTGCTTGAATCCAGTGGCGGGGGTATGCCCAGACGTGGGTCCCTTGCTCACTTTGCCACTGGATTCAAGCAAGCCTGGCTGATGACGGCTGGAATGCCAGAAACCGGTCCTAGGATGCTTGTTTCCGGTCCAGGGAAGACATGGCTTGGCAGTTCGGGCTGGACTGTTCCCATGAGGCACAGGGTCAGACTGATTTGCATATGGCCATGTCTGAACTGGGGTGGTGGAGTGAGCTAAAGAATGATGATGGATTAAACCCAGATCAGTTGACTGGGGTGAGTGTTTGATTGGCTCAAGCGTTCCGTCCATCATCCCCTTTGTATCGCTTGTTACGCCCTAAGTTGGCGGGGTATGCCCAGACGTGGGTCCCTTGCTCACTTTGCCACTGGATTCAAGCAAGCCTGGCTGATGACGGCTGGAATGCCAGAAACCGGTCCTAGGATGCTTGTTTCCGGTCCAGGGAAGACATGGCTTGGCAGTTCGGGCTGGACTGTTCCCATGAGGCACAGAGTCAGACTGATTTGCATATGGCCATGTCTGAACTGGGGTGGTGGAGTGAGCTAAAGAATGATGATGGATTAAACCCAGATCAGTTGACTGGGGGTGAGTGTTTGATTGGCTCAAGTGTTCCGTCCATCATCCCCTTTGTATCGCTTTGTTCGCCCTAAGTTGGCGGGGTATGCCCAGACGTGGGTCCCTTGCTCACTTTGCCACTGGATTCAAGCAAGCCTGGCTGATGACGGCTGGAATGCCAGAAACCGGTCCTAGGATGCTTGTTTCCGGTCCAGGGAAGACATGGCTTGGCAGTTCGGGCTGGACTGTTCCCATGAGGCACAGGGTCAGACTGATTTGCATATGGCCATGTCTGAACTGGGTGGTGGAGTGAGCTAAAGAATGATGATGGATTAAACCCAGATCAGTTGACTGGGGGTGAGTGTTTGATTGGCTCAAACGTTCCGTCCATCATCCCCTTTGTATCGCTTTGTTACGCCCTAAGTTGGCGGGGGTATGCCCAGACGTGGGTCCCTTGCTCACTTTGCCACTGGATTCAAGCAAGCCTGGCTGATGACGGCTGGAATGCCAGAAACCGGTCCTAGGATGCTTGTTTCCGGTCCAGGGAAGACATGGCTTGGCAGTTCGGGCTGGACTGTTCCCATGAGGCACAGGGTCAGACTGATTTGCATATGGCCATGTCTGAACTGGGGTGGTGGAGTGAGCTAAAGAATGATGATGGATTAAACCCAGATCAGTTGACTGGGGGTGAGTGTTTGATTGGCTCAAACGTTCCGTCCATCATCCCTTTTGTATCGCTTGTTCGCCCTAAGTTGGCGGGGGTATGCCCAGACGTGGGTCCCTTGCTCACTTTGCCACTGGATTCAAGCAAGCCTGGCTGATGACGGCTGGAATGCCAGAACCGGTCCTAGGATGCTTGTTTCCGGTCCAGGGAAGACATGGCTTGGCAGTTCGGCTGGACTGTTCCCATGAGGCACAGGGTCAGACTGATTTGCATATGGCCATGTCTGAACTGGGGTGGTGGAGTGAGCTAAAGAATGATGATGGATTAAACCCAGATCAGTTGACTGGGGTGAGTGTTGATTGGCTCAAACGTTCCGTCCATCATCCCCTTTTGTATCGCTTGTTCGCCCTAAGTTGGCGGGGTATGCCCAGACGTGGGTCCCTTGCTCACTTTGCCACTGGATTCAAGCAAGCCTGGCTGATGACGGCTAGAATGCCAGAAACCGGTCCTAGGATGCTTGTTTCGGTCCAGGAAGACATGGCTTGGCAGTTCGGGCTGGACTGTTCCCATGAGGCACAGGGTCAGACTGATTTGCATATGGCCATGTCTGAACTGGGGTGGTGGAGTGAGCTAAAGAATGATGATGGATTAAACCCAGATCAGTTGACTGGGGGTGAGTGTTTGATTGGCTCAAGCGTTCCGTCCATCATCCCCTTTGTATCGCATTGTTCGCCCTAAGTTGGCGGTATGCCCAGACGTGGGTCCCTTGCTCACTTTGCCACTGGATTCAAGCAAGCCTGGCTGATGACGGCTGGAATGCCAGAAACCGGTCCTAGGATGCTTGTTTCCGGTCCAGGGAAGACATGGCTTGGCAGTTCGGGCTGGACTGTTCCCATGAGGCACAGGGTCAGACTGATTTGCATATGGCCATGTCTGAACTGGGGTGGTGGAGTGAGCTAAAGAATGATGATGGATTAAACCCAGATCAGTTGACTGGGGTGAGTGTTTGATTGGCTCAAGCGTTCCGTCCATCATCCCCTTTTGTATCGCTTTGTTCGCCCTAAGTTGGCGGGGTATGCCCAGACGTGGGTCCCTTGCTCACTTTGCCACTGGATTCAAGCAAGCCTGGCTGATGACGGCTGGAATGCCAGAAACCGGTCCTAGGATGCTTGTTTCGGTCCAGGAAGACATGGCTTGGCAGTTCGGGCTGGACTGTTCCCATGAGCACAGGGTCAGACTGATTTGCATATGGCCATGTCTGAACTGGAGTGGTGGAGTGAGCTAAAGAATGATGATGGATTAAACCCAGATCAGTTGACTGGGGTGAGTGTTTGATTGGCTCAAGCGTTCCGTCCATCATCCCTTTTGTATCGCTTTGTTCGCCCTAAGTTGGCGGGGGTATGCCCAGGCGTGGGTCCCTTGCTCACTTTGCCACTGGATTCAAGCAAGCCTGGCTGATGATGGCTGGAATGCCAGAAACCGGTCCTAGGATGCTTGTTTCCGGTCCAGGAAGACATGGCTTGGCAGTTCGGGCTGGACTGTTCCCATGAGGCACAGGTCAGACTGATTTGCATATGGCCATGTCTGAACTGGGGTGGTGGAGTGAGCTAAAGAATGATGATGGATTAAACCCAGATCAGTTGACTGGGGTGAGTGTTTGATTGGCTCAAACGTTCCGTCCATCATCCCCTTTTGTATCGCTTTGTTCGCCCTAAGTTGGCGGGGTATGCCCAGACGTGGGTCCCTTGCTCACTTTGCCACTGGATTCAAGCAAGCCTGGCTGATGACGGCTGGAATGCCAGAAACCGGTCCTAGGATGCTTGTTTCCGGTCCAGGAAGACATGGCTTGGCGAGTTCGGGCTGGACTGTTCCCATGAGGCACAGGGTCAGACTGATTTGCATATGGCCATGTCTGAACTGGGGTGGTGGAGTGAGCTAAAGAATGATGATGGATTAAACCCAGATCAGTTGACTGGGAGTGAGTGTTTGATTGGCTCAAGCGTTCCGTCCATCATCCCCTTTTGTATCGCTTTGTTCAGCCCTAAGTTGGCGGGGTATGCCCAGACGTGGCTCCCTTGCTCACTTTGCCACTGGATTCAAGCAAGCCTGGCTGATGACGGCTGGAATGCCAGAAACCGGTCCTAGGATGCTTGTTTCCGGTCCAGGGAAGACATGGCTTGGCAGTTCGGGCTGGACTGTTCCCATGAGGCACAGGGTCAGACTGATTTGCATATGGCCATGTCTGAACTGGAGTGGTGGAGTGAGCTAAAGAATGATGATGGATTAAACCCAGATCAGTTGACTGGGGGTGAGTGTTTGATTGGCTCAAGCGTTCCGTCCATCATCCCCTTTTGTATCGCTTGTTCACGCCTAAGTTGGCGGGGGTATGCCCAGACGTGGGTCCCTTGCTCACTTTGCCACTGGATTCAAGCAAGCCTGGCTGATGACGGCTGGAATGCCAGAAACCGGTCCTAGGATGCTTGTTTCCGGTCCAGGGAAGACATGGCTTGGCAGTTCGGGCTGGACTGTTCCCATGAGGCACAGGGTCAGACTGATTTGCATATGGCCATGTCTGAACTGGGGTGGTGGAGTGAGCTAAAGAATGATGATGGATTAAACCCAGATCAGTTGACTGGGGGTGAGTGTTTGATTGGCTCAAGCGTTCCGTCCATCATCCCCTTTTGTATCGCATTGTTCGCCCTAAGTTGGCGGGGTATGCCCAGACGTGGGTCCCTTGCTCACTTTGCCACTGGATTCAAGCAAGCCTGGCTGATGACGGCTGGAATGCCAGAAACCGGTCCTAGGATGCTTGTTTCCGGTCCAGGAAGACATGGCTTGGCAGTTCGGGCTGGACTGTTCCCATGAGGCACAGGGTCAGACTGATTTGCATATGGCCATGTCTGAACTGGGGTGGTGGAGTGAGCTAAAGAATGATGATGGATTAAACCCAGATCAGTTGACTGGGGGTGAGTGTTTGATTGGCTCAAACGTTCCGTCCATCATCCCCTTTGTATCGCTTTGTTCGCCCTAAGTTGGCGGGGTATGCCCAGACGTGGGTCCCTTGCTCACTTTGCCACTGGATTCAAGCAAGCCTGGCTGATGACGGCTGGAATGCCAGAAACCGGTCCTAGGATGCTTGTTTCCGGTCCAGGAAGACATGGCTTGGCAGTTCGGGCTGGACTGTTCCCATGAGGCACAGGGTCAGACTGATTTGCATATGGCCATGTCTGAACTGGGGTGGTGGAGTGAGCTAAAGAATGATGATGGATTAAACCCAGATCAGTTGACTGGGGGTGAGTGTTTGATTGGCTCAAACGTTCCATCCATCATCCCCTTTTGTATCGCTTTGTTCAGCCCTAAGTTGGCGGGGGTATGCCCAGACGTGGGTCCCTTGCTCACTTTGCCACTGGATTCAAGCAAGCCTGGCTGATGACGGCTGGAATGCCAGAAACCGGTCCTAGGATGCTTGTTTCCGGTCCAGGGAAGACATGGCTTGGCAGTTCGGGCTGGACTGTTCCCATGAGGCACAGGGTCAGACTGATTTGCATATGGCCATGTCTGAACTGGGGTGGTGGAGTGAGCTAAAGAATGATGATGGATTAAACCCAGATCAGTTGACTGGGGGTGAGTGTTTGATTGGCTCAAACGTTCCGTCCATCATCCCCTTTTGTATCGCTTTGTTCGCCCTAAGTTGGCGGGGGTATGCCCAGACGTGGGTCCCTTGCTCACTTTGCCACTGGATTCAAGCAAGCCTGGCTGATGACGGCTGGAATGCCAGAAACCGGTCCTAGGATGCTTGTTTCCGGTCCAGGGAAGACATGGCTTGGCAGTTCGGGCTGGACTGTTCCCATGAGGCACAGGGTCAGACTGATTTGCATATGGCCATGTCTGAACTGGGGTGGTGGAGTGAGCTAAAGAATGATGATGGATTAAACCCAGATCAGTTGACTGGGGGTGAGTGTTTGATTGGCTCAAACGTTCCGTCCATCATCCCCTTTTGTATCGCTTTGTTCGCCCTAAGTTGGCGGGGGTATGCCCAGACGTGGGTCCCTTGCTCACTTTGCCACTGGATTCAAGCAAGCCTGGCTGATGACGGCTGGAATGCCAGAAACCGGTCCTAGGATGCTTGTTTCCGGTCCAGGGAAGACATGGCTTGGCAGTTCGGGCTGGACTGTTCCCATGAGGCACAGGGTCAGACTGATTTGCATATGGCCATGTCTGAACTGGGGTGGTGGAGTGAGCTAAAGAATGATGATGGATTAAACCCAGATCAGTTGACTGGGGGTGAGTGTTTGATTGGCTCAAACGTTCCGTCCATCATCCCCTTTTGTATCGCTTTGTTCGCCCTAAGTTGGCGGGGGTATGCCCAGACGTGGGTCCCTTGCTCACTTTGCCACTGGATTCAAGCAAGCCTGGCTGATGACGGCTGGAATGCCAGAAACCGGTCCTAGGATGCTTGTTTCCGGTCCAGGGAAGACATGGCTTGGCAGTTCGGGCTGGACTGTTCCCATGAGGCACAGGGTCAGACTGATTTGCATATGGCCATGTCTGAACTGGGGTGGTGGAGTGAGCTAAAGAATGATGATGGATTAAACCCAGATCAGTTGACTGGGGGTGAGTGTTTGATTGGCTCAAACGTTCCGTCCATCATCCCCTTTTGTATCGCTTTGTTCGCCCTAAGTTGGCGGGGGTATGCCCAGACGTGGGTCCCTTGCTCACTTTGCCACTGGATTCAAGCAAGCCTGGCTGATGACGGCTGGAATGCCAGAAACCCGTCCTAGGATGCTTGTTTCCGGTCCAGGGAAGACATGGCCTGGCAGTTCGGGCTGGACTGTTCCCATGAGGCACAGGGTCAGACTGATTTGCATATGGCCATGTCTGAACTGGGGTGGTGGAGTGAGCTAAAGAATGATGATGGATTAAACCCAGATCAGTTGACTGGGGGTGAGTGTTTGATTGGCTCAAACGTTCCGTCCATCATCCCCTTTTGTACCACTTATAATCAGGGGCAGGCAGTTCCCTTTCCACCAAGCACAGAGATACATATACTCGCAATACACACCCTATCACTGATGTGATGAGTTAGCGTGCCAGTTGTTAATGCCGGCGCACGCACCGGAAATGCACGACCCCTGCGTTCACGCCGGAAGGTGGAGCGCGTGGTTAAATAAAGGTGGGCGTGACCGCCGAGGGCAGCCCACGTGTGAGCACCAATGCTGTGTACGCGCCTCCTCATTTGCAGCGTGCACCGCGCTAGCGCCCCCGTTAGCTCAGTGCCCTGATATGTAACTGGCGACGAGGAGTGGAACGAACCACGCTCCAGGTCACACCCAGTGAGGCAGAGCAGCGACACGCTCCTACATGGTGCAGACCACAAGGGAGGCTGATCCCTTGGCAAAACACGTGTCTGAGACGACACCACGAGGTGGACAGGCCTCACACCTGGCACAAGGGCTACACCTGAAATCAGTGGAACTGGGCAGAATACGCCCTCCAGCACCAGACAGCGGCGCGACCAGGCTGAACACGCCCGCACATGCATGCTGGTGAGTCGCGCACAACGCGCGGAGGACACCCCCAGGGTATCTCTGCTCGACGAGCATCAACACGTGCTACTAGGCCACGCTAGCTGACACTGACCACGCAAAGCCCCATCACCACCAGCAGTACTGTTCAACGCCTCAGGCTGACCTTGTCACGGTGCAGCGCTCTCGTTGGAGCCTGAAGTCCTATAGTCGGCCGGCGTCATGGGAGATCAAGGGGATGGTGCACAAGCACCGGCAAGGGCCGCAACACAACAACCTCCGACAGGGGTCCTACCACCCTTCAGTGAATCGGCAGACCCCACCACAGCATCACCGCGGTGGCAGGTCTGGCTCGGCCGCCTGGAAAATTACTTCATTGCCACCAGGGAGACAGATGGGGCTGTCAAGCGTTCACTACTGCTCCATTATGCAGGAGAGGAAATTTACCTGCTCTTCAAGCACCTCCCCGATACAGGATCCCCCAAGGATTATGCAGCGGCGGTGGCTGCACTAAATGCGGACTTTGATCCTCAATTAAATCCGGACTTTGAGCATTTCAAATTGAGGCAAGCCCGGCAAAGAGAAGGGGAATCGGTGGACTCCTTTCATGCGAGGTTGAGAGAGCTCGCCAGCACTCACCTCGTAGGAGACAGGGCTGCAGAGGAAATCAGGGCACAGCTAATCCTGGGAATCCGCAGTAAGGTCCTGCGGGGCCTCATATTAAGGCAGCCGAACATACCAATGAATGACATACTGATGTTAGCACGGTCCCACGACCTCTCGGCCGCGCGTGCGGAGGAAATGGACCTTGCGCTGATGCGCAACGCAGAGAAGAGCGTTACCGTCAAGACTGAACGGGCGGATGCAATCAGAATGCGCGACAGGCCCAACAAAACAAGGGATCGCCCACCGCCAAACCTGAAGAGACAATGTGGGTACTGTGGGTATGAAGAGCACCCCCCCAGTCTTGCCCGGCCCAAGGGAAGACATGTACTAACTGTGGCATCGCCAACCATTTTGCCTCGGTGTGCAGAAAGAAGACACAAAGGAAAGGAGCACGGCCCAAGCAAGTGCGGAAATTTGTCTGCCAACTATCAAGTGTCTCACTGTCGTCCTCACCAGGGAGGAAGAAAGAGGAACATAATGTCTACTAGGCAGACGCCACCTCGTCTGATGAGGAAGGGGAGACATATCTAGAATCTTTCACCCAAGCACTGAAGAGACGGAGGCGTCCCCAACCCTGATGCATGGTGCATATAGCAGGGTCGGAAGTCAACGCGGTGATCGACACCGGTGCGTCTGTCACCGTCATGGGAATCCAGAAATATAACAAACTAAAGCCCAAACCAGAACTCCGGCCTTCAAAGACGAAGATCTTCGCTTATGGGAGTGAGTCACCGCTGCCCCTCCGAGGCAAAATGACCGTGCCAGTGCGGTCGGGTGACACCGAAATCACGGTTGACATCCATGTTATCAACCAAGAGGCCGATACACTGTTGAGCAGTCATGCAGCAGAAGACCTAGGGCTAGTGAAATTCGCCAGAAGCGTGCAAGCTGACCAGACCAAGGAACTGCTCAGTCAGTATGAGGACCTGTTCAAGGGGCTAGGACGGATACGGAGAGCTCCAATCAAGCTGCACATAGACCCGACCATCATGCCAACAGCGCTGAGGCACAGGAGGATCCCCTTCCACCTCCGACCGCTGGTAGAAGAGGAGCTACAGAAACTAGAAGATCTAGGGGTCATAGAGAAGGTTTTGGGGCCCACGCTATGGGTGTCCCCCATGGTAATAGCGGAGAAGCCTCGCCAACCAGGAAAAATAAGACTCTGCATTAATATGAGACTCCCCAATAAGGCCATTCGGCGTGAACGCCACATAACGCCGACCATGGATGACATCGTGGCCGACCTGAATGGGTCCATATGGTTTTCGAAGCTGGACCTGAATGCTGGCTATCACCAGCTGGTGCTTGCTAAAGAGAGCCGGTACATAACCACGATCAGCACACATCTGGGACTCAGAAGGTACAAACGTCTAAATTTCGGCATATCTTCAGCCGCCGAAATTTTCCAGAATGCGGTCAAAGAAATCCTGGTCATGCTGCCAGGTGTGTTAAATGTGAGTGACGACATCCTCATCCACTCACAGACGGCCGAAGAACACTACCAGCACCTGAGGGCCACGCTGAAAAGACTCCAAGACCACGGAGTCACCCTACACAGGGAGAAATGTCTGCTATTCTAACGACGGATAGAGTTCTTCGGGTACACCTTTACGCAGGAAGGAATACAGGTTGACCTCTGGAAATCCCAAGCCATTAAGAACGCGCCAGCACCCCTAACAGTGGCAGAGGTCCGCAGCTTCCTTGGGATGGCCACATACTGTGGTCGCTTCATCCCAGACCTGGCCACCATTGCGGAGCCACTCCGAAACCTCACCCGAGCAGATGCCATGTGGCAGTGGGGCCCAGCTGAAGAAGAGGCTTTTCAGGCAGTCAAGACAGCTCTCCGCGACCACACCACGCTCGTATATTTTAACCCTGCCAAGCGGACAGAGAAATTGGTGGACGCCATCCCCGTAGGCCTCGGGCCGTCCTCACCCAGGAGCAAGAGCCCGGACGGTGGGCAGCCTTAGCCTACGCCAGCAAAGCACTCTCCCCAACTGAAAAACGCTATGCCCAGATCGAGAGGGAAGCCCTGGCAATCCGCTGGGCATGCCGGCATTTCCACCTGTACATATGTGGACACCCGTTCAAGGTCATCATGGACCATCAACCCCTGGTGCCGTTGTTCAAAGGTTCGGCGCCCCACCCGCCGCCCCGAATTGAAAGGTGGGCCATAGGACTCCAGCAGTATGAGATGGACGTGGCATATCGGCCGGGCGCCAAAAACCCTGCCGACTTCCTCTCGAGACACCCGGCCCCAGTGGAAGACAGGTGCGAAGAGCACGGTGTCGACTCCACAGAGGCCCACCTGAACATGATCTCGGCACTCACGTGCCCTCGGGCACTGACCCTTGAGGAGGTGGCGGCCGCGGCGGAAGCGGACCCGGTCATCACTAAGGTCCGGGCAGCCTTCCAAGGGGGAGACTGGCGCCAGTTTCTACAATCGGCCAACTCATGGGCAGGCCCAGAAAAGGAGAGCCTAACGCACATGTGGAGAGTCAGGAATGAGCAAAGCGTCACCCAAACAGGAATCCTACTAAGAGGATCTCGGATCGTCATCCCCGAATCGCTCCAGCTGCGAGCAACACAACTCGCCCATGGAGGGCATCAAGGGGTGGAGAAGATGAAGGCCCGCATGCGGGAAAAGGTTTGGTTCCCGGGAATGGATGCCCGGGTCGACGAGACAGTCAAGAGGTGCCCCTCCTGTCAGGTGACGAGTGCTCCCGAAAGGCCTGCGCCCATCCACACGGAAGAGCACGGGAGGAGTCCCTGGGAAAAGTTAAGTGTCGACTTCGGGAGCTTCCCGGATGGCAGAGTCACCCTAGCTCTGATCGACAGCTACTCAAAGTACCCTGTCGTGAAGGTTGTCAACTCAATGGCATTCTCACATGTCGGCCCAATACGGGAGAAGATATTCGCCATGTTCGGGTGCCCGGAAGAACTCAGAGTGACAATGGGCCCCCGTTCCAGGGACACGAATTCCGTGAATTCCTACGACATCATGGCATCCGTCACAGACGTGTCACCCCGCAGTGGCCCCAAGCTAACGGCAAAATTGAAAGGTTTATGAGGACCATCAACAAGACCCTTCGCATCGCCGTAGCTGAGCACGCCGATCTGGAACAGCACCTGCAAAAGTTCCTGCGGGAGTACCGGAGCACCCCTCAGAGCTCCACGCGTCAGGCACCATGGGCACTCATGTTCAATGTAACCCGCCGCGATGGTCTGCCTACCGCACCAGGGTGGACACCCCCTCCCTATGATGAAGAAGGCACCCTCAGAAGAAGGGAAAAGCGTAACATCACAGCCAGCCAAGCCAGAAGAGCCGTGTCTCGTCAACTACACCAAGGAGACACCGTCATCATGAAGGATCGGTGGCCCGGAGGGAAATTCCGGACTCGCTATGAACATGGGTACTGGACTGTGACTGATGTGAAGGGGACCATGGTGACAGTCGACAAAGAAGGAGAAACTGTGACCCGCAACATTTCATGGTTCAAACAAGTACTCAACCCCGCCCACTGCGCCGAAGCGGCGGACGGCCCTGGGGAAGAGGACGCTAGCCAAGCGGAGCCAGGAGAGATGGAGAGCACAGACCTTGGGCCTGCCTCACCGCCAAGGGCTCTGGAAGCAGCCCAAGAAACCCCAGAGATGCCACTCCCGTCCAGCAAAGTAGCCACTGAACCCAAGTCCAACCGCGGCCAGCCAAGGTATGCCCTGAGAGACAATCCCCAGCCGAGCATTCGCCTGAAGGACTTTACATGCCAAGTAGGTGAACTGTGAGACACTTGGGGACCAGTCAAGGACTGAGTTGGGATGGGATGTGATGAGTTAGCATGCCAGTTGTTAATGCCGGCGCACGCGCCGGAAATGCACAACCCCCGCGTTCACGCCGGAAGGTGGAGCGCGTAGTTAAATAAAGGTGGGCGTGACCACCGAGGGCAGTCCGCGCGTGAGCACCAACGCTGTGTACGCGTCTCCTCATTTGCAGCGCGCACCGTGCTTGCGCCCCCGTTAGCTCAGTGCCCTGATATGTAACAACTTGGACCAGGACAACATTCTGAGAATTGCACTCCCAGGGACGAAGCACTGTATATTGCTCACTGTGCACACTTAATAACTCATCATCTTCACACAGGAACACAGTTTCACAGGAACTAACACATACTGTTGACCCCTGACTGCAACTCTCCCTCTACCTGGCACAAAACTCTGCAAACCCAGACAGTATTATGTAGTGCCATCTGGCCCAAGAACAACACTAAGGCTAAACCACATGTCCAGTCAATGGGATATCCACCTGGAACATGACACACCCATTCCTCCACTATGCCAGGAGCACAACTGAACCAACTACTCACTGTGTAACATCCTGCCACCCAGCCCAGTCACAAAACAAGAGGAACTTCCTACATTCCTAAGTGGAACATCCCCCTTGAACATGGCTTAAGTACTCATTCATCCCTCCAGGAATCCCCAATCACCAAATCATATAGAATAAATACACCCTTCCTAACCCACTTGATGCTATGGTTATAATTCTATCGAACAACAACGATATCATCTTCTCCTAACTCCATATAGTCAACAGAAAAAAAACTCCTCCGTTTCCTGTCATATACAGCCAGTACAAAGGTAGCTTCACAAAAGAAAAAAATGAACTTTGCAAATTGACAGTTTAACAGTTAAAAACATTAACACTAAAGGTAATGATTATAGTTTGGAGTTGTACGCCGTCAAATTCTCACTTTGAAAATTTCAAATCTTTGTGAGCAGCGCCCGAGAGCAAATCCAAACTTTTCAGCCACAATTCTATGCAAATCCACAAAAAAAGTCAAAGAACCACACAGCTAGTTACTTATCGTCCACAGACACAGTTAACACCCACATGTATCTTATAGGCTGCTGCTTGACTTATCTCAGGTAAGTCCTAGGGAATGGGTATTGCATTTGTTCTAAAGGGACACGTGTTGTGATCTAGGGCTTACAGAATCTAAGCTCCCAGTTGTATAGTGTCATTATTTTGGAGGGTTACCAGTGCTTTGGGTGTGGGAGGATCTGTTTATGCAGTGGGAGCTGCATCAGTGTGGATGTGTAACCCCGGTCTACGCAACACCCTGTGCATTGGTGAAAAGGAGTGCCACACCGCATATACAGTGACTTGGGAATGAATGATTAGGTAAGTCAAATGCACTTTGTGGCTATAGTTAATTGGTAATGAAGGGTGACACATTTTCAATGCAATCCCCATTACAATTGTAATGTGAGATGTTACTCTCATGTTGCAAGCTAGGGTGGTGTGCCAGAAATGTCAAACATTCTGTTCCATGCCCTGTGCACGGATATTGATATCACTTGCCAGGGTGTATGTTGAGTATCACTGATGCTTCTACCCTCGTGCTCAATTTTGGGTCTAGCCTCACTGCCTCATACCCCCTTAACAGTGCCATAGACCTTCATGGTGGGGGGGGGTGCCATGCACAAGGTTCATGGAACCATCTTCAGGAACTTGTCACTCTAATGTATTCACTGAGCATGGGAAGCATTAACATGCTGTGTATATCAAGACACTGATAAAGTCCAAGTGGGACATGGTGCAGGAGAGCACCACAGTCCCTTCGGCAGCTCATCACTGACCCTGGGTAGCAACATTCTGAAAGGGAAGCAGTCTCTGTTTAATCCTCCCAGGTTGTGCGACCAAGTCCAGTGACACCTCATGCTGTGGTGTCGTGAACCCCTGCTTTAGAAGTTAAAGTGGGGGTTGCCACTGAGCCCGATGGCATGGTAAAATGACCCACTTAAATGTTTATTAGTTTTATTTTGTATTCTGCAGACAAAAGCTCATAAAAGTGTGTCAAGGGAATACCAAGCCTGGGCTGACAATGGGGTCAAGGGCCACTATGTGAGCCAAGTTTATTTAAGAAGACAGAGAAAGAAATGACGAAAACATCAACAATGGATAGTCAGCAAACAGAACAAAGGGACATAGAAAGGTAATGGGGAAAAATAAGATGAGAATTTAAATAAAGAATTATTGGAGGAAGAAAGTAGAAAGAACATGAGGGGAGGGTGAATGTAAGAAAATGTGAAAGGAACCAAGACATGAAGGAAGCAAAAGTGACAGGATAGATGAAAGGAAGGATGGAAGCAATGATGAAAACAACAAAGGAATATTTGGGGCCAAGATGGAAAAAACAATGAATGAATGGACAATTGATGGATGGAATGGTATTGAAAGAATGGTGGATGGAAAACTGGATGAGTGAAAAGGTGGATAAATATGTGAATACATGTATGGAATGGTGAAAGGATGGATGGAAGCGTGAAATTATGGAAGGATGGAAAGATAAAAGGATTCATGAATGGGGGGTGAGGACGCTCTAATGCTGTTAATATTTATTCTCTTCAGTCGGTGGACCTTTTATTAGTTGCCTGAGAGGTAAGAGGGAGTTAGCATCTCTTTTGATTACTATAACACATAACAAAGTTAGTCATGCAATAATATCAAGACTGTTAAATGGAGTTAAAGGGTTTTATTACAAACTCAGAAACAGACTGATATAAATGAGTCTCAAAAGCATATTATAAAAGTATAATATCACAAGAATAGATCTGAATCTCCTAATGAAATTCAGTCTAAGCAATAAGACGCAAACGTGAAACTCAGTGGCTGCGATAAAAAAGATGAGGAAAAGGATCTGAAGGTTAAGCGGCAAGATTCGATCCTCCTGCAGAGTCATTATTTTTATTTATTTTATTTTTAGAGTTTTCTATAGCGCGAACCAAACCCAGGGTAGGGTATCAGAGCGCTTTACAGAGAAAGCATAGTAAGAATACAAACGTTTACCAGAGCAGAGCAGACAAAGTATCAACATATTTTTAACAAGGATCGGCAGGTAACAGAAACGAGAAATGTCAGAAGGAACAAGTTCGAGTATGCGTAAGTTATTGAGGCTAAGGTGTCTTTAAGGGGAGAGTAGAGACAAGTTTGAAGTCGTAGCCTGGTTCAGTGCCTTTCAAGACAGGGAAAAAGAGACTGGCCCCATATGATGAGGCCGCCCCATATGATGAGGCCTGTGCGCAATTACGGGAGGAATTTGCTCATCAGGAATGATTTTGCTTCCCTTTTGAATAGAGGTGTAGAGGAGATTTTTCTGATGTATGGAGGTAGCGAGTTCCAGATTCTTGGTGCCGCTCCGGAGAATGCTCTGTCACAGGTTTTTTTCTTGCTGAAATGCGAGGGTTTCAGGAGTAGATTGTCGGAGCTCCTAGAGTGTCTGTTTCCTCCAGATAAGGTAAGTTTTTGGGATAGGTACTGGGAGGTATTGTGGTGAAGTGCTTTATGAGTGATGCAAGCCATCTTTAGGTGGATTCTAGCTTCATAGGGTAGCCAGTTGAGCGCCTTCAGGCGTGGCGATATGTGGTCAAATTTCCTAGATCCTGTTAGGAGTCTTGCTGCTGCATTGAGACAGGCTTTTAAAGGGGCTGTTGAGATTTTGGGAAGCCCCGAGAGGGTAGTATATCCGTACTCCAGCCTCGAGATGACTAAAGCCTGAACTGCGGTTTTGAGGTCAGGGTTCTCGATGAATGGTTTCATTTTTCTGAGATAGTTGAGGTGAAAGCGGGCATTCTTAGCCAACAGGTTGATGTGTGTTTGCATGTTAAGGTTTTTATCCAGTGTAATGCCAAGCGATTTGGTGGAGTCCACCAAAGTCGGCGTGCAATTCAGCGCAGTGATCATCTTGGTCCATTCCTTTATCTCCAGTGAGTTTTTAGGGGGGGAGATTAAGAGAAATTCTGTTTTTTGCGAGTTTAGCTTGAGGAAGTTGGTCGTTAACCAGTGGACGGTCTTTTCGAGAGCTTGATTCATCATCTTTACCTCTTCAATGGAGGAGATTTTGATGTAAAGTTGAGTGTCGTCCGCGTACATGTGGTGGGAGATGTTCGCCTGCTGTAGTAGTTCGGTTAGTTGTTCGACATATAGGTTAAATAGCGTGGGTGATAGGGTTGAGCTTTGAGGTACTCCTAGTAGGTTGGGTGAGGAGGGAGAGAGATTTTTGTTCACCATGAATGATTGCGTTCTGTTTTCCAGAAAAGATTTGAACCATTGAAGGACTGTGCCAGATAAACCCATCCTGTTTTCCAGTCTACTTACAATTTTGTCGTGATTGACTGTGTCGAAGGCTGAAGAGAGGTCGAGCAGGACTAGTAGGCAGGTTTCATTACGGTCAAGAGCGAGGAGGGCGTTGTCTACTATATGCAGAATGGCTGTTTTTGTGCTGTGGCCAGGTCTAAAGCCCGATTGGTGGACGTTCAGTAGATTGAAATCCGTGATGTGTTGGTTCAGTTGTTGCTGAACACATTTTTCCAGGACCTTGGCTGGCATGGGGATGTTGGTTATAGGTCGGAAGTTATTAGGGTCGGAGGTGTTTGCTGTCGGTTTTTTTAGGATAGGGGTAACTTGACCCAATTTTAGGCAATCCGGGATGTGACCTTGCACTAGCGAGGCATTGATGATTTTGGTCCAGAGAGGGGAGATGATATGGTAGATGTGGGGTAGGCAGTTTGAGGGGACAGGGTCATTGAAGTGGTTGTTGGGTTTGATAGTTGCTAATGTTTTAGTGTTGTCATTGAGATCGTAAAGTTTGAAGGTAGACCAGTGAGAGTTATTTTTGGGCAAAGGTAGATCAGGTTGTTTGGAGTTTTCAGCTTGAGTGTTCTTTGGGGAGGCTGAGTTAATTGCTGCCGTCCTAAGCTCGAGTTGGAGGGAGTTGGTTTTGCTGTGAAGAATGAGGAAAATTCTTCACTACTAAGCTGTGATTTCAAAGTCAGGACTGTGGTTTTGGCCAATTTGTTAGATTGTTGTTTTAGCATTTCAAAGAGTTTCTTCGGCCCGTTTTTGGCATTGTCTAGTTCTGATTTAAAGAAGTCTTTTTTTGATTGTAGAATACTTTTGTTATAGGAGTTTCTAGATTTCCGAAGTAGTTTGAGTTGGAGGGGGGAGGGATGTTGTCTCCATTTCCGTTCAGTTGATCTTAGTTTATGTCTCTCTTCATTCAGGGCTCCGTTGAACCATGGGTTTTTGTCTTTGTCCGGAATTCTTTTGAGTTTTGGTGGGGCTGTTTGGTCGAATATTTTGGTCATCGTGGTGTTGTAGTGAGTAGTGAGGTCATTGACTTCTGACATGTTGTTGGGGGGGTGAGAGCTTTCTCACAGAGGGAGGCTAGGTTGTTCCAGTTGAGGTTTTTCGTGTCTCTTATCCAGTGTTTAGGCTTGAATTGCTGCGCATGAGTTTTCTTTCTAGAGGAGGGAATTTGGAAGGTAATGTGATGGTCTGACCAGTCACAAGGGGTGATCGAGATAGATTCAATCATTTTTTCTTTAGAGATGATCCAGTCAAGAGTAGCACCTTTGGAGTGAGTGGGCTTCGAGATAGCTTGGATCAGGGAATGGTCTGCTAAGAAGATTTTGAGGGCGTTGACCTGCTTGTCTAGGGGGTTTTCCCAATGGAGATTGAAGTCGCCAAGGAATATGTCATTGGAACGCGGGGTCGAGTTCATAGTAATGATTTCCATAAGTTGGTCTGTGAATACTGCGTTCATACCTGGGGGATGGTAGAGTATATGTAGTTTGTGGGAGTGGTTATCTGAGGATTTTACGGAAATCCCGAAGGTATTCACAGGAGTCCAGGGGTTCGGAGTGAAACTTTGCGATGGTGATGTCGAATCGATGTATGCAGGCTATGCCTCCGCCCTTTTTGAGAGGTCTGTCTAGTCTAATGATGTTGTAATTTGGGGGGACTAGAAGGTCTAGGCATGGCGAGGATGATTCAGTGAGCCAAGTTTCTGTGAGGAAGGTTATGCCCATTTTCAGGTTTAGGATGAGGTCGGCGATGTCAGTGGCGTGTTTTAGGGCTGAACGGCAGTTTAGTAAGAGGCAGGAGAGGTTTGAGGTATTCTTTAAAGTAGGCTCATGATTTTCGGAGGTAGGGGTTATTGATTGAAGGTTATTCAGGTTTATTGTTCTGTGATTCGGTTGGGATGTTCTGTTTGGGTTGATGGAGACTGGGAGAATAGAGAATTCTTCCTTGTTTGTGATGGGGCAAGTAGGAGTTTCGTATAGAAGTAGTAAGGTTTGGATTTCCGAGTCCGTTAGGTAGTTGGGGAGTTTGCGTGTACGTAAGTGTCTATTTGTCAGAGGCAGTGGTATGGTGTTTATCACGTTGTTGGCTGCAGCTACAGAGTTTTGAAGATGGTTGAGTTTAGAGAGAGAGTTTTCTGCGAGTTGTAAGATGTTTCTGATTTCTAGGATAACGTTTTGTAGGTTTTGGGAAGTGAGGTTAGAGTGGGTTTTGAGTGAGTCTAGCTCGGATTGGTAAGGAGGGGGAGACAGGATCGGCGAGCAGGTAGGGCTGGGGATAGAATTGCTGGGGGGTTCTATGTTTGTGGTGGCAGTGTGGTATGTTTAAGTGGCTGGGAGGGAGGTAGTCGTGAATGAGAGGGTTTTTTTGCGCTTCGCTAGAGTTACCTTGTCGTGGTGAGTTTCTCCGGCGGTCGGGAAATGGTTGTGGAGGGGGGAGAGGGTTGTGGGGATAGGGGTGGGGGCGGAATGTGGAAATGAGGAGGGTCGGAGTTTGGATCTAACCAATCCTACTCTATCTTAAATAGGGAAATCCTAAATAACTTAAGATATACAAGGAACAGGTGCAGGGACGGCTCCTCCACTATGGCAGAGGAGCGTCGCCCCTCTTGCCACAGATGCAAACCTGGCAAATATAAAATGATAATAAAACATGTTAATTATCCTTTTATTTTTGTTCACAGAGCTGTCTTGGGGGCGGGGCCATCGTGATGACAGGCATGGAGGAGGCGTGGTGGGCACTGGTGCAAGTGTGCATGTGTGTTTGGTTGGTGTTTTAGGACAGCCAAACCAACATGCACGCTGAGATGTCTCCAACCAGAGAAGCGTTGCTGGATTGGGGACAGCAGGCACAGGCTCCCAGGCCCTGTGGGGGCACAAAACCAGCCTGCTCAGGCCAATCCTGGGGCTTCTCTCATGCTGCTGGCAGCAAGAGAGCAGTGCATGATTGGCAGTAGAGGAGTCTGAGAGCCTCAGCCTGTGCTGCAGTGGAGCCAAAGGAACAGAAAAGCAGCAAAAAGGCAGGTAAGTTCCTTTTTTAAAATTGTTTTATTTTGTTATTGTCCAAACCCCCTCCCTCCTTCACCACTTTTCCCTGACACCGGCCGCTACTGAAAAGGTGTCAGCATTATGGAGTGTTGCAAGAAGTACTCCAAGTCTATAGGAAGTATGGCATTAAGTCACACAGTGAGAGGAATAGCAAAAGAGTCTGCACCTCGTGAAATCCTAAGGGTCTCTCCTCTCTAGCTAACAAAGCAATGCCAATTAACACACAAAGTATTCAAGGTAACCAGCGTCATCTTCCCCAGTACATTCCCATTTTCTCCTGTAGAATATTGGCAACACTCAGCTTTTCTCCTAGACCTTCAGTTGGGTAACAGTCAGCCGACCTTGAACATACCTTCTCGCCCATAACAACTTGTCTTCCACTTCGTTACACATCTTCTTCTTGCCAAAAGCTCCTCTAGTACCTTATGATCGCTACAAATAAACAATGCCCTAATGAAGATGTTAAACCTGGCATCTTATGGCGTGTTTCCCCTGTCTTTTTGCCTTCTGACATCCTGGTTTTTATGGTGTACTGGACTTTGTTTTGCTGGTTTATTGTCTCTGTGCACTTTCTCACTGCTATTCAGTGATAAAGTGAAAGTGCTCCTACTGGAAATTGAGTTTATGGATTGGTGTCTCCATGACTGGCTTATTTGATTTACTGGCAAGTCCCTAGGAAAGTGCACAGTGTGTGCCTAGGGCCTGTAAATCAAATGCTACTAGTGGGCTTGAAAAAGACACCGAGATGATGGACGGAGTGCTGAAACTTTTCAGAAACTCACCCCCAGTAACAGATCTGGGTTGAATCCATCATCGTTCTTTAGCTCACTTCGCCACCCCAGTTCAGACCCAGCTATATGCAAATCAGTCTTGACCCTGTGTCTCATGGGAACAGTTCAGCCCGAACTGCCAAGCCAGGTCTTTCCTGGACCGGAAACAAGCATCCTGGGACCGGTTTCGGGGTAACACCCCTCATCAGCGAGGCTAGCTTGAATCCAATGGCAAAGTGAGCAAGGGACCCACGTCTGGGCATACCCTGCCAACTTATGATGAACAAAGCAAACACAATGAGATGATGGACGTAGCGCTGAACTTTTTTTCAGACACTCACCCCCCAGTCATAGATCTTGGTTGAATCCATCATCGTTCTTTAGCTCACTTCGCCCCCCCATTTCAGACCCAGCCTAATGCAAATCAGTCTTGACCCTGTGCCTCATGGGAACAGTCCAGCCTGAACTGCCAAGCCAGGTCTTTCCTGGACCGGAAACAAGCATCCTGGGACTGGTTTCGGGGTAACACCCCATATCAGCCAGGCTAGCTTGAATCCAATGGCAAAGTGAGAAAGGGACCCACGTCTGGGCATACACTGTCAACTTAGGGTGAACAAAGCAAACACAAGGAGATCATGGACAGAGCGCTCAAACTTTTCAGACACCCACCCTCAGCCACAAATCCAGGTTGAATCCATCCTCATTCTTTAGCTCACTTTGCCACCCCAGTTCAGACCCAGCTATATGCAAATCAGTCTTTACCCTTTGCCTCATGGGAACAGAACAGCCTGAACTACCAAGCCCGGTCTTCCCTGGACTGGAAACAAGCATCTGGGACCCTTTTTGGGTAACACCCCTCATCAGCCAGGCTAGCCTGAATCCAGTGGCAAAGTGAGCAAGTTACCCACGTCTGGGCATACCCTGCCAACTTAGGGTGAACAAAGCAAACACAAGGAGATGATGGACAGAGCGCTGGAACTTTTCAAAGACTCACTCCCAGTCACAGATCTGGGTTGAATCCATCATCATTCTTTAGCTCACTTCGCCACCCCAGTTCAGACCCAGCTATATTCAAATCAGTCTTGACCCTGCGCCTCATGGGAACAGTCCAGCCCGAACTGCAAAGCCAGGTCTTCCCTGGACCGGAAACAAGCATCATGGGATCTCCTTGTGTTTACTTTTAGGAAGTGGGCATTTTCTTGCTTAACTATTCTGTGTGCCTGTGCCATTTTTGTGTTCACCGGCTGGGTTTGGAGTGACAAGAGCTGGGAATGTGCATTCACACTAGATAAACACAAGGGGGAGGTTGAGGTGTGCCCTGCCATTCCTCGGTGATTCATAGCCAGGCTGAATAGACCTGGCTGTATTTAGAGTAGTGGGAGGAGTTGCTGCTGCACCTGAATGGACTGTGGCTGCCTTCCACAAAGCTGTCTCCCCCTCCTGGAGTGAACCTGCCCTGAGCCAGGCAGAACTGGTTTATGTATGCCAGTGGAACTTTATTTGTACCAACTTCAAAGGGAAATGTGGTATAAATATTGGGGTCCTGACCCCAGAACTTTAGAACTCTTTTGGATGATGAAACCTGCCAAGAAGAAGAGCTGTAGAAGCTGTGAGGAGAGACTACCACTTTGTTGTGTGCTTTGCTGTGTTGGCCTGCAGTGGATGCTACTGTCTTGGGCAGTGAAAGGACTTGACTGGACTTTCTGCATCTTATTTTCCTGAGTTTCTCAAAGGGCTTGAGGTTGAGTTGCCCCCTGTTCAAGAAGCGTCAGGAACAGCAAAGACTTCAAGCTCATCTGCTATCTGCACCAGGAACTGTGTGTTTTGTGCTGCAACAGAAGAAAAAGCAACCCAACACTGTCCACAATGCCGTTGCTGGCTCTGTGACCTGAAGGCACAGCAGAGGGCACCGCTGTATCTCGCACCACTACCCTGGTCTTACTGTTGCCACCGATCGAAGCAGCCACCAAGCCGCTGCTTGCACTGTGACCTGTGGGCACCGCACTTCGCACTGCCTCGCTTCACACCACTGCCCTGGTGTCCCCGACGATGACACTCCATGCTGACATCGACGCCGCTGCCTGCACCATGGTTTGGGGGCACCGCTCGTAAGTTACACAACACACCGCCTCGTCCCACACCGCAGCGTTGGCCCACCGACACCGACATCATCAACTCCAGTTCGCCAGCCAACGACAGCACTTCAACGATGACGCTGCCTGCACCTTGACCTGCCAGCACCCCGACGAGCACCATCCCACTTTGCAACGCAGCCCTGGTCTCACCGATGCCACTGGACACCTTCACCAAGCTGCTGCCTGCACCGCGACCTGAGGGCTACGCATGCTGACCGATACACTTGGCATTTTAGTTCCGACGCCCACCGGCGCTCCCGCCTTCAACCGCACGGAGTCTGATCTGCAATGCGTGTGATTTCAAGGGCCCAAGGACTCCTGCACTGACCTCCAGACCCGACGCTGGCTCTTCGAGCTCACTGCAAGGTCCCCGACTCCCTGCATCTCTAAAGCTACTGTTTGCGGGTTTTCACGACACCGTAGCTGGCCCGCGATGCAGCGGTCAGCCAGAACTGTTGGATTTGTTTGTTCACAACACCGTGATAGCCCCGGTAGAAGCTATCAACTTCAAAGAACTGTTTTTGAAGTCTATTTTTGCTTAGTGACATTTTTGAATAAGTGTATGTTGGATCCCTATCGTTTTGGCCTTGTTTTACACAGATAAAGATAAGCTATTTTTCTAAAATTGATGTGATGTCCTTTTGTAGTGTTTTCACGTTATTACTGTGAGTTATGTGCAACTGCTTTATACATTGCCTCTGAGATAAGCCTTACTGCTCATGCCAAGCTACCAAGGGGGTGAGCAGGGATTATTTTAGAAGTGTAACTTCCTTATCCTGACTAGAAAAAGGGTCCCTACTTGGACAGGGTAACAACCTGCCAACTGGAGACTTCCATTTGTAACAGAAGCCTTGTATTTCCACCAGCAGAGGAGAGAATATACAAGCAAAACAATTCTCACATGAAGGTTAAACATCGCATCTCAGGAACTTGAGGCCTGTCATTATGCTAAGTTAGCACAGCAGTTAAAGTACACTTGACATTTGAATATAGGTGCACGCACATTCACAATTAGTACATATATGGAATATCATGTGGAATAAAATCATGACTACATATAACTGTGTGTTAGATTCTTAAACCATTTGTATTGCTATGAACGAGAATTACATATTTACTAAAATCTTCAACATTAGCATGTACTCATTGAAATGATACTATTAAGGTTTTATCATGGAACAGTTTAGAAATACATTTGAAATCCCATTTGTTTATTAGAATGTTAGATCACACAAAATAAAATAAGTGCCAATCTGCACAAATCAACGTAAACAGGTGAAGTGTAAGCGTGGAGACAAAATCGAGCTGCTCCCAGGGTGAATGCAAGGGTAGGAAAATAAATGAATAGATGGGTGAATGGAATTATTCTACTATAGTCGATTAGTTCACCGGGGGTCATTAGAGGTTAAGGGCCAGATGTAGGTAACTTCAATTTAGCGAGTCCTTAATAGCGATTTTTACCGAATTGCTATTAAGGACTCGCTAAATGGAATGTAGGTAGGAATCGCTAAAATATTAGCGATTCCTTAACATTCCTTAATAACGAATCGGTAATTGAGATTCGTTATTAAGGAATACCTAGCCATTCATTCCTATGGGCTAGGAGGCCCATAGGAATGAATGGGAAGATATTCACTATTAGCGATTCGGTATTACCGATTCGCTAATAGCGGGAGGTATTTCAAGGGTGCCAGGGTGTCCAAAGGACACCCTGTTGCACCCCTGAAATGTGCATGTGTGCACATGTGGCACACATACATGCCCTAAGGGCATGGATGTGTGCCACATGGCACATTTGAAAAAGCAAAAAGTGCTTTTTTAAAGGAAATTGCTACTTACCACCAACTTGAAGTTGGTGGTAATTAGCGATTCCTTAAGGCTCATGTGCACTATTTTTAGTGCTACGTACATTGCATTTAAGGAATCGGTATTTCCGATTCCTTAAATGCAAGAGCAAAATAAGGAATCGCTATTTTGCGATTCCTTATTTTGCATGTAGGTATGAACTCACCTACATTGCACTCAGCCAAAGACCGGTCGGTAACTCGGAAATTCTCCGAATTTCGGCGTTACCGACCGGTATTTCGCCACCTACATCTGGCCCTTAGTTCTAAGTGGGAGGTATTTTAATTTTCTGGTTCCCCCTTGCCGCCATGCATGGCAAGTTGACAATGGTTATTGTTGACACAAACTGACCTGTATCCCCGTCCTCGCCGCCTTTCCACGCTTGCTTAACCCCTGCAAATTCAGGCCTACAATAACCATCCACAGACCGTAGCTAGCTCTCCCCAGCCAATCCCTCAGTGTCAGAGGGAGAAATAGGAAGTGGCATTCTCCATTACAGCCGCCTCGCTCAATGCCCAGCAGTGAAAAGGCCTTTCACTGACTGAAATCAATTTACAGCTGTCTCTGCTGATGAAGGACGTCACTGGAGCCTGGGGAGGGGGGAGTAAGCTGCCTTCGGTGCGCTGTTCATTCAGGTGGAGGGCAACCTCATTTCTTTAAACGTAACCAAATGTACAGGACTTCTAGACGGAATGCGCATAAGGTGCACTGTTCGTCACACCAGCAGGGGCGTGTGGCAATGCCAGCAACAAGATACATTTGTGCCGGCATGGATTACTTCAGATCCTAGACTGAGGTGGGCAGCAGAAGATTTAAACCACACTTCTCTCCTATTTCCACTGCGATACCCCATAAGAGTATTGCAATTGATGGGACGTCTAACAATGATATCGAAACCAGAAGTATAAAAGTACAAAACTATCCATTTAGTTCAAGAAATAAGAAAAATGGATTGCAAAATATTATTTTGTGCTATCATTTCTTCAAATACATGTCTCTATATGAACATTGATATCATATCTATCACATTCATTTTTTCACTTCTAACAAGTGTATTATTCACTTCTGAAGCCCTAAATTGATATTCATCAATAAGTTCAGAATTCATTTAATTTTGTTCACAGGAAGATCCATGTCATGTTAATACTGAAAAAAATATCTACTGGGATCAACGCGGTGAAAAGCAGCCAACAGGTGTGTTGCGTTTCCTGTTTTACCACATCGGGCCAAGTTTAGGATATCAAACATGTTCAAAGGCTTTCGGTTGCTTCATAAATCTTCCCAGAAAATAAATGTCATGCCGCATATTTTCCAGGCAGATACTTTAATAATCAACAAAACAACTACCAAAGGCTGTCCAAAATCCCATTTGTTTAATTCAATTAAGCTGTTTCTTAGGTTTCCAATTTGAGCAACAGCATTTTCCCGGTTGATGGACAAACGGGCTAATCACAGGTTTTGAGTAGTGAAAATTCTGTTGAGTATTTGAACCATTTTCCCTTTGTCCATATCTTTTCTTCAAAATCCGCATTTTTATTGATGCAAATCTCAAGCATTTTAGTAGCTCCCAAGGACTGAGAATGAAAGGAAAAATAACACACAGACAAGATACACATGGTGCAATAGAGATGACACTTTATTTCAGAGAGCACTGCAGGGCAAAAAAAGAGTCCCTGATGCAAAAGAAGCGATAGAATCCTTAGGGAGATGCAAACTGAAGGGTCAATTAAAGTATGGGAGGATGCCCTGGTATCATGGTTGGACTGGACATTCTGCCATCCTTTGCCGGCTGTGGGTCTTCTTCCAGAGCATGATGGGCTAGCATGACTCAGCCAAGTGCTTATGACCCCATTCTAGTCACAACCTCCTTCAATGTGGTGCATGAATACACTTGCACAGTTGAAGACATTATTCACATATTCAAGTTTGTTAAAGAATAATTTACTCACTATCTAACCACCATAAAAAGTGAGAAAATACCCTGTTCTGATCTAATGACTCTGTATTACTGGGGTACATCATCAGGGCTCAATTTACATCCAGCAATGCAGTAGAACCTCCTTCTGAGAAAGATGCTAGGGAAAACTCTACAATCCTCTTGTTCACATGAAAAGAGATAACCCGATCTTAGGGCCCCGAAGTGGCCAATCCTTAACACCAAAAACCTCGAAACATATGCAAATAACGAGAAAAAGCCAACCTGGCACCTATTTTCCTCAACTGTCTGACCCGTTATCTGTCAGTTATAACATGATAAAGAAGGCACAACTGAAAGACCCCTACTCCAATGGTTAAGACGTATTTGGCAGCAAAGTCTGAGAGACCAAAAAGGGGGGACTCCCCGGGCTGGGAATGTACCAGCTCAAAACCATGGAAGAGATGGGTGTGGTATCTATCAACCTTTATTCATGTGTCCCATTACTCTCATAACTTCTCACAGTGAACCTGTGGAGTGACAACAGGCTGATCCAAAAGAATTTCATTACGCTGGAATGGCAAACATACATACAAGACCCAGTGGCAGCCAGCACAGATCTGGGGTGGCAGGGCGGAGTTTGAGGGAGTAAGGGGGTGTAAAAAATGAAAAAGACACCTACCTCCTCTCCGCTCTGTTCCACGTCGTCTCTCCTCCATGACCGCCTAACAGGAAGCAGCCAGGATCCCCTTAGCCAATCACAACGCTGCAATGTGGCTACTTGACTAATGTTAAAATGTCTTGGGAATAATTGCCTAAATAGCAGCCGTACTACCACTTAACTAACCATATGGTGCTTATTCTTATCGTTTCCGCATGTTTCTGTCAGTTTTAATTAATAGGGTTGACACCGTGAGAACACGTTGGCATTTCAGCACAGTTCCCTAGTTTATAATTTGCGAGCTCAGGAGGTTATGGTGCATCCTTTTTCACAAACAACAGACAATTTTGGCATTTAAACGTGGCTACTTCTACAGCATTAGCATATGTAACAAATAACTGCTTCCTTCATACCCCTCCCAGCCTTACTACAACTTATTTGAATGTTTAGTTTGGCTTTAGGCATCTCTCAGCACCAGCACAGCACCCCCTCTGCACCAGTGCAGCACCACCTCACTAACAGCGCAGCACTACCTCAGCATCAGAGAAGCACCACCACCTCAGCATCAGCACTGCACCAACACAGCATCCCTCAGCACCACCACAGCATCACTCAGCACCACCTCCGCACCAGCGCAGCATCTCCTTAGCACCACTTAACACCACCACAGCACCATCTCAGTATTAGCACAGCACCACCTCCGCCTTCAGTGTAGTACCACCAGCACACCACCAACTCAGCACCAGCGCAGCACCACCACAGCATCAGTGCAGCACCACCTCAGCACCAACGCAGCGCAACCTCAGCATCAACTCAGCCCCAATGCAGCACCACTTCAGCAGTAGCACAAACCCACCTCAGCACCAGTGCAGCATCAACTCAGCATCATTCAGCACCTGTTGAGCACCAGCACTGCATCACCTGAGCACCACCAAAGCATCACTCAGCACCACCTCAGCATCACTCAGCACCACCTCAGTATCACTCAACACCACCCCAGCACATGCACACCACCACCTCAGCACCAGTGCAGCACCACCTCAGCACCAGCACAGCATCACCTCCGCATCAGCACAACCTCAGCACCACCACAGCACCACAACAGCATCAGCACAGCACCTCCTCCTCATGAATGCACCACCACCAGTGCAGCTCCACCTCAGCACCAGTGCAGCACCACCTCAGCACCAGTGCAGCACCACCTTAACAATAACACAGCACTGACTCAAAAACAGCAGCACAGCACCATCTCAGCATTACCATAGCACCACCAGCAGACCACCAACTCATCATCAGTGCAGCCCCACCACAGCATCAGTTCAGCAGCACCTCAACAGCAACTCAGCACCAATGCAGAACCACTTCAGCATTAGCACAGCACCACTTGAGCACCAGTACAGCATTTACGTCAGCACCAGCACAGCACTAACTCAGCATCACTCAGCACCAGCACAGCATCACTTCAGGACCATCAAAGCATCATTCAGCACCACCTCCACACATGCACACCACCACCTAAGCACTACCTCAGCACCAGTGCAGCACCACCTCAGCACAAGTGCAGCACCGCATCAGCACAGCATCACATGAGCACCACCACATCACCAGCTCAGCATCAGCACAGCACCATATCAGCATCAGCACAGCACCACCTCCTTATCAGTGCACCACAACCCATGCAGCACCAACACAGCATCAGAGCATCACCACCTCAGAAATAACAAAGCACCACCGCAACAGCAGCAGCACAGTACCATCTCAGCATCAGCATAGCACCATCTCAGCACCACCAGCGCACCACCAACTCAGCACCAGCGCAGCCTAACCACAGCATCAGCGCAGCAACACCTCAGCACCACCTCTACAGCAACTCAGCACCAACGCAGCACCACTTCAGCATTAGCCCAGCACCACTTGAGCACCAGCACAGCACAATTCCACCACACACTTGCACAGCTAACAATTTAAATCCAAGTCACAAATTTTCACTCACACCACATACATCCACTGGACTCCAAAATAAAACACGTAGGTAAAAAACATTGTCGTTTACAATGCCAATAGCTCTAACTCTTGCAAATGCGAGACGTATTACATTTCTAATGCTTGTTGTAGTTCGTGGCTGCTACTCTGATGAATGTGGGAGTGCTGTTAGTAGTACTAGACTGCTAATATGTAAGGGATTTAAGAATGCTTTTGGTAATTTGTGACTAGTACTCTGTGAGGCCTATGACAGTTCTTCCATAGTGCATGCTTATTTATCAAGAGTCTTTTTTTGCGCAAGGATGCAAATTTGTCTATCAATAATTGCCAGACATGTACTATGCGAACGCAAAAATGCATGCATTTTCAATAATTCAGAAACACCAGTGTGTAAATCGAGCTTTTGTAGATGTATTTCCTTTTTGCATCAACCACACTATTTTCAAAGCTTTGCTGCAGATGAAGAGTTTGTCAATATTAGTGAAAGGAGCGTAAAAGATTACTAAGGAAGTTAGACTCTATGAGAAACTAATCTGCCACCAAACCTCTTCCTCTCTCATTGATGTTTTTTTAAAAATAAAAACACTCCAGTGCGAAGAAAAAGAACCTGCAGGGCTAATGGTGTCAGGCTTGGGTGCGGAGAGATGTTGCTACCGGGAACTGTCACGTTTACAGGACACACTGAAATAGACAATGTCTATTGGAACATGAGATGAAAGCCTTGAAAGATTTGTTCCTGATAAACAAAAGAGGAGTGCTTGATTCTACTGCAGCAGAAGAAAAAAGTCACAACTGAAGGTGAAATAAGTCCCTCAAGCTGATTTCACTGCTCTTCTTAATTAGGATATATTTGCTGTGTTTAACTGGCAGCAGTATAGTGGGGATGGCCCAAATGCCACTACACATGATGATGATTATTATAAGCCTTTATTTTTATTATTATTATTAATAGTATTATTTATTGCGCGCTAATTCACTGAGACATCCTGGCACTAGGACTGGTGTGACGGGTAACCAGTGTAATAAATAAAACCTAACACAAAACATCATAACCGCCAAACAAAATCACAAAATTATAATATGCATCAAAGCACACATGGGCTCCTCCCCAAAAAAGCAGCTGCAGTAGAAATATGGCTTATAAAATTAGGTTTTCTGCAAAAGATAGGCCTGCACCACATTTTTGAATCTCCAACTCCACAAGTGTGCATTGTATCATTTTCTGAAAAATTTAAAGTGTGAGTTGAGACCTTGGCAAGCGTTTTTTCCAATTTTTGGGGCGCCCAGTTTTGTATGTACCTTAATATAAGAATGATTTGATTTTGTAAGCAGGGTATCAGAGATGCCAGCAAATAAAGTGTGATGAATTTGCAATAGCTACATAGATACTTGTCCAGTTTTCGCTACAGGATTGAGCAGAAATTTATGAGTTCATACTCCTGTGGGAGTTGTATATGTCTTTTTAGAAATAATGGCAGCATTTTAATTTTTGTCACTAAATATTGCATTATGGGTTCTTATAAAGCATGGCACACTTTGTAAAACTGGAGTACTGGGTTATGACAATTCATGAAAAATAAGGTGATCCTGTGCACATTAATTTAGCTTCATCTTGCTGACATTCTAAATGGGTATGGTATATCACATTTGCACAGATGTGACGTCCAGTACCATTGTCATTATGTATTACCATCCTCCCACCCCATTGAACTTTGGTTTCAGTATCCATTTTCCATATGATACTCCATAATATTCTATGTATAGCACTCATATTTGCAATGCCTATTCTGAAACAAAAATGCTCTACATAAAGAAGCTTTTCGAAGCTAAGTCCTTTCTATAGCAAGTACATAAAATAAAATAAAGTAACATAAAACAGTAGCGTGGCACCTAAATACCTGGACAATAAAAAACACACGTTCAATACATGCTTTCGTCCTTCAATCTTACTTTTCACAATGGACACATTAGTGGAACATTTTAAGTTGTAATCACAGTCTGTAAAATGTTCCTCTTTTCTCACCACTTTTCCTTGAATGGGGGCAGAAGAATTTTGTAACAGGTGTGGGAGCCTAAACCAATGAATTACCTGAACCCCAATAATTGATCACCCTGATTTTTACCAAAATAATTTAGCTCCTGCGTCTTCAGTTGATCTAGCTGTTAGAGACTACACTCCTCATCAGGAAAGCACAATTTAGCAGAGTTAAATAGAATAAAAGGATGGAAGCATAAAAGACTGAGTTTTAGATTGAAAAATAAGGTGAAAAGTGAATTTAATTGTAGAATAGTTAAAATGTGGTACAGAGAAAAATGCATGAAATACCATGAAGCATTAGTTACAGAAATACAAATAATGCAAAATCATAAAACTCATTGAGCCATAGCTAAGCAAAATCTAACAAGTGTTCTAAGTGTCAAACTCATAAATAGTACAGCCACATCCCACTAAAAGAATCTAAGTTAAATGGACATAGAAAATAAAGTCTCCCAGTGACAGCAGTCCTAACAACAGCTGTAAAATTCAAAAGCCCAAAACTATAAACAAGAAGAAGAAGGCCCCAAATCTAAAGCCCAAGAGTTTTTAATCACACATTCTATTAATAGAATCTGCAAATCCAGCATAGTATGATCATGATTAGGGTCACTTTGCCAAATCAGAAACAATATAAACACACTCCCTAGGGAGGTACCCCGGGTAGGGAACTAGAGGCTCTAGGGCCTCAAGGATGAGCTGGCCTCCCAACACAACATATGTACACAATATAAGCTCCCCAAGATTTTTGCAATTTATAGAGATATGTGATGTATCCCTCCCAACGCTACTCAGTACAAGTGTTGGGCATACAAAAAAAATGTAACAGATTATCCTCACACACCACTAGGTGTCATGCTTCATCATAGGACTGTCCTTGCTCTCCAAAACCTCAGTTTGATGGAGAGCGGGCCTACACCTGGAGTCAGGGAGGCATTTCTAATTAAGAATGGATCCGTGATATAAGTGTGTTAAAAACCAATGTGGCATCCTAAAGCAGTTTATTAGCTAGACATGACACTTGGTGATTACAATCAATTGTGGAGATAAGGGGAATTAGTAAGTAAGTAAGTAAGTCTGTTTTTATATAGCGCAGCTACTCACCCTTACGGGTCTCAAGGCGCTGGGGGGCCGTAGTGGAAATTAAGTGAGCTATTGCCCAGAGTCACATGGTGCTGAGCTAAGCTGCCGCCAGAGCCGGGGATCGAACCGTGAACCCTGTGCTCCGAAGTCAGCTGCCCTGGCCGCTGCACCACACCTCTACCCCATCACCAATGTTACCGTCAACATGTTTCTGGTAACCTAGGTAACTCATTTTAAGTGTAACATCATTAGTTCATCATTATGACTCTATGCATCATTAAAAATCATATTATGAAAAATAATTTTCACTCAATATTGGCACATTTTGCATATTTTCAAAAATACTGCAACAGTTCCCCCTCTGAGTTTTTTAATAATCGCTAAAAAATACCCATCAATAACTTTAATAATCAGCCATTTGTCTTCGAAGTACTCACCTTCCTAGTTAGTCGAACATTCTCCTCCATCTGCTTCATCTGTTGGTATATTCGATCCCGATAGTCGTCCAACTCTAAACAGTCCTCTGACCTTTCTTTTCCAGGATTTTGTATGATCTTGTTTCTATCCTCTCTTATTAGCACATCCTTTCACTGTACACTTTATTAGCTTTAATAATAACAACAAGGAAATAAAGTGTAGGAAAGTGGGTTTCTGTTGCAGTAACCTTTTATCAGATTTCTGATGCACTTTTGGCTTGATGTGCCCTGGTTCCCTCCCAATCAGGTTCCCAGGGCCTGTGTTCTTTCCCAAAACTGTACCATTGTACCCCAATTGGCACCTCTCTGGCCACATGTAAGTCCCTTGTAAAAGGTACCATGGGTACCAAGGGCACTGTGACCAGGGAAGGCCTCTAATGACTGCAGCACATATTGTGCCACCCTTGGAGGTCCTGTACCTTTACACACACACACACAATGCCATTGCATGCCGCGTGTTTTGGTGCAGAGAAAAGTGAAGAGTCGACATGGCACACAAACCTGTGTGCCATGCCTGCAACCCATTGCCTATGGTATAGGTGAAACACCCCTCTAGCTGGGTGCACTATACCACCGATGAGGGTACAGTTGCATGGGCACTGTACCCCTACAGTGTCTAACTCCATTCTTAAACATTGTAAGTGCAGTAATACCATAAAGAGTATATGGTCTGGGAGTTTTCCATTACGAACTCCTCAGCACCATAATGGCTTTACTGAATTCTGGGAAGTTTGGTAGCAAACTTCTCAGCATAATAAACCCACACTGATGCCAGTGTGGGATTTATAATACCATGCACTCAGAGGACATCTTAGAGATGCCCCCTGAAAAACGACCAGCCTCTGGTGGGTTCCCTGACTGGTAAACACGAGCCTGCCACCACAAGACATGTTTCTGGACCCCTGGGGTGTGAACCTTCGCTCCCTGGGCCCAGAAACAAAGCCTTTTCTGGGCAGAGGTGGTCACACCTCCCGCAGGTCAGGAATAGCCATCTGTGGCAGGGGAGCTTCAAAGCCCTTGCTGCCTTTGTAACGCGACCCCCAGCCTCTCCTGCTATCAGGAGCAGGCCCCCTTCCTGTCTCACCCCCTTTTCGGCTGGAGTACAGGTGAGAAAAATTAAAACAGCTCTGTTCAAAAGAATCACCAAAGAAAGACTCCGAGCCTGCTGAGGACAAAGAATCCTGATGCCTGGAACCACCACTGCACCCGGTGCCTACGGCCCGAGTCCGAGTGGCCCACCGGTCCCAGCGAGGTCCCCTAGCACTCCAGAGTCTGAATCCACTGTGGGTTGACCCCTCCTGGGCTCCCCGACGTCGCCTGCAGCCTCTGCACGGAGAGCCTCCCAACCGTGAGTGGCCCCGTAAATTGAAATCCGACCTCAAAAGACACCCCTGCATCCAGCCGCCCTGCGCCCTAGAGAAGAGGACTTGAGGTGCACCTACGTCACCGAGCCCTCCAACTTACCTGCCCAGCTGTTAGTTCCTCCTGCAAGACTTTCTGGACCGAGCCTGCAGCCAAAATCCAAAACCGGCAACTCCCATTGAAAACAACAGGGCACCCGAGGCCAGATCAGCACTCTGCACCCGGCCGCCCCTGTGCCACTGTGGGTGCACCTTGTGTGCTAACTCGGAACCCCCTTTGCTCTGAGCTAAACGCTAGGAGCTTTGCTCCCATATCCAAGTGGCGTGCACCTGAGCAGCCACCAACCGGAGGCCCCCTATCCACCATTGGATAACATTGGGCCTCAGCACTCTGCACCCGGACGCCCTAGTGCCGCTGAGGGTGCTCTTGGAGTGCATCCTTGACCCTGATGGAACCCTTGTTCTAACTCCCGAAAACCAACTCCCAAAACCAAATATTTACCTGTAAACCGATAACTTAATTTCCTCCCATAAGATTGCATTGATTGCTTTTCTGTGAAAAATGTTCTAAGTGTGGAGTTGGAAAATGGTATGAAACCTAAAGAAACTGTATACGTACAAAAACAAATTTACTTACCTTTTATTTCGGAAATGTCTCAGTGTGATATCTAGGCATATCACACTGAGGAGAAAAAAAAAAAAGAATAACATAGATGAGGGAGCATTTTTCTTCCATCTCCTAGTGTGGGTTAAAGGACCCTAAAGTATGTCCATAAACTGAAGGCACAATGATTGGCACACAGCAACCAGGAAATGTCTATCACACCAGCCATTAATGGTGTGACGCACCGTTACTCATACCAATAAAACGTAGACAGGCTAATTAAAGCATCACTAGTTATATGCTTTGAAATATTTCCCACAGGTGCCAGTAAGCGCACCAACAGGCCAACTAATATCACTAATATCAAAGTTATTAACGCCATCCCTAAAATTGTACCTCAAGTGCTGCATCCCATCTTCATGTTGGAAACTAAAAAGAAAAATATTCATGGCACAAATTAATTTAATCTTCAGTCTACAATAGAAATTAGTATTTACATCTCAGTTCTTGTAAAACGAAAAAGAAAAATTCAAAATCAAAGTCAAATTCATCAAAAATGTAATAGTCTCTGTGTGTTCTTTTTTTTAGTCTTTGAACAATATTCTCATCAATGTTGTGATTTTCATCTAAATTCAATATTTCAAAGTCTCTTTTTGGCCCTAAAGGTAGTCTTTCTTCGCAGTCAACGACTAGATCTGATTCTATTTCAAAAGTGTTATGGCACTTATGCGGTGAAAATATTAATCTTCATCTGTATCTTCTTCCGACATTGCAGCTAGATACACCCACTCTTGTGAAGCATATTTCCGTTTAGGAACTCTCTTTCTGGCTGATCTTTTAACAGTCTATGTTTCGCTCTTATTAATCTCCCACTTTGACTGCTTTCTTGTCTCTGACTCTGAGTTACAGTCCTTTTGCTTGCAAGTTCTCTTCATAGGAATTTCTTCTTCAGTGACAGTCTTCAGTTCGTGATTTCTCTTAGAAATTTGACTCTCACTTAATCTTGCATTCGGTTCAGGCTTTCTTTTGTCTGCTCCTTCACAGCAAATGTCATTCTTCTTGAGGGGTAATTTCAACTCTGATTTTCAGTTGCATCTTGTCAAGTTTGTCATTTTGATCAGAGTCTACTTATTCTTGCTGCCACTCATGCTTTGCTGTTTTGAATGGCAAAAGCCTGTCTCTCTGATCACTTGTAACTGGACTTCTGGAGTTTCAACCTGTTCATCTAAACTCTCACTCACTTGAAACTGTCGCTATAGATTTCTCTTTGAATTTTCAACTTGATTTTCAACTTAATCTTCACCAGTTACAGAAGGAACTTCTCCCCCTCCTGGGTACATGCTGCAAACGTGGCCTGGATTGTCACTTAAACTGTCACTTTGTTTAGCAGTCTGTGCACCTTGGTCATCAACTTCTGCCTCTTCCACTGCTTCAACTGCTCTAACTCTCTCTGTGTGAGCAGTGTGGATCCATTAAGGCACTTCCACATAGGAAACATCCATTACAACACAGTTATTACAACGCACTACCTTTACAACGCAGCTGTTACAACACAACAGCCTTTACATCGCATGCCATTACAACGCAGCCATTACAACGCATGTCACTACAACGCATGCCATTACAACGCATGTCACTACAACGCATGCCATTACAACGCATTATAAGGTAAGTAATGGGGATTTTTTAAGTTTTAGGGTGGGTATGGGTTTCGGGGTACATGGGAATAGCAATTTTTACCCCTACACTATCCAACACTTACCCTACTGTTGCACTCACTGGAGCAGGAATAGTATTTTTTACCCCTACACTATCCAACACTTACCCTACTGTTGCACTCACTGGAGTGGGAATAGTAATTTTTACCCCTACACTATCCAACACTTACCCTACTGTTGCACTCACTGGAGTGGGAATAGTAATTTTTACCCCTACACTATCCAACACTTACTCTACTGTTGCCCTAAAAGTATTATGCGTTGTAATGGTATGGGTTGTAATGGTATGCATTGTAATGGAATGCGTTGTAAGTGTAGTTTCTAAAAATGCGTTGTGATGGCATGCGTTGTAAAATCATGCATTGTAATGGATGCTGCAATGTAAAAACCGCTTTGTAAAAGTATGCGTTGTAAATGTTTGTGTTGTAATGTCATACATTCCTCCCACACACTTGACTGCATTATCAGTAGTAACGATAACTTTTTAAGGGTCAATCCACCTCTCATCTAAATACACCTTGAGGACATGTTTAAGAATGCCAGACCATTTCTATCATCCAGAACAAAATAATCAGTTATTGAAACTAATGCAGCTGAAGGTACATGTGCAAGTCTCATTGCTCTGCCAATGATAATTTCATGGGGAGATATACCTGTCTTCCTGTTTGGAGTACTTCTCACATTCATCAACACAAGGGGAAGTGCATCACTCCTTTTAGACCTGTTGAAGCATAGACTTTTGCAATTTGTTCTTGAGGGTACCATTTGTTCTCTCCACCACACCAGAGGATTGTGGTTGATAACTGCACTGGAATATTTGCTTTATTTCAAAAGCAGCACATATTTTATGCAGCGCTTCATTATTAAAGTGAATACCACCATCAGTCTCCACAGAAGTCAGGGGGCAACATTGTGGAATCAATTCCCTCAACAGCAATTGGCTACTATAAGGCTATTTGTTCTGCTAGTGGAAAATGCTTCATAAATGGGCCCTCTAATCTGTCAATGTGATTTATGATAGTAACAGTCTTTTTACCTTGATTGTTTAAATGATAAACTAGACAACTTTCACATAAACCTTCAGCAACATGTCTCAATTCTGTATTTTCCCAATATTTTATTTAATAGCTTGATTAGGCTATCTTTCCCTGCATGAGCTTGATTATGCAAATATTTACACATGGGCTCTAACATCAAATCAGGTAGAATACACTTTTGATCTTTATTTACATATAAATCCTGATAATTCTTTTTGTAACCTAATTTCATCCATTTAAATTTTAAGTTCTCAGTAAATGAAATGAAATGAAAATAGGTATTTGTAAAGCGCACGGCTACTCACATTGAGTGTCCCGGCGCTAAACCACCAGAAACCGCAAACAAGATGAGCTCAACCTTATCTACCAGAGTACTATTGCTGAAACAACCAAGTTTTTAGTTGTCTCCTAAAGAGCAGCAAGTCCTGGACCTGTCTCAGATGCCAAGGCAGATTATTCCACAGACGGGCCGCTAAAATCTGAAAGGAGCGGCCCCCTGCCCGAGAACGGGCAAATTTGGGGATGAGCATGAGGGACTGCCCTGAAGACCTCAAAACCCGTTGGGGCTCGTAGTGTTGGATCCTCCTTCTCAGATAAATGGCACCCGTACCATGGAATGCTCGATAGGCCAGCACTAGAGCCTTCAACTGGAACCTCTTTCTGACCGGGAGCCAGTGCAATGCCTTCAGGTGGGGCGACATATGCGTTCTGGGATTCACCATAAGAATAGCTCTGGCTGCGGCGTTCTGAACCACCTGCAGCCGATTGAGTAGATATTCTGGTAAGCCCAGATCCAGGACATTAACATAGTCCAACCTGGATGAAATTAGGGCTTGCACTATGGTTTTACGGTATTCAACCGGTAGCAGAGGAAGAGCGTTTTTTACCATTTTTAACAAACCAAAACATGTACCAGCAACGGTTTGAATTTGAGTCTTCATCGCTAAATTTGCATCCAATTTAACTCCCAAGTTCTTTACCGTACTAACTGGAGCAGAGGGAGGAGACATGTCACGGGGCCACCATTGGCTCCAGTCCTCACATTGGGGGCAGCCAAAAAAGATAATTTCCGGTTTTTCCGGGTTGCACTTTAGTTGGTTGAATCGCATCCAAGAAAAGACCTCCGTCAAACATCTGTTAATCTCACTCCCTCTGAAGTTAGTCCCTTTGTCGCACGTAAACAGCAGTTGCGGATCATCGGTGTACGAAATAATCTTCGCGCATCTTCCTGCAGATCTCTTAACTCACTTGAGGAAGTGTGTAATGAGTCTATAAAGAAGCAGTTTGCATTGTTGGAACACTGTATAACATTATCATTTGTTAAGTTCTCATCTTCATTTTCCCAATATCACTGAACCTTCCAGCAAGGTACAATACCTTGCCAGTTGGTCAGCAACTGCCCTCCGGAGTTGATCAACACAAAATGAAGCAGCCCTCTAACAATGGATCATAGAATTTGCACATCTACACTAACACTTCAGGTGGAAAGCCTTGAAAATGATACTTTGGGTACACAATTAAAGCTTCAATCACAATACATGCTTTCTAACAACGGTGCACATCGCTGTTACATTGACGTCATTCACTTGATGCTCTGCAGAAATGAGGGTAGAGTTGGCTTGCAGCCGGACACTGATTGGTAGGAGGGATGAGCAAGAGACACTTGAAAAGAATACCAGAAACTGTATCCATATTAAAAATAATGGTGTCCTGCAAGAAAATGTGGCATAACTATTCATAGCAGTATTTACACATTTAAGTGACCTGGGTAACTTGTTTCAAGTGCAACATCATTCGTTCATCGATTATGACTCTATGCATAATTAAAAACACTAATTAGGAAAAACAATTTTAACATACAATTTGCACAACCTTGCTTATTTTTTTAAATGCTACATCACAGACAAGAGAAAGCAATAAGCAATTTGTTACAAGATTACTATTGTCCAATCGATTTTCATGGAAAAGTTTTCATATTCTTTCTCTTTCTCTCTGTCTGCTTTACAACTCGATAATGCAAGAGCAGATGATTCAATCTCTCCAGTAAACAATCTGTTTTTCTTGCATTTTTTTCAGGATACCATGGGGAACACCTAATCAGTATTTAATTTGCAGAGTCAAAATAAAACTGAGGGGGTCCAGAAACAGGCGATAAGGCACGTAAGCAGCAGGGACTTAAGACCTGCTTTTGCCTGGTGTTAAGTAGGACGAAAACCTGCAGCACAAAGGGAGCCCAGCCCAGAGCCACATCTGAAGACCAACAGATGCCATGGAGCCACTAATCATGCAGCCTGGAGACCCAAGAGTGCCACAACACCCACCACCCCCACCCCCAGGACCCCCCCCCCGGACTGCCACTGAGGCAGCGCAGAACAAAATAGTGGACCTTCCGAAAATGCACCAGCCCCAGAGACTCAACACCAGAGGATGTCATTGCCCACTACAGGCTCAAAAGGACAACCATCCACCGCATCCTGACCCACATTGCCCACAGGCTGATGGTACCAACACAGCAGACAACCAACATCCCTCCGCAGACAAAGCTGCTGGCTGTGCTGCACCTGTTGGCCTCTGGTACCTCCCAACCAACAACTGCCAGAGTCGGAGGAGTCACACAGCCAGCCCTATCAAAGTTCCTCACACCTGTCTTGGATGCCATCATCAGCTTGTTACCCCAGCACCTTCACTACCCCCACACTGCGCAGAAACAGCTGGAGACCAAGCAAGGCATCTACGCCATAGCTGGCTTCCCGCACCTGTTGGGGGCAATTCACTGCACACATGTCCTACTCGAGCCCCCTGCCGACACTGCACACACTCACCGCTACAGAAAGCACACGCATTCCATCAATGTGCAGGCAAAAGTGGACCACCCGGGACTGTTCACCAATGCCGTTGCCAACTTCCCAGGCAGTGTGCATGACTCCCACATCCTCCGACAGTCCATCATCAACCAGCGCTTCCAGGATGGCACCTATGGAAATGCACAGCTCGTTGGCAAGCACCAACGGAACACACCACACACCTCAACTCCACAATCATACAACTCACAACTGTGGGAATGCACACGTAACTAAATCACATACAACATGCTAACAAACATGCCCACCTACCAGACATGACAACACAAGTAACTGTGGCAACAGGGGCCAGACATGTAGACAAACCATCCACAAAGGCATAGCCCCTCTGCCACATGACTGCAGAAGGTGGGGAGAGGTGGGAACCAAGAATGTGCGAAGGAGGCAATGGACCCATGAATGAGAATGTACACAATGCCAAGTGTGGCGGTGATGTGCCGGACAGTCTTGAGTATGCAGAGCACAGACATGTCCATGTGGACATATACTGCTGGTGTCTGTAGTGATGTGGACTGTGGACGCAACCATGTCACCTCAGGCAGTGGGGAAGACCTTGGACATGTAGCCATGTCGCCACCCCTGTAAGCGTAAGCGTAGTGGGCTGGTCCGGCGTACGCCAGTCCAGCGCAGGAGTGTGAATCAACAGCCAGGGGCCCTGGGCGTGGTCCACTTCCGGGATGGCCACCAAAGTAACTATGGCGTGTGTCTCTGTTGTGGTGCCGGTGCCACCCCGCCCTCATTCGACAATGTTGCAATGTAGTGTTGTAGGGAGTCTGCACATACACAGAACTATGCACAGCAATGCTGGACTACGGTATATAGGGGCTACGCCTCCTACAGCCTTAGTACGACCGGCTAGCCATGGTGACCCACTTGCCCTCCTATACACAGATTGAGAAACTGTCATTCAGACAACCCAGAACACAACACTCCCCTAATCACTCAGGGATCGTGGCAGCAGGTTATTCCCCATCGCTCAGACTCATGTACCCATCCACAACAAGAGATTGACAGAGCCACTGAGTCAGTCCAAAATGTTTATATCAACTAACGTGCTCTGAAATGCAGCATACGAGCCACTACTAAAATTAGAATGCATAATACAAACATTGACAGCACTGTAGCAAGTCCATATCAAATAATAGGAGAAATCATTGTACAATGATCCTGGAGACAGGACTATTAAACCTACACTCCCTCCCCATGGACGGGAAAACCAAGATGACAACATAGCAGATCCCTGGGTCTGTATAGCAGACCCCATACCCCTAAGACATAGATCGTGCCTCTACATCACTGCTCCATACAGCTCCTCATTCTTGAAAAGTCACTCCTCAAGTGTGTCTGCATGTAACATGCATTCTCCTAACATCAAGAAAAAGGTGCGTGTCTCACAAACAGTAGCTGCAGGGTATGTTTTGTCAACTGCCAGGGCCTGACCAGATCAAAATCACAGGGGACGGTGTTGTTTGACCTTGCTCACGTTGTACAGACAAAACTCCAGGAGCAAGCAGGGAACCAGCGCAGCCAGCGGCTCGCATGTGACCAGTGAACACATTCTTAGATTAGAAGAAGCCTGTAGTGCCGTGTGCTAAAGCAGCATCATGGCCTCCGGACACATTCTAACCTAAAGATGCCAACGGGGTCCCTTAAAGCCACATGAGACCCTTCCCGTGGCCAGGTTGCAGAAGAATAGAAAAAACAAGGTCCAAGTCGCAAGCAGAGTCAAAGCACTGAGCATTGCAGGGGCAAAGTTCAATAAAATCAAAATCATAATAAGGTTGATTAGCGGTGAAATACGAGAAGAAGAAAAAATTTAAAATGTCCTGTTGAACATCATTCATCAGAATCACATGAGACCCGTTGAACCTTGGAAGGCAAGGTGTTCCAAAAGACGGTCCCCCTCCTCATAGACAAGGAGGGACAACATCCAATTCAACAACTCAAAGGAGCATACGTGCTCATCATAATCCATAGCTTCAAAAAGCATGGCCGGACATCCTGTATCGTACTCAATGTAGCTGTGGTGCAGCAGGCGCGACACCCCTTCACAGATGTCCCATTGTGCCAGCACTCCATTCACGGCCGCCATCACCATGCGGGTACCAGTTGCACATGATTGATCATGACGCAATAGGGGCCACAGCAACCAGTCGTAATCAGGGAAAGGCTGTATGGTGTTTGAGAGGCACAAATCCAAAGCCCAGGAGAAAGGACAGTCGCGGCACCACAAAACTGGATGAACGCATGTAAAGTATGCGTATCTGTAAGTCACATTGTAGGCAGCACCCACAACAGCCATAGGCAGGCAACCAAGGCATTCCTGCAATCGGCTACGGTACAGCTCCAGCTGGACCGGATGATCGAGTACCACATGAAGGGCAGCCATTAGGAAGTAGTAAAACAAGTACCAGGACAGCACCAGCGAGCAACAGGATCAACGGCAAGCCAGCCAAAGGCGCTGGAAAAGAATGGAATGAATAAAAGCCGGAATTACACCAAATATCCTTCGAAACGAGGACACAAGACCTGAGCCCAACAACTTAAAAAAGGTGCAAGGCCTCCTGTGTCAGATACATTGTATAATTGGTGTATCAACTCCCCAAAATGTAGGAGGCGATTGCTATTTAATTGGGGTTGTATTTCACTTGATGTCCGAGCCACCTGTAGCTCGAATATTTCACGGGCCGAGGTCAAGGCAACTTCATGTTGGAATAACAGTGCTTTGAGCCTCCTTAATTTGTTGAAGCTTGCTTTCATAGTGGGAACAGAAGGCCACAGGGAGCAATCAGCAATGCCATGCGGGGGCGGAAACAGGACGTTGCTGCAAGAGGGACACCGTTGCCGATACACCGGCGTGCGCCGAAGCCTTGCCCTCATGTGCAGCTGTGATCAACGCATGTCTGCGGTCCTCGTTGGGAATCAGCGGATCCCCAACGGAAGGAATTGTTACTGTCGGAAATTGTTCAGGGGACAATTGGTATTCATATCTGGACGGAAAGCCCTGTGGGTATTACGTCCCGTCTCTGGTAGCCGCTACAGCTGCCAGTGTGTCGGTATCGACTTTTGTCACAGACCTTGTGACTGCTGCTACTGAACAAGTGGCTACTGCATTTCTGGCTGCCTCGTCAGCCAGAGTGTTGCCTACAGCGTGGGGTCCCACGCGCTGATGGCCAAGTGTATGTATTACATGTGTAAGTGGCAAGCCCTCTATGAGAGCCATCACTCGTACCCAATGCGTTTCATGCTTGATCGTGTTACCCACATGACATGACATGACATGACTGTAGCATGCACCCGGAGGGCGGGCTCGCCTGAATGGAAAAATGAGGGAGCGCTCGGGGTCTTGGCTCATACATGCCAACTGTTGTGTGTGTATCTTCATTGCCGCAGCATGAGCCAAAGGCCTGGCCC